>CAWUFW010004403.1:1200000-1553380 GCA_963921515.1 Calotriton arnoldi | reverse complement strand
CGCTGCGGATCGCTGAATTGTTGGCAATTCCGCGTTCTCCGCGGAACGCAAAATTGCCTAAATTCCGCAAATTCCGCGAGCGGAGCGGAATTTGATACCCAGGCCTAATTATTATTATCATGTTTTACAGTCTGTGGTGTTTCTAGTTCATTACTTGGACTATTTATTTCAGAAAATTGTTCAGGGCTTTGATTTATTACAGTTTCCATTTGCGGTGCATTTGGTGTCACCACCACAGAATCCTGTTGATATGGAGGGGGTCTTTTATTAAAAATGTCCTCTGTGTCGCTAACTCCATACCCATATCTCTCTGGTACTGCATGCTTCTTTTTCTCCGTACACTTTTTCCCGGTAAATTCTTCAACCTTTCTGGTAGGAAACATACCATCCGTCATGTTAGCATACCGCCATCGTCTCATCCTGTCTTCATGATTCAAACCCCATACTCTTCCATGAACAAAACTATAATTCTTTACACCTCTGTGTCTTTCCCTTTCATACATCTCATCTTCCCATTCACCTAAGGCTTCGAACTGTGTCGGTCTAGGTCTTGGTTCAAGTCTCATCATTCTTTCTCTCAAATTTCGAAGTACAGCTGTACAAAATGAACCGTTTTCCAGAAATGCCAATACTCCATCGTCTTTGGTATATTTCGCCCAATTTTCCAACCAAATACAAGTATGATAGCCATATTTCACCATCATATAAGATGCTGGTGTTTTCGGCGGAGGAAATACTTCTCCTTCCCTAGTCACAACCTTTTTATCTTTCTTAAAAAGATTTTTAAGCTTCGCAAACCATGACGGTTTCTCTCTATCATATTCATTGTAATAAGCCATATTTCACTGTTGTTTTGCCGAAGCTAATTCACACAATTCTTTACCAATCGGTTCTTTCTACCGCTCGGCTATTCTGACCTATCCCAGCTCGTCTCACACCAACGCACCAATCAGAAAGCTCTACATCACTCTCACACTAACCTATTCCAGCGCGTCTCACACCAACGCACCAATCAGAAAATCCTTCGTTCTTCCACAACTGGCCAATACCAGCGCGGTTCTTGTTGACGTCAGTTCTACTCCTGCTTCTACTGACCCCTCCTTTACAAAAATTATTGGTACTTTTCTTTAACTTTTCTTTTCAACTAAATCGATTAGTTACAATGTAAAACACATTACCATTGTCTGTTTCTCTAAACAAAAGAGATAGTTTATTCTAACTTACAAGAATACTGTTTCGTTCGATAAGTGTAGCACTTCTCTCTACCTTACCCTTCTCTCAAGCAAGAGGTAAACCAGTTTCTCTGGGGATAAAACACATGTGGAGACTACACTGCTCCTGAGAATTAAGGCCAAAGTTTCACAAGAAAACCTGTTGCTATTTCACTCAAATGCAATTCATACGTGAAATTTCCCTAACATAACACAGTCCTGTGTTATCACCAAATTTTGAAATCAGACAATGCACAATTCCATGTGACTTCTCTTGCCACACGTGTCCACTTCCTACTTCCCGGAAGCTTCAAAATTCTGACTACACATAACGTAATACAAACTCAACATAGAGTGTTAGACATGAAAAATCAATAATCAATAATCACCAAACTAATCTATAGAAACCATAACTCTGCTACCAAGAAATCTGATCCAGCACGTCTAAAATAAATTTTTCCTTATGACGCTAACCCAGAAAAACAACTACTCAAACTGAATCATATAAACCTTATGTCGGTGGGGCCCATAACACCGCATACATACATTCACTCAATTTTCTGGATCAAACGCTAAGGAAAATGAGCTGCTGGACAAACGGAATACCTTATTATATGACAGAATTATAACCTATACATTATATACATTAACTTAGGATCCTGTCGGTTCTAAACATCAAGGTACTCCGCTATTCGGTCGATGGACCAACTAGTAGAATCAGTTGATGGCGATTAAGTCCAGCTCAATCACATTTAAAACCTTTAACATTTATTAATCACAATTCTATTTAAAGAACCAGAGACTCATTTTAGAGTTAGCATATAATTTTATCTAAAATCTTCGAGCAAATAAGTAAAGTTCTTTATTAGGCAAATACATTTAAATTATCAATAAGCATTTAAGTAGAATTTTTAAAATAGAGATGGAAAATACTCATTACCCTTGGCCATAGGGCGATGACAAGAATGGTTCACCAGGAAAGAAAAGATGAACCGCAGGTCACAGGATAGGACTCCCACAACTGACTGACTGTCCCGCTAACCTCCTCGGACGCAATCTCCTCCCGGGCAACTCCCACAACGATCTCGTTCCTTTCCCAGTCAAAGTTCGAAGTCCAGAATGACACAGTCTCTCGCAGCATCAGGATAGTAGAAGCGAACAGCAACATCAATAATAACCGACGACGAATATCCCAACATCATTTTTCACAACGTAAGAGCAGACTCTCTTATACCCTATTCTCTGACTCGCTACACTTAAAGTTGCAATCTTTAGGGGCAGAAATCATGCTAATTGGTCCATTGGAGGGGTGGTGATGGTCACCTCATCGTCCTCCTTGTTCGAACCGGTTTGGGGACAATAACGCATACAGTAGTTCTCGTGCTCAACCATGTCCAAAGGTAATTCAATTTGTTAATGTTTTTTGTAACAACTCCGATGGTCACACATTAGTTCATCCTTTGTTGCTCGATTCTCTCATCCGTTCCCATGCATATATGCCGAACTCTTGGCACAATCCTTGTTGCAGGTCAGACTGGCCTTGACATCTCTCACTCTGGGCACAGGCCGCATACACGTGACTGGACCATTCACTCTGCCCATGCGCGGGGGCCATTTTATTCAGCACACGCAATCTCGTCCTTTTCTGGCGGCCATTTTCGAAGCATGGCCTAGCAGGCCCGAACGAAACTAATATAAGAACAAACACAACAGAAATTAAAACATGGAAAATAAGCCTTTCTGTTTACCACCCGCCATTCTAAAGACCCGTGTTAGGTATTACCTAGCAGAAGCGACATTTAAAGCCATTTTACTTACCATCTACATTCTTTGCCACGGTGCAATTTAACTACGCAAAATAAATCATGCAATTTTACTCTGATTTACTACGCAAATCACAATACTAATGTTATTTTGCTTCACATTTGTAAATAAATTAGATTTTTGCAATGCCAGCAAATTGCCCACGTGTAATGTTTAATAAAAGGTGCATTTGTTGATTAGTTCATGCGTCTCAAACGGCTAGTATCATTAATCATTATGGGGTTATTAATTTCCAAGGGGGTACACAAAAATATTTTGTTTCCCTTGCTCCATCACCTTAAATGCCTCCCTTGCCCCCGTATTTTTGTAACCTAACAGCGGGAGGATCAAGAAAGCTTGCACTATATAAAATTGCCCCAAAGAAAAGCAGTGTACCAGCGGGTCAAGTTTGTACTATATAAAATTGCAAAAGAAACAGTGTTAGGAGAGTGCTGCCTACCGGGGCCCTTACAGTAGAAGACACCAGACATGTGATGCTCATACACTGGTTGGGCTGCAACCATGATGGCAACTCTGTGTATGCAAATTAAAACAAGCCCAATCACCTTTAAAAGAAAGCCCAAAATAAAACAAATAAAACCAAAAAGAAGCCCAATTGTTGTGGACATCGAAAACTTTAAAAAAGCAGAATAAATACAATAAACAGAGCGGGAGGCACAGTGCATGAGGCAGCACCAACACAACTGGGGCAGTAGAAGGGGATGGGAGGGAGGAATGCAATATTTACATGTAAGCAGCTCTGGTGCCGAAGCTGAACACAGGCACACAGTAACAGACCAGAAAACCAAGAAAAAAAGAGTCCCCCTAAGAACACATAAAGACCCATAGCGGAATGAGACAGTAGTTAGTCCCTGCTGCCTGGGAGGAAGTGAAGAGAAAAAGGAGGGACAAAGAGGCAGGACTGACCACTAGCAAGCAAGGATTTTTAAAGGACACTGAAAAAAACAAATTGGAAGCAGTGAGACCTCTGACCCTCGGTCTAGGTCCACTCTCTCCTCGCAGCTCTGCTGTGCCGTCTCCTGCTCGCCAGACCCCGACCTCCTCCTGGGAGGTTCGAGGCTGCTGCCCGCGCCGGTTTACCCGCTCCACCTGGGGACCGGCCTGCCTTCAACCCGCTCCACACCTGCCGCCGCCATAACTAATTTTCTTCCGCTTTTCCTTTTCTTTACTTTTAATTTCACTGTTGTGCCACCACTGTTGAATTGTATTTAGTCTCCACCACTGTCCTAATTTTTTATTCTGTGCCTGCCTCCGTCCCGCCGGTGCTGCCCCTGCGGCCCCTCACCCCCCGGACAGCCCCCACTCCCGCCTCCCAGCCTCTCGTCCCTCCCCCCTCCCCTACTAAATGGCGGCCGCTGAGCGGCCACGTGCAGCAGGCGTGCCACCGGCGCACCAAAGGCAAGCGCGTCTGCGCCCGTCCGCGACCTGACCGCGACCAGTGCCAGGGACCCTGGATCTCCCACCATCCACCGCTACAGCACAGCCGCCCTCCACGCCCTCAACCACGGAAGACTCAGAGACTGCCAACAGGCCACGCCAAACGCGACCCACGGCCAGTTCTCCTGCCTCCACTGCCGTCAGTCCTTCACCGCCACCCCAGCCACCAACACCGCCTACGCCAACACCGGCGACGCCCTAAGATGCATCCTCCTCAACATGCGCTCCGTGCACAAACACGCCATGGAGATCTGGAACCTACTCGACTCTCTCTCGCCAGACATCGCCTTCTTCACAGAAACCTGGACCAACGCCTCCTCCGCCCCCGACATCAACACCGCCATCCCGGACGGATATAAGATCCAGAGGAAGGACCGCCCCAACTACCCGGGAGGGGGCCTCGCCATCACCCACAAGAACACCCTCCGCCTCACCACCTCCAGCGAAACCTTCCCCTCCGCCGAACACCTGCACTTCCAGATCCAGACCAGCCCCAACTCCACACTCCGGGGCACACTCGCCTACAGACCCCCCCGGCCCCCGGGCCCCCTTTGCCGCCACCATCACCGACCTCATCGCACCCCACGCCATCACCTCAATGAACTACATACTTATCGGAGACCTGAACTTCCACCTCGACGACACAAGCGACCCCAACTCCACCACCCTTCGTGACAACCTCGCCAACATCGGACTCAAGCAACTCGTCACCACACCGACCCACAAGTCAGGACACACCGTTGACCCCATCTTCGCAGCAGGAAACAGCGTCCACTTCAGCCACACAACGCAACCCCCATGGACCGACCACCACTGCGTACACTTCCTCGTCAACAAACCCAAGCCACCCAAACCAGCCCCACGCCCACCACGAAGAAACTGGAGCAAAGTCACCGACAAACAACTCAACTCCACCCTCATCCGAGACAACCACACCCCGGCATCCGATGCCAACCTAGCAGCCAGTGAATTCCACGTGTGGCTCTCCAACGCCGCAGACAAGCTCACCCCGCTACGCAACCCCGACAAACAGCACCCCAGGAAAGCCGCCTGGTTCACCACCGATCTCCTAGAAGCCAGACGCACCTGCAGACGCCTGGAGAAGAACTGGAGAAACAACAAGACACCCGGAAATCACACCACCTACAAGGACGCTATGACGGACTACCACAACCGAATCAGAACCACTAAAAGAACTTTCATCCACAACAAAATCCTCGCCAACTCCAGCAATTCCAAGGAACTCTTCAGTGTCATCCAGGAATTCACCAACCCCGCAGCGAAGCCACAGACATCACCCCGCCCCAAGACCTCTGCGATAAGCTTGGAACCTACTTCCACCTCAAGATCAAAAAGCTCTACGACAACTTCATCGACCATCCACCAGATGCCTCAGCCGGCCCACCCCCCAGACACACAAGCCAGCCCACCCTCTCCACCTGGACGCCGATCACGGCCAAAGACACCGCCTCAACCATGAAAGGCATCCACTCAGGAGCCCCCACTGACACCTGCCCTCCACACATCTACCACAGTGCCGCCACCGCCATCGCACCCGAACTACAAAGCACCATCAACACCACCTTCGAAACAGGCACCTTCCCAGATGACTGGAAACTCGCAGAGGTAAGGCCCCTGCTCAAGCAGCCCTCAGCGACCCCACGGACCTCAAGAACTACCGGCCCATTTCGCTCCTCCCCTTCGCGGCCAAAGTTGCGGAGAAAACAGTCAACGGGGAACTGACAAGATTCATCGAAGACAACGCAGTCCTCGACCCATCCCAATCCGGGTTCCGAAGCAACCACAGCACCGAGACCGCCTTACTCACTGCCACAGACGACATCCGCACCCTCCTGGACCAAGGCCACTCCGCAGCCCTGGTCCTACTCAACCTATCAGCAGCCCTAGACTGGATCCGATCATTCCTCACCGGAAGAAGCCAAAGGATTAGACTGCCACCCTTCCTCTCCGATCCCACGGAAATCACCTGCGGAGTCCCACAGGGGTCATCACTAAGCCCGACCCTCTTCAACAGCTACATGGCCCCCCTCGCCGCCATCATCCGACAACATGGCCTCAACATTGTCTCCTACGCTGATGACACCCAGCTCATCCTCTCCCTCACCAAAGACCCCACCACCGCCAGACTCAACTTTCAGAAAGGAATGCAGGACGTCGCAGTCTGGATGACCAACAGCTGCCTAAAGCTCAACGTCCTCGTCCTCTGAACCACCCCTTCAACATGGGACAACACCTGGTGGCCCACCGCCCTTGGCAGCCCGCCGACCCCTCGGACCACGCCAGAAACCTCGGCGTCATACTCGACTCATCCCTCACCATGAACCGACAGGTCAACACCGTCACCTCCAGCTGTTTCAACACCCTCCGCGTCCTCCGTAAGACGTTCAAATGGATCTCCCCCGAGTCAAGGAAGACAGTCACCCACGCACTCATCACCAGCAGACTGGACTATGGAAACGCACTCTACGCCGGCATAAACAAGTCCCTACTCCGCAAACTCCAAACGATACAGAACACCGCCGCCAGACTCACCCTCGGCATCCCTCGGCACGAGCACATCAGCCAACACCTACGAAAGCTCCACTGGCTCCCCGTGGAGAAAAGAGTCACTTTCAAAATCCTCACCCACGCCTACAAATGCCTACACAACACCGGACCCAAATACCTCAATAACAGAATCTCCTTCCACGTACCCAAAAGAAACCTCCGATCAGCCAACCTCGCACTGGCCGAAACACCGCGCATCCACAGAGCCAGAGCAGGCGAAAGATCCTTCTCTTACATCGCGGCCAAAACCTGGAACGAGCTCCCGGCAGCAGACATCAGGCGCGCCCCTTCCCTGAACACCTTCAGGAAGACTCTCATGACCTGGCTCTTCGGCTAAGCAGATCTGCTAACCCTCCCCCCCCCGCCTTGAGAACCTCACGGGTGAGTAGCGCGCTTACAATTCCTTGATTGATTGATTGATTGATTGATTGGGGATGGCTTTAAGCACACAAGAGAAGTTACAACAGGTCTCGAATGCTCGACCTAACCATTCCCCAGTGCCAATTAAAGGAAATGCCTAGCAATATGAGTAGTACGACATAGGTACATAATTGCTGATATCTTAATAATCTCTGATCTTGCAGTTCCTCAAGCAAACTTGGCTCTTAGAAGATCACAGCTCCTTCTTAGATGGCTGAGTGTTTCACAGTTTTAAAATCTGTTGACGAGACATGCCCAACAATGTTGGGGGCCTCTTTGCCATAATTGCTCGTCATTCGTGACGTGTAACAAGGAATACAACTCGGATGAACTTTGGAAAGGACATACTGTACCTCTCCTGCGTCTTAAACAATTTCACACCTAATTTCATACTAATTTAGTAATCTAATACAGCAATTTCCAAATTTCCGTCCCTGGCATACAATTTTATACATTGCCAATTAGAAAAAGGCAACATAACTTTATTAGATCTTACTGTGGTGGCTGAAGGTCCTCATTGGTTAAGGCACCTACTTCTGAGCAGTCTGTACTTTAAAATGGTAGAGCTCA
Source organism: Calotriton arnoldi (assembly GCA_963921515.1). NCBI lineage: Eukaryota > Metazoa > Chordata > Amphibia > Caudata > Salamandridae > Calotriton > Calotriton arnoldi. Next base: position 1,545,350 of record CAWUFW010004403.1, on the reverse strand, counting down.
AAGCCCACTCACAAAGCCGGCTATCTCCCAGACCCAACATGTGCCTTCAGGGCACAGAATAGTGGGAGAACAGATCCCCTTCCTCTGGACAGTACATTTTGGGGTTCCTTTCCATATCTGTATTCTTGAGCAGAAAAAAAACACAGGCTTTTCACCAATATTCTGAATAAAAGTGAAAAAATAGACTGTAAATGGCCTCCTTATTTACGAAGGCAATTTCCAGTCTCGGCCGCCTGCTTGGACAATGTGACCCTAACACAACATTTGTGAACGTCAACAGCGTACTCCCTAAGTGAGGAAGATTATACCTGTTAAAAAACAGGAAGTACCTGTGGACAGTCGTTCAGAAAGGAGTAGTTGGTTGTCTGCTGAGCTAAAAGATCTTAAACTAGTACTCCACAAGGCAGAAAGGAAAAGGAGGAGGGATCCTATTATAAACCAAGTGAATGTTGAAATCACGTTGTCCAACAAATAGTCATGGAAAATGAGCGAAGACAAAAATGCATATCACTTGGAAAGTATCAGTCAGGCGCCTAATCTTATTAAAAAAATATTTAATATCATAAATAAGCTGCAGTCACCACATGCTTCTCAGCCCACCCTTCTCACGTCGAAGCAACTTGGTGGCAAACAGATTTGCTTTTTTATATAGAAGATTAAAAATCAGAGTTAAGATCTGTTCTGAAAATACACTACCACCCACACACTGTAATGTTCATGTTATTACAGCTGGCTTAATTAGATTATTTGAAGCTTATTGCTATAACATGACATGAACCCCTCAACTATTCCTGTGTTAGCTGTGTCTGAGCTTTGGAACTAGGTTATCCTCTCAGAACAAGCCTAGACATCGCTGGCTACAGAGAGTCGAAGGTTAAAAGGGAGGTTCCTGGCATTGTAATGCTCTAGTACCAAGTCTCTAGGGACCAGATAACGGGCAGTGGTTGTCACAATTTTTGCCCGGTACCTCTTAGTTCTTAGGGATCTGGAGTACTGGCCTGACACTATTGGTAAGCAGCGAGGAGTCAAAGATCCAGATATCAGAAAATGCTGAATTACTAACTAACATATGTACAAAACGTGTACAGCAGAATGGCAACTTCCTACTAGTACTCTGAGTTGAAAGTTCTGACTACTGATGAGTTGAAAGCATCCAGGAAAGTCAGGCATGTCCAATGTGAACACCTTCATAAACTCAGGCTAGAAGCTCCGTTTAAGAGATGGAGCCATGTAATCAGTGAAGAGACTGGAGAAGTCAAAGACACTGGTAGTTCCTTCCACACTCATGTTTCTCCTCCACCCTTTGTTTGCCCCACAAGCCAATACCCTGCTACTTAGATAGACCCAGCACAAATAAAGAGTGCCACACTTCACCTGATAGACCTAGAGCTAGATATGTAAAGGCAGCAGGCCAAGGAAGGTTTCCAAAAAAGGCCTAGACTAGAAGTAATTATACTGGACAGAGAGTGGAAAGGGAGAGCACAGAGATCAGAAGATTTAAGAAAGGGAGTACAAGGAGAAGAAACCTGCTAATTCTCTCTAGATGAAGGAGCTAGAGTTAAAGCCTATATAGTGAATACCTGTACCAGTAGAGCATGGAGTGCAAGGATATAGCCACTCACACAACACTCCATGTTACCAAATAATGAATATGCAGGTACACGCTTGGGCCTTTCAAAGGGATGATTAGGGTCCAAGTACACCAAAAGCGGTCATAATAACTGTGAATCTACTCATCGCTGAAAGTGGCACTAGCATGCTTCTTACCTACACAATGGCAGAGACCTAACAACTGATTTAATTTGCACTGAACAAATATATGTGTGAACTCGAGGAAATTCTGCAGAACTGCAATGGAACCTTTGAGGATATGAGAACTTCAAAAGCAATGAGATCCAGCGAAACATCGCAAAAATGTCAGAACCAATGGCCCAGCAACACTGTTGAAGCCCATTTCAGATATGAGCTAAAGTAAAGAAGGAGCTATAAAGGGGAGAGGCAGAAGGAATTCATGAAAATGTCAAACTTACACCCATGGGCATTGCCCACTGTGGTCACTAAAAATGGTTACTTCATGCCCATGATGGTTGGTACCATAGCTGACCTCAAAGGGCCTGCTAGTTTTCTGAGCTAGACCTCAAGGTGGGAAATCATCAGATACAGCTTCACAAGGTCTTGCAATACATTATGTTCTCCATACACATGGAGCTAAGATGGTGCATGAGACTAAGCTTCAGCATTACATAAAACACAATGATGTTCTCGAACACTGTCATGGAGATCCTACGTTGTCAACAAGGTGTGAACAACATCAGGAATTACGTTCTCTTCTACACCAGCTCTGGAAGGCAGCATCATGAGCTCCCATAGCAGAAGGCACCAGTAGAGAGGGCTCACACTGCATAAGGAATGGTGTGAGTTTATAAAGCCCAGCTTGGAAATTTTCATATGTGTTCAGGGAAGATGGAGTATCTGCTGATCGCACGACAGTAGCCATCAGCTGGCATGCAACTTTCACCCGGAGCTCTCCATGTCCATCAAAGGACTCCTGTTAGTTTGCATTGGATTCTAATGCCTTGCTAAAAGGCTAAACTCACTCAATTAGCTCCTGTGGTGCAACAAGTCTTCTTGAAAACCAATGTATGCATTCAAGAAACTGTTTGGCCCCCCAGTGTCGTCTCTATGGTTGAAAGCATGATGTGTTAAGGCATGACATGACAGGATGCTGGCTAAGGGGATCGGCTAGAACCCTTCCTTGTGGAAACTTAGGACACAATGCCATGGGCAAACATATGCACGGACTTCTACTCTACTCCAGATAGACGTAATCCTCCACTGATAATTGAAGAGTTTTTCAGATATCAAGAGGTGAAAATACTACGTAACTTCCATGCATACCATAGTGACCCAACTGAAGAAGATGTTGGCCACACATGGTCTGCCCCGGGATGTAAATCGAGACAATGGGCCAAGTTTTAAAAGCGCCTGGACACTCTGGGTCTTTGGCACAGGAAGATCAAGACCCCCTTACTTCGAATCAGTGAACAAACCGAGAGAGGCATGCATGTTCTTCAGAAGACCCTTAGGGTTAAGAGGAGTGAAAGTGGACTTGGAGATATGTGTAGATTTTTGAGGGAGTTTGAGAACACCCCTAAATCTTTGACAGAATGTACAATAACTAACATGGTCTTGGGCTGACCTGTAACTGGCCCAATCCTGTGTGGCAGCACCTGGAACCCATGTGAAACCTGTTTTGGCTGAGGTATAAAGGGAAAAAGCAGACTACAGGCCTGGACAGCAGACAGTGAACATCTTGCCTGCCTGTCAGACATTCAAATGTGTGACAGGGGAGGACCACCATCTGGGAGGCAAGCTCCATCTGACACATGACCCTCATCCATCTGCCACAACATGAACCTCAACCATTCACAGTGGTGCGAAAACTGGTATTAGTCACCGGAGCAAACACAAAGAGATGATGGACGGAGCGCTGAAACTTTTCAGACACTCACCCCCAGTCACAGATCTGGTTGAATCCATCATTGCTCTTTAGCTCACTTCGCCACCTCAGTTCAGACCCAGCTATATGCAAATCAGTCTTGATCCTGGGCCTCATGGGAACAGTCCAGCCCGAACTGCCAAGCCAGGTCTTCTCTGAACCAGAAACAAGCATCCTTTCACCAGAGGCCAAGACACTGTAATTCTAAACATTTCCATGTTTAATAGACTGAAACGAGAGGTACAAGATAAGGAAAGGGAGCCGACCCTACCTCAGAACTGAATTAAAAATCATTCCCAAGAACTTGTTCCATGCTTACTGCTGTGGGACATCGCGGATCCTAGCACAGACACTTACTGACAGAAGTACGATGTGGGCCCAAGGGGTCATCAGCAATGAAACCACATTGCTTGGGAGTTGCAGTGTAATCTTCAACCTCATTCATGCTCATCACTGCTACTGACATACTGTGAGATGTGACCAATAAAAAGGGCCACTGGAATTATGCAATTCTGCAGCTGTGGCGATTTTCGCATAATTATGGATTTGCAACATTTGCCACATAGTTGATCATCTTCAGCATAATCTGCAGATTTTAACAAAAAAATAAATTTCTAGCTCAAACTGATCAAAAGTTACAAAAAATATGGCGTTTTGGGTTCTTACGCACCAGAAGGAATTTCACAGAGGGGGATTGGTCAGGTTTCAGTTGCTTATTGCTATATTTGGGTGTTAAATTGGGACTAATTAGGGTGAACTGTTTTCTCAGACACTCTTACTAGGTGTAAAAATGACAAAATAATGAAATAATATTATCACAAAATGTGCTGCATTATGCCCCATAATTTGCCTTTTCTTGCCACATAATTTAGTCAGCTCTGCCACATAATTTGGCCCTCTTCTGCGCATAATTCCAGTGGCCCTGCCAACAAGGATTGAGAGCCCACTCGCCTGTAGACTTAACATTACAGTGATAGCCGATGCCATTTTGTTTGGCTATACCTTTGTCCTTCAGGCAGTACCACTTCTGATGTCCTAAGCGTTACTCTCAGGTTAGGCAATTCTTTGCAAGGATTCGCAATGGTCAGCATTCAGAAGTTGAGATTTTCTTCATCTTTTCTGAAGGTCATTGGCACTTTTCTTGTGAAAACCCTGTATGTCTGCAATGATCTCACTGGAGTTTCTGTCAAGTGTGCCCCATTGGTGGTTGTATGCAAAAGTCCATAAAACTCCATGTACTGTGAGGCGGGTTCAGCAATATATGCTCACTGCAGTGAAAGGGGGAACTTTTGTCATTATAGCTACAGATATCACACTTTCCATATTTTCACTTAATAAACATACTCAGCCTTCCGGTAGGCATGTGAGAGGATTCTCCTTCACCAGCATTGCATGATTGTTCTTCAGTGAATGTCTTGTCGGAGTCTTCCTGGTATTTTGGAAGGAATGGTATGTCCCAATTGAAAGGAAATAGTTGTGACCCATTTACAACTCACAAGCTGGGAAGTGGACTAACATCTTTCTATGCAATGCTCAGACTGGGACCCACCAGACCCGATTACCAGTGTGAAGAGTGGGGTTGACTGGCTACCACTGGTACAGGTGTGTGTCTGGGTCTCCAATAACAGTCAGGCGTGTTTAATTATCATTGATAAACTCAAAGCTTTAACAGGTGCAATTATCATAGAACCTCAAAGATACCTATGTTAACCTATAAAAACACTCACTACATAAGTTTACCAGATAAATCGATGTCACCAAAGACTTGATGCTCAACCCCAGGCATTTGATTTACAAATCATTGTTTATGGATGTGTGTGTCAATTGGATCAATTGATTTACACCAGGACTACAACTCCCAGAATGCAATAGTTTGCCAAACGAAAATTAAGGATCAAACACGGGTCTTTGGTGATACTGACAATCAAGTTCCGTCGGTCCATGAGAGAATAGTTAATCCAGCCCAGGATTTTTCTTAGCATTCTAGTGCATGTAGTCCTAATTATCTTATTTTAAACTCAGGACTCCAAGTACCAGAATGTAAATACAAAAGGCCTGTACTAAATGAACTTCTCCCGGATGGACTTAGAAAACTTGAGAGCGCTGTTGCTGTAAGGTGCTGCAGGAACGGCTGTAATGAGGAATGCTTTTTTCGTGCCTGTAGTCACACAGACTGGGGTTTATTTTAATTGGATATTTGTACTCCCGAAGCCATAAGCTTCAGCTGGGCAGTTTTAATAAGGTGATTTCATATGGGGCAGCTTGAAATCTAATAAGGGTTTAGAAAAGGCTTACTTAGAGCAGCGTGTCCCGTTGGTCAGAGTCCAAAGTTGGTAAATGTTAAAAAGCTTAATTTAAACCCAATTACATGCTGAATAAAGCTCTTTTCAACTGAAATTCGTGCAAAGTACCAACTGCACTGAAACAGGCACTGAGAATCCACAAACCAGTGTTGCTCGGATATGAATTTACCTTAAAGAAAGTTAAAGACAAGAGGCGTTTGGCAAAACAGGAATAAGTTGGTATAATTAAATGCAGCAGCTAGGAGAGTCTCGACAGCAAAGTGCGTCTGAAGAAAGTCTCTTGTTGTACAATGTTTCGGCTTACATTATATGCATCTCGTGAGGTACAATAAAAAAATTATGCTTTCTTGTCATAAGGTAACAAGTTTTGGCATCTGATAGCTAGTGCGGGTCAGTGTGTAAGTGTCCAGATGTCTAGTGTTTGGAGCGCATGATCACTATGTGTGGTGTGCATGTCGTGTCCTGATTGGCTGAGTGTTCTTATCTACATGTGGCATCTAGCTTTTTGGTATTTTTGGGTAACGTGCGCCTTTGGCCAAATGTGTTGTATTGGGGCCAATTTCTTCGGACCTGTTTGTGGTGTAATTATCTATCTGTGGGTTCGATCAGGGTTTTCCCTGGGTATCTGTTTGTCTTTGGGCTAAGTGAGACCCCACCTGTGACCTGTCACTTGTTAGGCATGGTTGGGGGTCGCAGGACCTCTCTGGTCACATATCTCTGACTCTGGGTTGATGGGGAGGTCACCTAGGGTGAAGCCGACAACAATGATACAAGTTCATTAGAACTTCTGAAAATAATATAGCAGTCATTGATAACATTTTTACCAAAATTCTCAACATTGTGCGTACAGTTGTTACAGTGCAATTTGACATTGTCTTTACTGATAATGACATAGTTATGCATGCCTAGATCATGGCGTACATCAGCATTGTTTCTACTTTTAACAACATTGTTATGCGTGCATGGATTATGATATATATTGACATTGTTACTGCTGGTATCAACACTTTTTTGCGGGCATAGATTATGGCATACATTGACATTGCGTTTATGGGTATTGACATTGTCAGGCCTGCACATATCATGGTATTCATTAACATCGTATTCACCCATTCCAACTTCCCCCCAGTTGAATTTTCAACTACTCTATCCTCCTGACATGTAATGACTGTTATTGTGTGTGTGTGTGTGGGTGTGGGTGTGTGTGTGTTACTCTTTCCCTAGCTATGTGCATACTACCTAATTTGAGGACTGTGTTTTTACGGCAGGAAACCCCCACTTGTAGGAAACCACGCAACAGCCATACCACAGCGAAAACTGGGATTAGTGACATGAATAGTTTGGACACCCAAAGAGGGATCCACTAAAAGGTACTATGCAACCAGTCCTGCTTGGGGGCACCCACCTCCCTCCTTCTTCATTCAACACAATTGGGTGATGATACACTGAGTTATTTGTGGCACTCACTAGTAATAGGTATGTGTACACTTGTATCTATTTGAATAGTAGTGCTCCAAGGGAGGCGCACACAGTCCAGTCAAACAAATCAAATTTTATAACACATTTCATGTATTCCTCTTGGTCTTTTAATTTTCTTTCTCTTTAGTCCAGCCAGCCAACACGTGTTTCGTCGAATGGGGTGTTCCCCACGACTTCTCCAGGGCTGTATTCCTGAAATGTCACTCTATTCACACCTCCGAGCCAGTTCTACTTCTGTCCCAGCAAATACTGCAAAGATACTTCCCCTTTTTATACTCCGGATCTGAGTGACACTTATAGTCTTTAAGTACCCTTGTGTATGACCTCTTTATATGAGTGTCCCTAATGTTATTTCTGTGCTCGTTTCAATCATATGTCCATATTTAAATAGCGTGGATACCCACCATCTCAGATACGGATGCCAAAATTCCTCCGATTCAATAATCTGATTTCCCGTTGAGTACGGCTCACAAAATGTCCCTCCTTCTTCATGTTCATTCTTCTTCATCTCGGTACCATTCCATTCTGATCATGGTACATTTTTAGACGGCACCAGTTAGCCACAAAGCCCACTCTGTGACAATAGTGGTATGCTACAAGGCCGGTTTGGACGCAACCTCTCTGACCTCGGCTACTAGGACTGGACGGATACCCTCTGGGGTGCTAAAGCGGAGCTCCCCTTGAGACAACTGCCATCTGGACGTTCACGGCTAACACAGCCCCCTCAAGTTTGGTCTTTTTCAACTTATGTTGGACCAGTTCGACGGTGTCTCTTTGGGCCTTCTCCTGCTTTTTCCTGTCCTTTTCCTCTCTGTTGGACTTGGCCCTTTTTGCAGGGTCATCCCTGAACTTTTTGCCTTCCTCCTGTATTTTCTCTGACCTGTTTTTGTTGGTTTTATGACTCTGGGCACTTTACCACTGCTGATCAGTGCTAAAGTGCATATGCTCTCCCTATTGTAAATTGATGTATTGATTAGTGACTCCATGATTGGATCATTTGATTTACTTGTCAGACCCTAGTATAGTGCACCAGGTGTGCCCAGGGCCTGTAAATCAAATGCTGCTGGTGGGCTTGCAGCACTGGTTGTGCCACCCACAGAAGCAGCTTGTAAAGTGTGTCTCAGGCCTGCCATTGCAGAGCCTGTGTGCAGTCTATGACTGCCATAGTCGACTTGGCAAGTGCACCCACTTGCCAGTCCCTAAACCTTCCCTTATCTTCATATCAGACACCCCTAAGGTAGGCCCAAGGGCAGGGTGCATTGTAAGTATAAGGTAGGACATGCCCTGGTGTGTGTGGCATGTCCAAATAGTGAATTACAGCCATTTTCGTTTTTCACTATTGCAAGGCTACCAGTCCCCATAGGCCAGAATGGGCAGTTTGATTATAACATTTTATAATCCTAACTGACCCAGGGAACATGGTAGAAAAACAAATTTAGAATGCCTGAACTCAGAATGATAAAATACATCTTTTAGTAAAGTTGGTTTTAACATTCTGTGTTTGAAAATACCACTTTTAGAAAGTAGGTATTTTCTTGCCTAACTGTCCAAGCCTGCCTCTGCTAGGTTGTGTATTGTGTGTCTGGCTTTGTGAGTGACAGGGGCTGGGGGATTCCAGGAGACAGGGTGAGTCAGCACAGGGCTGAATAGACCTATCTGCATGTAGAGTGGTGGGAGGAGTTGCACCTGGGTCTGAATAGGGCTGTGCCTGCCTTCCACAATGCTGGCTCCAAATCCTGTGGTGCGTCTGATGTCCCTGGCCCACACTGTCAAAGGAAAGAAGGAGTCCTGTAAACAAAGTGCTCCAGGACTGACCAGAACTGGTTTGGACTAGGTACAGACACTCTCTGCCTTCAGAGACAAAGGATTTTGGTGTATAAATACTGGGGCCCTGACCCCAAGACTTTAGATCACTTCTGGAACAACAAGACGAACCTCTGCCAAGGAGAAGAACCAAAGGAAGCTGTAGGAGTTGGACAGCCCCCCTGCAAGTGTGCTGTGTTGCTGGGTTGGCCTACAGTGGTGTCTTCAGTGCCAAGGAGAGGAGAAGGAACTTTTAAGGAACTTTCATCATCTTGAAGAATATTACTCCAAGGGCTTGATTTGAGCTTGCCTCCTGACTGAAGTCTCAAGGATACCAGACTTCACCCCTTCTGTTTGCCTGCATCTAGAACTTGCTGTTCTAGTTGCTACAGAGGGAATTTTGCAACACCGACGCCTACGAACAACGCCGTCATCTGCACCGAAGCCGTGAGCGCTGCTCCGACTTGCAACGTAGACCCGACGCTGGCCGCCGTGCCACATCGACGCCAGCGAACGACATCGTAAGCCTGCCATAGCTGTGAGCGCTGCTCTGACTTGCGACGCCGGCCCGACGCCTGCTGCTGTGCCGCATCGACTCCGAAGCCAACATCATCGCGGAGCCGACCGTCGACGTGAGTGGTCAAGAATCCATCGACATCGTGACATCGTACGGAACCGTGGTTTCGGCACCATCGTGACGTCACCTCCTCTCCGGTCAGGAACCGACACCTCCCCTGCCTGCGCAACCATCCAGGTCCCGACGCATCATCTCCCCCGAAGCAAGGAACCGACGCCGCAGCGCCAACGATGCCGCACCTCCCCGACGCCGTGAGCTGTCTTTGTTTTCGCTTTTCCAAGGTACTGTTCTTTGTGGGTCTGTTTTGACTCCGGGCCCGACGCCGCGCACCTCGCGGTCGGCGCCTTACTTTGGGATTTCTTTGACCTCAACGTCGTGATAACTCCAGTTGGGGTTATCTGTTGCTAAAGGCTGCTTTTAAGTGAATAACGTATTTTTGAACTATTTCTACCATCTTGAAGAATTATTATTGATTACAGTATTGTGGATTTTTGTCGTTTGTGGTCTTGTGTTAAGTCTATATAAAGAATACTTATTTTTATAAAACCTGTGTAGTGTCCATCTGTAGTGTTTTCACTGTATTACTGTATGTGTTCACAAATGCTTAACACACTGCCTCTGTGATAAGCCTGTCTGCTCGTGCCAAGGTACCAAGGGGGTGAGTAGGGGTTATTTGAGTGGTGTATCCCCCTTACCCTGACTAGAAGCAAGGGCCCCTATTTGGTCAAAGGTGTATACCATTGCCAACTAGAGACCCCCAGTTCTAACACTCTCCCTTCTGGTAAACAGTGCAGTTTGTGGGCCTGTATTTCCCACTAATGTTTGGTGTCTAGCACTACTACACTATCTAATCCGGTCTGGATCTCAGTGGGCAGTCCCCTCTTGAGGATGTTGTAGAAGAATGCAACCAGGGGCCCGTGCCGGTCCAGGGCTGCCCTGTCTCCTGCCCCCATCGCTCTCTCATTCTGTCTAGGAATTCAGTTTCAGTCTCCGCAGGCTTCATCCTCTCTGCCATCAGTCCTCCTGTGACTGGGCTGTCAGGGAATATCTCCCTCAGGGCCATCCAGATCCAGTGTCTGAACGAGTTAAATGCAGCCCCGCCATGCCCGTTGTTGATAAGCTGACTGTGGGGATGTGGGCTCGGGAGAACACTGTGTCGGTCTGCTCCCCAATGAGGCTGCTGGGCAGACTTTTGATGTTACCTTTAGCTAAGTTTATACCCATGGTATTCTTTTCAAATCATAAGATCTATTTTCCTGCCCCGTCCATCAATGGGGGCAGTTTATACCTGAGCCCTTCTTTGTCCATCTGTACTCCCACCATTTCAGGCATTCCTGCATGTAGGGGTAGTTCCATTTCAGTTTCCCTCCTCCATTCCGAATGCAGTCCTCCGCAATGGCCATGTCCTTGGGTTCGGAGGATCCCTCCTCCGGGCAGGCACGATCATACTTGTGGCCCTTCCTTTCGGGTCCAGCAGGCCAGTAGATGACAAAAAGGCCACGCAAAGGTCTTGCCCTCTTCTCTGGATACCATCTCTCTAGGGGTTGGTGTGCCTGACCAGCCTGTTTGGGGGAGCAGCGGACGTCCTTGTCATTGCTCTCCTCATGCATTCGTAGAGGTGCCATGCCCCCCCTTCTCTATCTCAATTGTGTTTCGGTCAGGATTTCCTGACTACTTATTTCCTGGTCAGCCTCTCTCCTATGCCGAAGGCCAGGTGATGTGTGTTTTTCTATTAGGGGCCTCATCCCTGGGCTTAGCTCTATGTGGGGCCCAACGCCTAGCTCAAGTTCCTTCCATGGGAGGGGGAGTTGTTCCCTCTCCCTGCTGAGCTGCCCAGGCGACAGATCTCTCTTTCGCTATCCTTAACTCACGCCTTTCCAATAACTCCTACATGGGTTGCCGCCTTCGCTCAGTGCTGCGTTCTGTTCTTCTAGACAATGTCTTGGCCTCAAACTCACTCCCTGATGCTTCCTCCGTGCCTACCTTGGTCGAGTATAGCCCGTGGCGCCCCCTTTGGAGTCAGATTTTGCAGGACTGGCATACCTTTCTTCCCCTCCACCTTCCGGGAGGGCCACAAACCTCAGTCTAATCTTAGGGCGCCGTGCGGGGTGGTCAGGAGCATGTGCTCCCCATTCAGTTCGGACCTGATGGGCCATGGGGTGGGGGATCGAACCCTGAGGGAGCTTAGCACTGGACTGAGCTGGGGCTGACTGTGTCTGGGCTGGTTTGCCCTTCCCCCCGGGTTTGGTGGCTTGCTGCCCAGGGGAGGTCTACCAGCCCCCATGACTGGTTGATTGGTGTAACCCAGCGCAGGGGTGGCTGGGATAGCCGGCATCAGCGAAAGCACATCCCTGCCAGTGTATGATGGGGAAGGTTCAGATGCCTTGCTTACGGACTCCGGGATAGTCTTGTAGGACGGGGCCACCTCGAAGATGACCCATAGTTCTAGTAGGGCCTCTCACTTAGCCTTTTTCAGTCCTGCATACTTGGTCTGTTTGCGAGTCTCTGGGTGTTCTATGATGTTAGTATCGAATGTTTCCACCTCAGGCCAGCGAAATGCATGGGCTTTGGTATGGGCGTGCCAGTCGCGACAGTGTTTCTTCAGTTTCCTAGCCTAGGTGGGGAATCTTGCTTGCATGTGGCTTAGTGGAGTCTGCATGATGGATTGGGGAACCCGTTTTAAGGATTGTACAAGTTTTTGATTGTCTTGAGATGCTTTAAATAGTTACAAATTCTACTCTAACCTTGTGAGACAGTGTACACAGGTTGGTACTGAAAACAATCTACTGGTTACGAGCGTTATAACAATTTAATGCATCGAAAAAAAGAACATTTGACTATAAACAAAGACAAAATGCAATGAAATAGTAACACCTGTAACAAAATGCAATTGTTCATTCAGAGCAGTATGAGTTGATTTGTAGTAAACTAGCAAATGTAAAATTCTGATACGGAAAAAATGGTTATTATTTCATGAAGCGTAGACTCACTAACATGATATAGCATTTAAACATGCAGTATATCGCAAAATTTAGCAGCACCACAACAACAATAAATGCATAAAATGAAAAAACCTAAAAGAGACTAAAAGAGAAAAAGGTTGAAAGAAAAAATAAGTACTTTGTCCAAAAAACCTTAGCCCCCTCCTAGCGCTATAGCCCAAGGAGAGCGGATGCTCCTTGATATAACATAACATGACATAACATAAGTATTTGTAAAGCGCACGTTCACCCCTAACGGGGTATCTTGGCGTTGAATAACAGATGTAGTAGTAGTAGTAGCAGAAAAAACTTTATTCGGTTATAGATAACCATCAAAGTGTACACGATAAAAGTGCAATAGTACAACATACAACATATAGAAAAATCACTCATGTATAAAAATTATTATGGATAGAATACACAAAACACTAGGGGGCCAGATGTATCAAGATTACATTTTGCGAGTCTATAATAGCGAATTTTACCGATTCGCTATTATAGACTCGCAAAATGCAATGTATGTAGGTTTCTGCAAATATTTTACAATTCCTACATATTCCTTAATAGCGAGTCGCAAATTGCGATTCGCTATTAAGGAATGCCTTCACATTCATTCCTATGGGCCTAGAGGCCCATAGGAATGAATGGGAATTGTATGAGCAATTTGCGAGTACCCAATAGGTACTCGCAAATTGCACATGCAATTTCAAGGGTGCAAGGGTGCCAAAAGGACACCCTGTTGCACCCCTGAAATATGCATGTGTGCACATGGCACTTAGAAAAATGCAAAATTGTGCATTTTTCTAAGGGTTTGCAATTTACCACCAACTTGAAGTTGGTGGTAAATTGCGATTCCTTAAAGCAGGGTCGCAATTTAAAAAACGCTTACTGCATTGCATTTAGAGAATCGCAAATTGCGATTCTCTAAATGCATTCACAAAATAGGTAAATCGCAAAAATTGCGATTCCCTATTTTGCAATTGCCTTTTGGGATGATACATCCCAAAAGGCTTTTTCCTGTTCGCAAATGACCCAATTCTGCGAATCGGCCCGTTTGCGAACGGGAAAACGCTTGATACATCTGGCCCTAAGTTCATAAAGTGACAAAACATGACATTACCATGCCATATACATAAAACTATAAATAACAGATGTTTATTGTTACCCAACTCAATGGTACTAATTTTTTCGACCTCAGATGGATGAACGGCTGAGTGTACCCGCCGGAATTTGAACCTGTGACCATAAGATCAAACACAGGCCCCCTATAGTGGATGCATTAGTCCACTGAGCCACCAGACCCGGCAGACACATGGAGCTAAGTGAGCCTGACAGTCTGTCACTATCGGCTCGTGGACAAAAATAGCAACACTTTGTGTGGGGAAAATACGAATAACCTGACAAATATCGGCCCTCCGTTGCCAGACACAAGCTACACCTTATTCACCAAAGTCCGAATTTTTCCCTAACGTTCCGAATTACACCCTGTATCACACCCAGGGATAGTGCGTACTGACTGCCTGATGCCCAGCGGTCCAAGCGCAAAAAATCCACCTTCTCACTACTTTTAGATACTCCCAGTGTTAAGAAACACCAAGTCACCAAGAAAACCAATTTGAGTGAAAAATAAGATTAAGGTGGTGGCCCTACATAACACACCAAGGGTCAGCCATACGCCACATGTTGGGACTAAGGATCAGATGTAGTCTCTTACCCTGTGACGGCGGCCTCCGGACAGACCTCTGTCCTAAGGACTAAGCAGAACTTCTAATCAATTATTGCGTCTGCTCACCGGTCTTGTTTGCGCAGATGTGAATCTGTTCGGGCAGGGGTCCTTGTCCTTCGTCAGCAGTCGGGGTCGATAAACCAATCTCTCCTATCTGGCTCACCAAAATGTTGCTTGGATATGAATTTACCTTAAAGTAATTAAAAGACAAGAGGCATTTGGCAAAGCATGAACAAGTTGATTTAATTAAACGCAGCGGCTGGGAGAGTCACGAAAGAGTGCGTCTGAAAAAAGTCTCTCATTGTACAAAGTTTGACAATATAAACAGTACAATAAAACAATTTTGCATTCCTGGAAAAGCATCTAAGTCGTTAATTGACAAGTTTGGGCATCTAGGAAGGACACAGATGGCTCTCGACCTTGGAGAGAGCTAGTGTGGGCCAGTGTGTATGTGTCCAGATATCTGATGTGGGGAGTGAGTTTTCACTACGTGTGGTGTGCACGTGCCCTGATTGGCTGGGTGTTCCTATCTACGTGTGGCATCTAGCTTTGTGATGTTTTTGAGTAACGCGCACTTTTGGCCAAACGTGTTTTACTGGGGCTAATTTCCTCAGACCTGTTTGTGGTGCAGCTATCTATCTATAGGATCAATCATGGTTTTCACTGGGTACGTGTTTATCTTTGGGCTAAGTGAGACCCCACCTGTGACCTGTCACTCGATAGGCATGGGTTGGGGTTGCAAGACCTGTCTGACCACATATCTCTGACTCAGGGTTGATGGGGATATCACCTTGGGTAAATCCGACAGCAGTGATTGACTTCATTAGAACTTCTGAAAATAATATGGCAGTCATTGATATCATTTTTACCCACATTCTCAACATCGTGCACACAGTTGTCACAGCGTACATCAACATTGTCTTTACTCTCATTGACATAGTTATGCATGCCTAGATCATGGCATACATTGACATTGTTTCTTCTGGTAACAACATTGTTATGCATGCATGGATTATGGCATACATTGACATTGTTAATGCGGGTATCATGACTGTAGTGTGAGCATAGATTATGGCATACATCGACATTGCATTTAAGGGTATTGACATTGTTATGCGGGCACAGGTTATGGCGTACGTTGGCATTTGATTTATTGGTATTGCCGTTGTCGGGCTCGCACATAGCATGGTATTCATTGGCATCACATTCACCCATTCCAACACCAGAATATTTAAAGCCATATGCCAAAAAGGTAGGAAACAATTATTTTGGTGAGAAAACAATAAAGACATTTAATTACCTATTGTCGGCCAAATGCAACCTGTGGTGCCCAAACAGAGCATTACCAGGAACTTAGAATTAAACTGAGGGATGACAGGTATTCTGCATAAGTTTTATGTTCAAAGAGGTGCAGTTGCCACCAGGCTCATGCTGACGCTAATAAAGATTTCCAGTGTGGAGTGGTGGTAGCACCACGGGTTTGGTACAGTAACACCACTTTTCTCTAAATACAAAAATCATGTTAAATTAGGGGAACTCCCCTTTGTGTGTACCTAGATGGTTTCTTACACCTCCTGGCAATCTCTAAATAAGGGCCTAACTGTTTCAGGGACAGTAGTACCTAAAGTCGAGCCGGTGACTCGAAATACTGAATGTCCTTACATAAGAAAGCGCAAGCCAAGGTCTGAGAAAAGCCCAAAGACTAGGGTGGTTGCCCCCTTCCAAAGGGTCCATGGCTGAACCCTTTCACACGGGTGGGACAGAGTCCTCTCTGCCTCACCCCATCCTTGACAAGGAGTGATGAGATGCACCAGTCACAACAGAGGGTCAGTGGGCACCACAGTCACTGCTGCACAAGTCATTGCACTAGAATTCCCATCTTGTCTGTATCAGGCCATTGAGTTAGTCAAGAAGGTAAGTATGGTGTGGCACATGTATGAACACAAGAAAATAAGGTCTAAAGCCCTAGGAAGGGGGGGGTGTAAATATATGAGTAGTATCATACACAACTTGGTCAGACAGCTGCAGGGAGCTAAGCAGAATGGAAAAAAATCACTTTTGCCAAATGTACACATTTTTTAAGCAGTGCAGTGCGGCAACCAAATTGCTGCGCTTAGCAAGAGAAAAACACACTGCTGAACCCTTTCTACTAAGACAGCCCTGCTACTATTGTCATCCCCTGCTGCTGGTGTCACCCCCTGCTGTTGGTATCATACCCTGCTGCTGATGTCATCCCCTGCTGCTGGTATCATCCCCTGCTGCTGATGTCATCCCCTGCTGCTGGTGTCATCCCCTGCTGCTGGTGTCACCCCCTGCTGTTGGTATCATACCCTGCTGCTGTCATCCCCTGCTGCTGATGTCATCCTGTGCTGCTGATGTCATCCCCTGCTGCTGGTGTCATCCTCCGCGCTGGAGTCATTTCCTGCTGCTGCTGTCATCCCTGCTGCTGGTGTCATCCCCTGCTGCTGGTGTCATCCCCTGCGCTGGTGTCATCCCCTGCGCTGGTGTCATCCCCTGCTGCTGGTGTCATCCACTGCTGCTGGTGTCATCCACTGCTGCTGGTGTCATCCCGTGCTGCTGATGTCATCCCCTGCTGCTGGTGTCATCCTCCGCGCTGGAGTCATTTCCTGCTGCTGCTGTCATCCCTGCTGCTGGTGTCATCCCCTGCTGCTGGTGTCATCCCCTGCCCCTGCTGTTGGTGTCATCCCCAGCGCTGATGTCATCTCCTGCTGCTGGTGTCATCCCCTGCTGCTGGTGTCATCCCTTGCAGTGGTGTCATCCCCCGCGCTGGAGTCATCCCCTGCTGCTGGTGTCATCCACTGCTGCTGGTGTCATCCCCTGCGGCTGATGTCATCCCCTGCGCTGGTGCTCTAACTGCCTTTTACAATGCACAGCCTTCCACCATGTAAGTGTACCACACACATTTTCCATGCTTGGACATATTCAGAAGGATCTCTCGTTGGATGTGTGATGTGCACTGCAGCACACATGCAATGTATTGTTTTTTTTTTTTGTTTTTTTTTAACCCTTTCGCTGCTAGGCCTTTTCTCCTCCTGTGCTAAGCCTTTTTTTGGCTATTTGGGGTAGTTTGCGCTTAGGCCCCTGTAACTTTTTGACCACGCAAGGTATCCACGCCAAATTTGCGTCCTTTTTTTCCAACATCATGGGGATTCTAAAGGTACCCAGAGTTTGTGAATTCCCCTGGAGGGGACCCAGAAATTAGCCAAAATACAGCTAAGTTTTGTTTTTTGGGGGAAAAATGCGAAAAAGGGCTACAGATGAAAGCGTCTGGTTTTTTCCCTGAAAATGGTATAAAAAAGGGGTTGTGGTGCTGAAATCACCATCTTCCCAGCTTTCAGGGACAAGCAGACTTTTTTCAGAAAACCAAAATTTTCTACACAGTTTTGGCATTTTTCTGGGACATAGCCTATTTTTGCTATTTTTTGTGCTTTCAACCTCCTTCCAGTTAATGGTAGAAATGGGTATGAAAGCAATAATGGATCCTGGAAAGCTATACATTTCTGCAAAGTAGACAAAATTCTGAATTCAGCAAGGGGTCATTTGTGTAGATCCTTCAAGTTTTCTTTATAGAAACAAACAGTTAAATATAGGAAAAATTGAAAATTAGTTGAAAAAAACAGCCATTTGTGTCAACGTTTTCACCTGTAACTTCTTCTAATTATGACAGCTATTTGAAAGCAATATACCGTTACATCCGCTGCACCTTTCTGGTTGTGGCGATATATAGGACTTGTAGGTTCACCAAGAACCCGACGAACCCAGAGCCAATAACTGAGCAGCGTCTTGCAATGTTTTTTTATTATGTACCGGGTATATAGCAATTATTCTGGGAAAATTTATACATGGAAAAATCGGTATGAAAGACACCTATGTATTTCTGACATAGGAACAAAATATAGAGTTTAGAAACAGTAGATATTTGCACATTTCCGAAATTGGGAGTACCCATACTAGCATGAGAATTATAGGTCATTTTTCAAAATGACTTCTTTTTACACATTGTCTTTCATTTGGAAGGCAGAAATGCATCGAAAGTCAATAGGTAATAACAGTTGCTCTACAATTCTGTGTTACCCTAAGTCTCCCGATAAAAATGGTACCTCACTTGTGTGGGTAGGCCAGGATGGGGTGACTTGACTGGCTCTCACCAGGTTCTGTTACCCAGAATCCCTTGCAAACCTAAACAATTGTCAGAAAAAACACATTTTCCTCACATTTCTGTGGTGGAAAGTTCTGGAATCTGCATGGATCCACAAAATTACACCCACCCCGCGTTCCCCAAAGTCTTTCAAGAACAAAGGTACCTCACTTGTGTGGGTAGGCCTAGTCCCCGCGACAGGAAACAGCACAAAACGCAACGTGGACACACCACATTTTCACAGTGAAAAATGACCCTTTTTTTGCAAAGTGCCTAGCTGTAGTTTTTGAACCCTAGCTCTGCCGGCACCTAGGGAAACCTAGCAAACCTATACATTTTTGAAAACTAGACACCCAGGGGAATCCAGAATGGGGTGACTTGACTGACTCTCACCAGGTTCTGTTACCCAGAATCCCTTGCAAACCTAAACAATTGTCAAAAAACACATTTTCCTCACATTTCTGTGGTGGAAAGTTCTGGAATCTGCGTGGATCCACAAAATTCCACCCACCCCGCGTTCCCCAAAGTCTTTCGAGAAAAACGGTACCTCACTTGTGTGGGTAGGCCTAGTCCCCGCGACAGGAAACAGCACAAAACGCAACGTGGACACACCACATTTTCACAGTGAAAAATGACCCTTTTTTTGCAAAGTGCCTAGCTGTAGTTTTTGAACCCTAGCTCTGCCGGCACCTAGGGAAACCTAGCAAACCTATACATTTTTGAAAACTAGACACCCAGGGGAATTCAGAATGGGGTGACTTGACTGGCTCTCACCAGGTTCTGTTACCCAGAATCCCTTGCAAACCTAACAAATTGTCAAAAAAACACATTTTCCTCACATTTCTGTGGTGGAAAGTTCTAGAATCTGCGTGGATCCACAAAATTCCACCCACCCCGCATTCCCCAATGTCTTTCGAGAAAAATGGTACCTCACTTGTGTGGGCAGGCCTAGTGCCCGCGACAGGAAACGGCGCAAAACGCAACGTGGGCACACTACATTTTCACAGTGAAAAATGACCCTTTTTTTGCAAAGTGCCTAGCTGTAGTTTTTGAACCCTAGCTCTGCCGGCACCTAGGGAAACCTAGCAAACCTATACATTTTTGAAAACTAGACACCCAGGGGAATCCAGGATGGGGTGACTTGACTGGCTCTCACCAGGTTCTGTTACCCAGAATCCCTTGCAAACCTAAACAATTGTCCAAAAAAACACATTTTCCTCACATTTCTGTGGTGGAAAGTTCTGGAATCTGCGTGGATCCACAAAATTCCACCCACCCTGCGTTCCCGAAAGTCTTTCGAGAAAAACGTTACCTCACTTGTGTGGGTAGGCCTATTGCCCGCGACAGGAAACGGCCCAAAACGCAACGTGGACACACCACATTTTCACAGTGAAAAATGACCCTTTTTTTGCAAAGTGCCTAGCTGTAGTTTTTGAACCCTAGCTCTGCGGGCACCGAGGGAAACCTAGCAAACCTATACATTTTTGAAAACTAGACACCCAGGGGAATCCAGGATGGGGTGACTTGACTGGCTCTCACCAGGTTCTGTTACTCAGAATCCCTTGCAAACCTAAACAATTGTCAAAAAAACAAATTTTCCTCACATTTCTGTGGTGGAAAGTTCTGGAATCTGCGGGGATCCACAAAATTCCACCCACCCCGCGTTCCCCAAAGTCTTTCAAGAAAAACGGTACCTCACTTGTGTGGGTAGGCCTTGTCCCCGCAACAGGAAACAGCACAAAACGCAACGTGGACACACCACATTTTCACAGTGAAAAATGACCCTTTTTTTGCAAAGTGCCTAGCTGTAGTTTTGAACCCTAGCTCTGCCGGCACCGAGGGAAACCTAGCAAACCTATACATTTTTGAAAACTAGACACCCAGGGGAATCCAGAATGGGGTGACTTGACTGGCTCTCACCAGGTTCTGTTACCCAGAATCCCTTGCAAACCTAAAATTTTTTCAAAAAAACACATTTTCCTCACATTTCTGTGGTGGAAAGTTCTGGAATCTGCGTGGATTCACAAAATTCCACCCACCCCGCGTTCCCCAAAGTCTTTTGAGAAAAATGGTACCTTACTTGCGTGGGTGGGTCAAGTACCCGCGACAGGCAATGGCCCAAAACCTATTGAGGCGACATCAAATTTACCTATCACAAACCAACCTGGTTTTGCAAGGGGGGTCCCATGACTTTTTGGCCCAGGTGTTGGCGGCCACCTAGGGAAACCTACCAAACCCACACATTTCTGAAAACTAGACACCCGGGGGATTCCAGGGAGGTATGGCTTGCATGGATCCCCCAACGTTTTCTTACCCAGAATCCCCTGCAAACCTGATATTTAGCTGAAAAAATCACTTTTTTCACACATTTTTGGGTGGGAAAGTTGTGGCATCACCGGGCTGACACGAATTTCCTACCACCCAGCGTTCCCCCAGGTCTCCCGATAAAAATGGTGCCTCACTCCTGTGGGAGGCCCAAGTACCTGCGACAGGCAAGGGCCCAAAACGTATTGAGGCGACATCAAAATTGCCTATCACAAAACGACCTGGTTTTGCAAGGGGGGTCCCATGGCTTTCTGGCCCGGGGCTCAGCGGCCACCTAGGGAAATCTACCAAACCTACACATTTCTGAAAACTAGACACCCGGGGGATTCCAGGGACGTATGGCTTGCGTGCATCCCCCAATGTTTCCTTACCCAGAATCCCCTGCAAACCTGAAATTTAGCTGAAAAAATAACTTTTTTCACACATTTTTGTGTGGGAAAGTTGTGGCATCACTGGGCTGACACAAATTTCCTACCACCCAGCGTTCCCCCAGGTCTCTCGATGAAAATGGTACCTCACTCGTGTGGGAGGCCCAAGTACCCGCGACAGGCAAGGGCCCAAAACGTATTGAGGCGACATCAAAATTGCCTATCTCAAAATGACCTGGTTTTGCAAGGGGGGTCACCAGGGTTTTTGGCCCCGTGCTCGGCGGCCACCTAAGGAAACCTACCAAACCCACACATTTCTGAAAACTAGACACCCGGGGAATTCCAGGGAGGTATGGCTTGAGTGGATCCCCCAACTTTTTCTTACCCAGAATCCCCTGCAAACCTGAAATTTAGCTGAAAAAATCACTTTTTTCACACATTTTTGTGTGGGAAAGATGTGGCATCACGGGGCTGACACAAATTTCCTACCACCCAGCGTTCCCCCAGGTCTCCCAATAAAAATGGTGCCTCACTCGTGTGGGAGGCCCAAGTACCCGCGACAGGCAAGGGCCCAAAACGTATTGAGGCGACATCAAAATTTACTATCACAAAACGACCTGGTTTTGTAAGGGGGGTCACCTGGGTTTTTGGCCCCGTGCTCGGCGGCCACCTAGGGAAACCTACCAAACCCACACATTTCTGAAAAGTAGACACCCGGGGGATTCCAGGGAGGTATGGCTTGCGTGGATGCCCCAACGTTTTCTTACCCAGAATCCCTTGCAAACCTGAAATTTAGCTGACAAAATCACTTTTTTCACACATTTTTGTGTGGGAAAGTTGTGGCATCACGGGGCTGACACAAATTTCCTACCACCCAGCATTCCCCCAGGTCTCCCGATAAAAATGGTGCCTCACTCGTGTGGGAGGCCCAAGTACCCGCGACAGGCAATGGCCCAAAACGTATTGAGTCGACATCAAAATTGCCTATCACAAACCAACCTGGTTTTGCAAGGGGGGTCCCATGACTTTTTGGCCCAGGGCTCGGCGGACACCTAGGGAAACCTACCAAACCCACACATTTCTGAAAACTAGACACCCGGGGGATTCCAGGGAGGTATGGCTTGCGTGGATCCCCCAACGTTTTCTTACCCAGAATCCCCTGCAAACCTGAAATTTAGCTGAAAAAATCACTTTTCTCACAAATGTTTGTGTGGGAAAGTTGTGGCATCACCGGGCTGACACAAATTTCCTACCACCCAGCGTTCCCCCAGGTCTCCCGATAAAAATGGTGCCTCACTCGTGTGGGAGGCCCAAGTACCCGCGACAGGCAAGGGCCCAAAACGTATTGAGGCGACATCAAAATTGCCTATCACAAAACGACCTGGTTTTGCAAGGGGGGTCCAATGAATTTTGGCCCGGGTCTCGGCGGCCACCTAGGGAAACCTACCAAACCCACACATTTCTTCAAACTAGATACCCGGGGGATTCCAGGGAGGTATGGCTTGCGTGGATCCCCCAACGTTTTTTTACCCAGAATCCCCTGCAAACCTGAAATTTAGCTGAAAAAATCACTTTTTCACACATTTTTGTGTGGGAAAGTTGTGGCATCACCGGGCTGACACAAATTTCCTACCACCCAGCGTTCCCCCAGGTCTCCCGATAAAAATGGTGCCTCACTCATGTGGGAGGCCCAAGTACCCGCGACAGGCAAGGGCCCAAAACGTATTGAGGCGACATCAAAATTGCCTATCACAAAACGACCTGGTTTTGCAAGGGGGGGTCACCTTGGTTTTTGGCCCCGTGCTCGGTGGCCACCTAGGGAAACCTACCAATCCCACACATTTCAGAAAAGTAGACACCCGGGGGATTCCAGGGAGGTATGGCTTGCGTGGATCCCCTAATGTTTTCTTACCCAGAATCCCCTGCAAACCTGAAATTTTGCTGAAAAAATCACTTTTTTCACACATTTTTGTGTGGGAAAGTTGTGGCATCACAGGGCTGACACAAATTTCCTACCACCCAGCCCTCCCCCAGGTCTCTTGATAAAAATGGTGCCTCACTCGTGTGGGAGGCCCAAGTACCCACGACAGGCAAGGGCCCAAAACGTATTGAGGCGACATCAAAATTGCCTATCACAAAACGACCTGGTTTTGCAAGGGGGGTCACCTGGGTTTTTGGCCCTGTGCTCGGTGGCCACCTAGGGAAACCTACCAAACCCACACATTTCTAAAAAGTAGACACCCGGGGGATTCCAGGGAGGTATGGCTTGCGTGGATCCCCCAACGTTTTCTTACCCAGAATCCCCTGCAAACCTGAAATTTAGCTGAAAAAATCACTTTTCTCACAAATGTTTGTGTGGGAAAGTTGTGGCATCACCGGGCTGACACAAATTTCCTACCACCCAGCGTTCCCCCAGGTCTCCCGATAAAAATGGTGCCTCACTCGTGTGGGAGGCCCAAGTACCCGCGACAGGCAAGGGCCCAAAACGTATTGAGGCGACATCAAAATTGCCTATCACAAAACGACCTGGTTTTGCAAGGGGGGTCCCATGAATTTTGGCCCGGGTCTCGGCGGCCACCTAGGGAAACCTACCAAACCCACACATTTCTTCAAACTAGATACCCGGGGGATTCCAGGGAGGTATGGCTTGCGTGGATCCCCCAACGTTTTTTTACCCAGAATCCCCTGCAAACCTGAAATTTAGCTGAAAAAATCACTTTTTTCACACATTTTTGTGTGGGAAAGTTGTGGCATCACCGGGCTGACACAAATTTCCTACCACCCAGCGTTCCCCCAGGTCTCCCGATAAAAATGGTGCCTCACTCATGTGGGAGGCCCAAGTACCCGCGACAGGCAAGGGCCCAAAACATATTGAGGCGACATCAAAATTGCCTATCACAAAACGACCTGGTTTTGCAAGGGGGGGTCACCTTGGTTTTTGGCCCCGTGCTCGGTGGCCACCTAGGGAAACCTACCAATCCCACACATTTCAGAAAAGTAGACACCCGGGGGATTCCAGGGAGGTATGGCTTGCGTGGATCCCCTAATGTTTTCTTACCCAGAATCCCCTGCAAACCTGAAATTTTGCTGAAAAAATCACTTTTTCACACATTTTTGTGTGGGAAAGTTGTGGCATCACAGGGCTGACACAAATTTCCTACCACCCAGCCCTCCCCCAGGTCTCTTGATAAAAATGGTGCCTCACTCGTGTGGGAGGCCCAAGTACCCACGACAGGCAAGGGCCCAAAACGTATTGAGGCGACATCAAAATTGCCTATCACAAAACGACCTGGTTTTGCAAGGGGGTCACCTGGGTTTTTGGCCTTGTGCTCGGTGGCCACCTAGGGAAACCTACCAAACCCACACATTTCTAAAAAGTAGACACCCGGGGATTCCAGGGAGGTATGGCTTGCGTGGATCCCCCAACGTTTTCTTACCCAGAATCCCTGCAAACCTGAAATTTAGCTGAAAAAATCACTTTTTTCACAAATTTTTGTGTGGGAAAGTTGTGGCATCACCGGGCTGACACACCACATTTTCACAGTGAAAAATTACCCTTTTTTTGCAAAGTGCCTAGCTGTACTTTTTGAACGCTAGCTCTCCCGGCACCTAGGGAAACCTAGCAAACCTATACATTTTTGAAAACTAGACACCCAGAGGAATCCAGAATGGGGTGACTTGACTGGCTCTCACCAGGTTCTGTTACCCAGAATCCCTTGCAAACCTAAACAATTGTCCAAAAAAACACATTTTCCTCACATTTCTGTGGTGGAAAGTTCTGGAATCTGCGTGGATCCACAAAATTCCACGCACCCCTCGTTTCCCAAAGTCTTTCAAGAAAAACGGTACCTCACATGTGTGTGTAGGCCTAGTGCCAGCGACAGGAAACGGCCCAAAACGCAACGTGTGCACACTACATTTTCACAGTGAAAAATGACCCTTTTTTGCAAAGTGCCTAGCTGTAGTTTTTTAACCCTAGCTCTGCCGGCACCTAGGAAAACCTAGCAAACCTATACATTTTTGAAAACTAGACACCCAGGGGAATCCAGGATTGGGTGACTTGACTGGCTCTCACCAGGTTATGTTACCCAGAATCCCTTGCAAACCTAAAAAATTGTTAAAATAAACACATTTTCCTCACATTTCTGTGGTGAAAAGTTCTGGAATCTGCGTGGATCCACAAAATTCCACCCACCCCGCATTCCCCTAAGTCTTTCAAGAAAAACGGTACCTCACTTGTGTGGGTAGGCCTAGTGCCCGCGACAGGAAACAGCGCAAAACGCAACGTGGACACACCACATTTTCACAGTGAAAAATGACCCTTTTTTGCAAAGCACCTAGCTGTAGTTTTTTAACCCTAGCTCTGCCGGCACCAAGGGAAACCTAGCAAACCTATACATTTTTGAAAACTAGACACCCAGGGAATCTAGGATGGGGTGACTTGACTGGCTCTCACCAGGTTCTGTTACCCAGAATCCCTTGCAAACCTAAAAAATTGTCCAAAAAACAAATTTTCCTCACATTTCTGTGGTGGAAAGTTCTGGAATCTGCGTGGATCCACAAAATTCCACCCCCGCATTCCCCAAAGTCTTTCGAGAAAAACTGTACCTCACTTGTGTGGGTAGGCCTAGTGCCCGCGACAGGAAACGGCGCAAAACGCAATGTGGGCACACTACATTTTCACCGTGAAAAATGACCCTTTTTTTGCAAAGTGCCTAGCTGTAGTTTTTTAACCCTAGCTCTGCCGGCACCTAGGGAAACCTAGCAAACGTATACATTTTTGAAAACTAGACACCCAGGGAAATCCAGGATGGGGTGACTTGACTGGCTCTCACCAGGTTCTGTTACCCAGAATCCCTTGCAAACCTAAAAAATTGTAAAAAAACCACATTTTCCTCACATTTCTGTGGTGGAAAGTTCTGGAATCTGCGTGGATCCACAAAATTCGACCCACCCCGCATTTCCCTAAGTCTTCAAGAAAAAAGGTACCTCACTTGTGTGGGTAGGCCTAGTGCCCGCGACAGGAAACAGCGCAAAACGCATCGTGGACACACCACATTTTCACAGTGAAAAATGACCCTTTTTTTGCAAAGTGCCTAGCTGTAGTTTTTTAACCCTAGCTCTGCCAGCACCTAGGGAAACCTAGCAAACCTATACATTTTTGAAAACTAGACACCCAGGGGAATCCACGATGGGGTGACTTGACTGGCTCTCACCAGGTTCTGTTACCCAGAATCCCTTGCAAACCTAAAAATGGTTAAAAAAACCACATTTTCCGCACATTTCTGTGGTGGAAAGTTCTGGAATCTGCGTGGATTCACAAAATTCCACCCACCCCACGTTCCCCAAAGTCTTTTGAGAAAATGGTACCTTACTTGCGTGGGTGGGTCAAATACCAACGACAGGCAATGGCCCAAAACCTATTGAGGCGACATCAAAATTACCTATCACAAACCAACCTGGTTTTGCAAGGGGGGTCCCATGACTTTTTGGCCCAGGTGTCGGCGGCCACCTAGGGAAACCTACCAAACCCACACATTTCTGAAAACTAGACACCCGGGGGATTCCAGGGAGGTATGGCTTGCGTGGATCCCCCAATGTTTTCTTACCCAGAATCCCCTGCAAACCTGAAATTTAGCTGAAAAAATCACTTTTGTCACACATTTTTGTGTGGGAAAGTTGTGGCATCACCGGGCTGACACAAATTTCCTACCACCCAGCGTTCCCCCAGGTCTCCCGATAAAAATGGTGCCTCACTCGTGTGGGAGGCCCAAGTACCCGCGACAGGCAAGGGCCCAAAACGTATTGAGGCGACATCAAAATTGCCTATCACAAAACGAACTGGTTTTGCAAGGGGGGTCCATGACTTTTTGGCCCGGGTCTCGGCGGCCACCTAGGGAAACCTACCAAACCCACACATTTCTGAAAACTAGATACCCGGGGGATTCCAGGGAGGTATGGCTTGAGTGGATCCCACAACGTTTTCTTACCCAGAATCCCCTGCAAACCTGACATTTAGCTGAAAAAATCACTTTTTTCACACATTTTTGTGTGGGAAAGTTGTGGCATCACCGGGCTGACACAAATTTCCTACCACCCAGCGTTCCCCAGGTCTCCCGATAAAAATGGTGCCTCACTCGTGTGGGAGGCCCAAGTACCCGCGACAGGCAAGGGCCCAAAACGTATTGAGGCGACATCAAAATTGCCTATCACAAAACAACCTGGTTTTGCAAGGGGGTCCCATGACTTATTAGCCCGGGTCTCGGCAGCCACCTAGGGAAACCTACCAAACCCACACATTTCTGAAAACTAGATACCCGGGGATTCCAGGGAGGTATGGCTTGCGTGGATCCCCCAACGTTTTCTTACCCAGAATCCCATGCAAACCTGAAATTTAGCTGGAAAAATCACTTTTTTCGCACATTTTTGTGTGGGAAAGTTGTGGCATCACCGGGCTGACACAAATTTCCTACCACCCAGCGTTCCCCAGGTCTCCCTATAAAAATGGTGCCTCACTCGTGTGGGAGGCCCAAGTACCCGCGACAGGCAAGGGCCCAAAACGTATTGAGGCGACATCAAAATTGCCTATCACAAAACAACCTGGTTTTGCAAGGGGGGTCCCATGACTTTTTGGCCCGGGGCTCGGCGGACACCTAGGGAAACCTACCAAATCCACACATTTCTGAAAACTAGACACCTGGGGGATTCCAGGGAGGTATGGCTTGCGTGGATAACCCAACATTTTCTTACCCAGAATCCCCTGCAAACCTGAAATCTAGCTGAAAAAATCACTTTTTTCACACATTTTTGTGTGGGAAAGTTGTGGCATCACGGGCTGACACGAATTTCCTACCACCCAGCGTTCCCCAGGTCTCCCGATAAAAATGGTGCCTCACTCCTGTGGGAGGCCCAAGTACCTGCGACAGGCAAGGGCCCAAAACGTATTGAGGCGACATCAAAATTGACTATTACAAAACGACCTGGTTTTGCAAGGGGGGTCCCATGGCTTTCTGGCCCGGGGCTCAGCGGCCACCTAGGGAAACCTACCAAACCCACACATTTCTGAAAACTACACACCCGGGGGATTCCAGGGAGGTATGGCTTGAGTGGATCCCCCAACGTTTTCTTACCCAGAATCCCCTGCAAACCTGAAATTTAGCTGAAAAAATCACTTTTTTCACACATTTTTGTGTGGGAATGTTGTGGCATCACGGGGCTGACACAAATTTCCTACCACCCAGCGTTCCCCCAGGTCTCCCAATAAAAATGATGCCTCACTCGTGTGGGCGGCCCAAGTACCCGCGACAGGCAAGGGCCCAAAACGTATTGAGGCGACATCAAAATTTACTATCACAAAACGACCTGGTTTTGTAAGGGGGGTCACCTGGGTTTTTGGCCCCGTGCTCGGTGGCCACCTAGGGAAACCTACCAATCCCACACATTTCAGAAAAGTAGACACCCGGGGGATTCCAGGGAGGTATGGCTTGCGTGGATCCCCTAATGTTTTCTTACCCAGAATCCCCTGCAAACCTGAAATTTTGCTGAAAAAATCACTTTTTCACACATTTTTGTGTGGGAAAGTTGTGGCATCACAGGGCTGACACAAATTTCCTACCACCCAGCCCTCCCCCAGGTCTCTTGATAAAAATGGTGCCTCACTCGTGTGGGAGGCCCAAGTACCCACGACAGGCAAGGGCCCAAAACGTATTGAGGCGACATCAAAATTGCCTATCACAAAACGACCTGGTTTTGCAAGGGGGTCACCTGGGTTTTTGGCCTTGTGCTCGGTGGCCACCTAGGGAAACCTACCAAACCCACACATTTCTAAAAAGTAGACACCCGGGGGATTCCAGGGAGGTATGGCTTGCGTGGATCCCCCAACGTTTTCTTACCCAGAATCCCCTGCAAACCTGAAATTTAGCTGAAAAAATCACTTTTTTCACAAATTTTTGTGTGGGAAAGTTGTGGCATCACCGGGCTGACACACCACATTTTCACAGTGAAAAATTACCCTTTTTTGCAAAGTGCCTAGCTGTACTTTTTGAACGCTAGCTCTCCCGGCACCTAGGGAAACCTAGCAAACCTATACATTTTTGAAAACTAGACACCCAGAGGAATCCAGAATGGGGTGACTTGACTGGCTCTCACCAGGTTCTGTTACCCAGAATCCCTTGCAAACCTAAACAATTGTCCAAAAAACACATTTTCCTCACATTTCTGTGGTGGAAAGTTCTGGAATCTGCGTGGATCCACAAAATTCCACGCACCCCTCGTTTCCCAAAGTCTTTCAAGAAAAACGGTACCTCACATGTGTGTGTAGGCCTAGTGCCAGCGACAGGAAACGGCCCAAAACGCAACGTGTGCACACTACATTTTCACAGTGAAAAATGACCCTTTTTTGCAAAGTGCCTAGCTGTAGTTTTTTAACCCTAGCTCTGCCGGCACCTAGGAAAACCTAGCAAACCTATACATTTTTGAAAACTAGACACCCAGGGGAATCCAGGATTGGGTGACTTGACTGGCTCTCACCAGGTTATGTTACCCAGAATCCCTTGCAAACCTAAAAAATTGTTAAAATAAACACATTTTCCTCACATTTCTGTGGTGAAAAGTTCTGGAATCTGCGTGGATCCACAAAATTCCACCCACCCCGCATTCCCCTAAGTCTTTCAAGAAAAACGGTACCTCACTTGTGTGGGTAGGCCTAGTGCCCGCGACAGGAAACAGCGCAAAACGCAACGTGGACACACCACATTTTCACAGTGAAAAATGACCCTTTTTTTGCAAAGCACCTAGCTGTAGTTTTTTAACCCTAGCTCTGCCGGCACCAAGGGAAACCTAGCAAACCTATACATTTTTGAAAACTAGACACCCAGGGGAATCTAGGATGGGGTGACTTGACTGGCTCTCACCAGGTTCTGTTACCCAGAATCCCTTGCAAACCTAAAAAATTGTCCAAAAAAACAAATTTTCCTCACATTTCTGTGGTGGAAAGTTCTGGAATCTGCGTGGATCCACAAAATTCCACCCCCCGCATTCCCCAAAGTCTTTCGAGAAAAACTGTACCTCACTTGTGTGGGTAGGCCTAGTGCCCGCGACAGGAAACGGCGCAAAACGCAATGTGGGCACACTACATTTTCACCGTGAAAAATGACCCTTTTTTTGCAAAGTGCCTAGCTGTAGTTTTTTAACCCTAGCTCTGCCGGCACCTAGGGAAACCTAGCAAACGTATACATTTTTGAAAACTAGACACCCAGGGAAATCCAGGATGGGGTGACTTGACTGGCTCTCACCAGGTTCTGTTACCCAGAATCCCTTGCAAACCTAAAAAATTGTAAAAAAACCACATTTTCCTCACATTTCTGTGGTGGAAAGTTCTGGAATCTGCGTGGATCCACAAAATTCGACCCACCCCGCATTTCCCTAAGTCTTCAAGAAAAAAGGTACCTCACTTGTGTGGGTAGGCCTAGTGCCCGCGACAGGAAACAGCGCAAAACGCATCGTGGACACACCACATTTTCACAGTGAAAAATGACCCTTTTTTTGCAAAGTGCCTAGCTGTAGTTTTTTAACCCTAGCTCTGCCAGCACCTAGGGAAACCTAGCAAACCTATACATTTTTGAAAACTAGACACCCAGGGGAATCCACGATGGGGTGACTTGACTGGCTCTCACCAGGTTCTGTTACCCAGAATCCCTTGCAAACCTAAAAAATGGTTAAAAAAACCACATTTTCCGCACATTTCTGTGGTGGAAAGTTCTGGAATCTGCGTGGATTCACAAAATTCCACCCACCCCACGTTCCCCAAAGTCTTTTGAGAAAAATGGTACCTTACTTGCGTGGGTGGGTCAAATACCAACGACAGGCAATGGCCCAAAACCTATTGAGGCGACATCAAAATTACCTATCACAAACCAACCTGGTTTTGCAAGGGGGTCCCATGACTTTTTGGCCCAGGTGTCGGCGGCCACCTAGGGAAACCTACCAAACCCACACATTTCTGAAAACTAGACACCCGGGGATTCCAGGGAGGTATGGCTTGCGTGGATCCCCCAATGTTTTCTTACCCAGAATCCCCTGCAAACCTGAAATTTAGCTGAAAAAATCACTTTTGTCACACATTTTTGTGTGGGAAAGTTGTGGCATCACCGGGCTGACACAAATTTCCTACCACCCAGCGTTCCCCCAGGTCTCCCGATAAAAATGGTGCCTCACTCGTGTGGGAGGCCCAAGTACCCGCGACAGGCAAGGGCCCAAAACGTATTGAGGCGACATCAAAATTGCCTATCACAAAACGAACTGGTTTTGCAAGGGGGTCCATGACTTTTTGGCCCGGGTCTCGGCGGCCACCTAGGGAAACCTACCAAACCCACACATTTCTGAAAACTAGATACCCGGGGATTCCAGGGAGGTATGGCTTGAGTGGATCCCACAACGTTTTCTTACCCAGAATCCCCTGCAAACCTGACATTTAGCTGAAAAAATCACTTTTTTCACACATTTTTGTGTGGGAAAGTTGTGGCATCACCGGGCTGACACAAATTTCCTACCACCCAGCGTTCCCCCAGGTCTCCCGATAAAAATGGTGCCTCACTCGTGTGGGAGGCCCAAGTACCCGCGACAGGCAAGGGCCCAAAACGTATTGAGGCGACATCAAAATTGCCTATCACAAAACAACCTGGTTTTGCAAGGGGGGTCCCATGACTTATTAGCCCGGGTCTCGGCAGCCACCTAGGGAAACCTACCAAACCCACACATTTCTGAAAACTAGATACCCGGGGGATTCCAGGGAGGTATGGCTTGCGTGGATCCCCCAACGTTTTCTTACCCAGAATCCCATGCAAACCTGAAATTTAGCTGGAAAAAATCACTTTTTTCGCACATTTTTGTGTGGGAAAGTTGTGGCATCACCGGGCTGACACAAATTTCCTACCACCCAGCGTTCCCCCAGGTCTCCCTATAAAAATGGTGCCTCACTCGTGTGGGAGGCCCAAGTACCCGCGACAGGCAAGGGCCCAAAACGTATTGAGGCGACATCAAAATTGCCTATCACAAAACAACCTGGTTTTGCAAGGGGGTCCCATGACTTTTGGCCCGGGGCTCGGCGGACACCTAGGGAAACCTACCAAATCCACACATTTCTGAAAACTAGACACCTGGGGGATTCCAGGGAGGTATGGCTTGCGTGGATAACCCAACATTTTCTTACCCAGAATCCCCTGCAAACCTGAAATCTAGCTGAAAAAATCACTTTTTTCACACATTTTTGTGTGGGAAAGTTGTGGCATCACGGGCTGACACGAATTTCCTACCACCCAGCGTTCCCCCAGGTCTCCCGATAAAAATGGTGCCTCACTCCTGTGGGAGGCCCAAGTACCTGCGACAGGCAAGGGCCCAAAACGTATTGAGGCGACATCAAAATTGACTATTACAAAACGACCTGGTTTTGCAAGGGGGTCCCATGGCTTTCTGGCCCGGGGCTCAGCGGCCACCTAGGGAAACCTACCAAACCCACACATTTCTGAAAACTACACACCCGGGGATTCCAGGGAGGTATGGCTTGAGTGGATCCCCCAACGTTTTCTTACCCAGAATCCCCTGCAAACCTGAAATTTAGCTGAAAAAATCACTTTTTTCACACATTTTTGTGTGGGAATGTTGTGGCATCACGGGGCTGACACAAATTTCCTACCACCCAGCGTTCCCCCAGGTCTCCCAATAAAAATGATGCCTCACTCGTGTGGGCGGCCCAAGTACCCGCGACAGGCAAGGGCCCAAAACGTATTGAGGCGACATCAAAATTTACTATCACAAAACGACCTGGTTTTGTAAGGGGGGTCACCTGGGTTTTTGGCCCCGTGCTCGGCGGCCACCTAGGGAAACCTACCAAACCCACACATTTCTGAAAAGTAGATACCCGGGGGATTCCAGGGAGGTATAGCTTGTGTGGATCCCCCAACGTTTTCTTACCCAGAATCCCCTGCAAACCTGAAATTTAGCTGAAAAAATCACTTTTTTCACACATTTTTGTGTGGGAAAGTTGTGGCATCACGGGGCTGACACAAATTTCCTACCACCCAGCGTTCCCCCAGGTCACCCGATAAAAATGATGCCTCACTCGTGTGGGAGGCCCAAGTACCCGCGACAGGCAATGGCCCAAAACGTATTGAGTCGACATCAAAATTGCCTATCACAAACCAACCTGGTTTTGCAAGGGGGGTCCCATGACTTTTTGGCCCGGGGCTCGGCGGACACCTAGGGAAACCTACCAAATCCACACATTTCTGAAAACTAGACACCTGGGGGATTCCAGGGAGGTATGGCTTGCGTGGATAACCCAACATTTTCTTACCCAGAATCCCCTGCAAACCTGAAATCTAGCTGAAAAAATCACTTTTTTCACACATTTTTGTGTGGGAAAGTTGTGGCATCACGGGCTGACACGAATTTCCTACCACCCAGCGTCCCCCAGGTCTCCCGATAAAAATGGTGCCTCACTCCTGTGGGAGGCCCAAGTACCTGCGACAGGCAAGGGCCCAAAACGTATTGAGGCAACATCAAAATTGACTATTACAAAACGACCTGGTTTTGCAAGGGGGGTCCCATGACTTTCTGGCCCGGGGCTCAGCGGCCACCTAGGGAAACCTACCAAACCTACACATTTCTGAAAACTAGACACCCGGGGGATTCCAGGGAGGTATGGCTTGCGTGCATCCCCCAATGTTTCCTTACCCAGAATCCCCTGCAAACCTGAAATTTAGCTGAAAAAATCACTTTTTTCACACATTTTTGTGTGGGAAAGTTGTGGCATCACTGGGCTGACACAAATTTCCTACCACCCAGCGTTCCCCCAGGTCTCTCGATGAAAATGGTGCCTCACTCGTGTGGGAGGCCCAAGTACCCGCGACAGGCAAGGGCCCAAAACGTATTGAGGCGACATCAAAATTGCCTATCTCAAAATGACCTGGTTTTGCAAGGGGGGTCACCTGGGTTTTTGGCCCCGTGCTCGGCGGCCACCTAGGGAAACCTACCAAACCCACACATTTCTGAAAAGTAGATACCCGGGGGATTCCAGGGAGGTATGGCTTGCGTGGATCCCCCAACGTTTTCTTACCCAGAATCCCCTGCAAACCTGAAATTTAGCTGAAAAAATCACTTTTTTCACACATTTTTGTGTGGGAAAGTTGTGGCATCACGGGGCTGACACAAATTTCCTACCACCCAGCGTTCCCCCAGGTCACCCGATAAAAATGGGGCCTCACTCGTGTGGGAGGCCCAAGTACCCGCGACAGGCAATGGCCCAAAACGTATTGAGTCGACATCAAAATTGCCTATAACAAACCAACCTGGTTTTGCAAGGGGGGTCCCATGACTTTTTGGCCCGGGTCTCGGCGGCCACCTAGGGAAACCTACCAAACCCACACATTTCTTAAAACTAGATACCCGGGGGATTCCAGGGAGGTTTGGCTTGCGTGGATCCCCCAACGTTTTCTTACCCAGAATCCCCTGCAAACCTGAAATTTAGCTGAAAAAATCACTTTTTTCACACATTTTTGTGTGGGAAAGTTGTGGCATCACCGGGCTGACACAAATTTCCTACCACCCAGCGTTCCCCCAGGTCTCCCGATAAAAATGGTGCCTCACTCGTGTGGGAGGCCCAAGTACCTGTGACAGGCAAGGGCCCAAAACGTATTGAGGCGACATCAAAATTGCCTATCACAAAACGACCTGGTTTTGCAAGGGGGGTCCCATGACTTTTTGGCCCGGGTCTCGGCGGCCACCTAGGGAAACCTACCAAACCCACACATTTCTAAAAACTAGATACCTGGGAGATTCCAGGGAGGTATGGCTTGCGTGGATCCCCCAAAGTTTTCTTACCCAGAATCCCCTGCAAACCTGAAATTTAGCTGAAAAAAATCACTTTTTTCACACATTTTTGTGTGGGAAAGTTGTGGCATCACCGGGCTGACACAAGTTTCCTACCACCCAGCGTTCCCCCAGGTCTCCCTATAAAAATGGTGCCTCACTCGTGTGGGAGGCCCAAGTACCCGTGACAGGCAAGGGCCCAAATCGTATTGAGGCGACATCAAAATTGCCTATCACAAAACGACCTGGTTTTGCAAGGGGGGTCCCATGACTTTTTGGCCCGGGGCTCGGCGGACACCAAGGAAAACCTACCAAATCCACACATTTCTGAAAACTAGACACCCGGGGGATTCCAGGGGGGTATGGCTTGCGTGGATCCCCCAACGTTTTCTTACCCAGAATCCCCTGCAAACCTGAAATCTAGCTGAAAAAATCACTTTTTTCACACATTTTTGTGTGGGAAAGTTGTGGCATCACCGGGCTGACACGAATTTCCTACCACCCAGCGTTCCCCCAGGTCTCCCGATAAAAATGGTGCCTCACTCCTGTGGGAGGCCCAAGTACCTGCGACAGGCAAGGGCCCAAAACGTATTGAGGCGACATCAAAATTGCCTATCACAAAACGACCTGGTTTTGTAAGGGGGGTCACCTGGGTTTTGGCCCCGTGCTCGGCGGCCACCTAGGGAAACCTACCAAACCCACACATTTCTGAAAAGTAGACACCCGGGGGATCCCAGGGAGGTATGGCTTGCGTGGATCCCCTAACGTTTTCTTACCCAGAATCCCCTGCAAACCTGAAATTTAGCTGAAAAAATCACTTTTTTCACACATTTTTGTGTGGGAAAGTTGTGGCATCACCGGGCTGACACAAATTTCCTCCCACCCGCGTTCCCCAGGTCTCCCGATAAAAATGGTGCCTCACTCGTGTGGGAGGCCCAAGTACCCGCGACAGGCAAGGGCCCAAAACGTATTGTGGCGACATCAAAATTTCCTATCACAAAACGACCTGATTTTGCAAGGGGGTCACCTGGGTTTTGGCCCGTGCTCGGCGGCCACCTAGGGAAACCTACCAAACCCACACATTTCTGAAAAGTAGACACCCGGGGGATCCCAGGGAGGTATGGCTTGCGTGGATCCCCTAACGTTTTCTTACCCAGAATCCCCTGCAAACCTGAAATTTAGCTGAAAAAATCACTTTTTTCACACATTTTTGTGTGGGAAAGTTGTGGCATCACCGGGCTGACACAAATTTCCTCCCACCCGCGTTCCCCCAGGTCTCCCGATAAAAATGGTGCCTCACTCGTGTGGGAGGCCCAAGTACCCGCGACAGGCAAGGGCCCAAAACGTATTGTGGCGACATCAAAATTTCCTATCACAAAACGACCTGATTTTGCAAGGGGGGTCACCTGGGTTTTTGGCCCGTGCTCGGCGGCCACCTAGGGAAACCTACCAAACCCACACATTTCTGAAAAGTTGACTCCTGGGGGATTCCAGGGAGGTATGGCTTGCGTGGATCCCCCAACGTTTTCTTACCCAGAATCCCCTGCAAACCTGAAATTTAGCTGAACAAATCACTTTTTTCACACATTTTTGTGTGGGAAAGTTGTGGCATCACGGGGCTGACACAAATTTCCTACCACCCAGCGTTCCCCCAGGTCTCCCGATAAAAATGGTGCCTCACTCGTGTGGGAGGCCCAAGTACCCGCGACAGGCAAGGGCCCAAAACGTATTGAGGCAACATCAAAATTGCCTATCACAAAACGACATGGTTTTGCAAGGGGGGTCACCTGGGTTTTTGGCCCCATGCTCGGCGGCCACCTAGGGAAACCTACCAAACTCACACATTTCTGAAAAGTAGACACCCAGGGGATTCCAGGGAGGTATGGCTTGTGTGGATCCCCCAATGTTTTCTTACACAGAATCCCCTGCAAACCTGAAATTTAGCTGAAAAAATTACTTTTTTCACTCATTTTTGTGTGGGAAAGTTATGGCATCACCGGGCTGACACACCACATTTTCACAGTGAAAAATGACCCTTTTTTTGCAAAGTTCCTAGCTGTAGTTTTTCGAACCCTAGCTCTCCCGGCACCTAGGGCAACCTAGAAATCTATACATTTTTTTAAACTAGACACCGAGAGGAATCCAGAATGGGGTGACTTGACTGGCTCTCACGAGGTTCTGTTACCCAGAATCCCTTGCAAAACTAAAAAATTGTCCAAAAAAACACATTTTCCTCACATTTCTGTGGTGGAAAGTTCTGGAATCTGCGTGGATCCACAAAATTCCACCCACCACGCGTTCCCCAAAGTCTTTCGAGAAAAACGGTACCTCACTTGTGTGAGTAGGCATAGTCCCCGCGACAGGAAAGAGCACAAAACGCAGCGTGGACACACCACATTTTCACAGTGAAAAATGACCCTTTTTTTGCAAAGTGCCTAGCTGTAGCTATTGAACCCTAGCTCTGCCGGCACCTAGGGAAACCTAGCAAACCTATACATTTTTGAAAACTAGACACCCAGGGGAATCCTGAATGGGGTGACTTGACTGGCTCTCACCAGGTTCTGTTACCCAGAATCCCTTGCAAACCTAAAGAATTGTCCAAAAAACACATTTTCCTCACATTTCTGTGGTGGAAAGTTGTGGAATCTACGTGGATCCACAAAATTCCATGCACCCCGCGTTCCCCAAAGTCTTTCAAGAAAAACGGTACCTCACTTTTGTGGGTAGGCCTAGTGCCCGCGACAGGAAACGGCGCAAAATGCAACGTGGGCACACTACATTTTCACAGTGAAAAATGACCCTTTTTTTGCAAAGTGCCTAGCTGTAGTTTTTGAACCCTAGCTCTGCCGGCACCTAGGGAAACCTAGCAAACCTATACATTTTTGAAAACTAGACACCCAGCGGAATCTAGGATGGGGTGACTTGACTGGCTCTCCCCAGGTTCTGTTACCCAGAATCCCTTGCAAACCTAAAAAATGGTCCAAAAAAACACATTTTCCTCACATTTCTGTGGTGGAAAGTTCTGGAATCTGCGTGGATCCACAAAATTCCACCCACCCCGCATTCCCCTAAGTCTTTCAAGAAAAATGGTACCTCACTTGTGTGGTTAGGCCTAGTGCCCGTGACAGGAAACAGCACAAAACGCAACGTGGACACACCACATTTTCACAGTGAAAAATGACCCTTTTTTTGCAAAGTGCCTAGCTGTAGTTTTTGAACCCTAGCTCTGCCGGCACCTAGGGAAACCTAGCAAACCTATACATTTTTAAAACTAGACCCAGGGGAATCCAGGATGGGGTGACTTGACTAGCTCTCACCAGGTTCTGTTACCCAGAATCCCTTGCAAATCTAAAAATTGTCAAATAAAACACATTTTCCTCACATTTCTGTGGTGGAAAGTTCTGGAATCTGCGTGGATCCACAAAATTCCACCCCCCGCGTTCCCCAAAGTCTTTTGAGAAAAACAGTACCTCACTTGTGTGAGTAGGCCTAGTACCCGCGACAGGATACAGCACAAAACGCAACGTGGACACACCACATTTTCACAGCGAAAAATGACCCTTTTTTGCAAAGTGCCTAGCTGTAGCTATTGAACCCTAGCTCTGCCGGCACCTAGGGAAACCTAGCAAACCTATACATTTTTTAAAACTAGACCCAGGGGAATCCAGGATGGGGTGATTTGACTAGCTCTCACCAGGTTCTGTTACCCAGAATCCCTTGCAAATCTAAAAATTGTCAAAAAAACATTTTCCTCACATTTCTGTGGTGGAAAGTTCTGGAATCTGCGTGGATCCACAAAATTCCACCCCCCGCGTTCCCCAAAGTCTTTTGAGAAAAACAGTACCTCACTTGTGTGAGTAGGCCTAGTACCCGCGACAGGATACAGCACAAAACGCAACGTGGACACACCACATTTTCACAGCGAAAAATGACCCTTTTTTTGCAAAGTGCCTAGCTGTAGTTTTTGAACCCTAGCTCTGCGGCACCTAGGGAAACCTAGCAAACCTATACATTTTTGAAAACTAGACACCCAGGGGAATCCAGGATGGGGTGACTTGACTGGCTCTCACCAAGTTCTGTTACCCAGAATCCCTTACAAACCTAAATAATTGTAAAAAAAACACATTTTCCGCACATTTCTGTGGTGGAAAGTTCTGGAATCTGCGTGGATTCACAAAATTCCACCCACCCCGTGTTCCCCAAAGTCTTTCGAGAAAAATGGTACCTTACTTGCAGGGGTGGGTCAAGTACCCGCGACAGGCAATGGCCCAAAACCTATTGAGGCGACATTAAAATTTCCTATCACAAACCAACCTGGTTTTGCAAGGGGGGTCCCATGACTTTTTGGCCCAGGGCTCGGCGGCCACCTAGTGAAACCTACCAAACCCACACATTTCTGAAAACTAGACTCCTGGGGGATTCCAGGGAGGTATGGCTTGCGTGGATCCCCCAACGTTTTCTTACCCAGAATCCCCTGCAAACCTGAAATTTAGCTGAAAAAATCACTTTTTCACACATTTTTGTGTGGGAAAGTTGTGGCATCATCGGGCTGACACAAATTTCCTACCACCCAGCATTCCCCCAGGTCTCCCGATAAAAATGGTGCCTCACTCGTGTGGGAGGCCCAAGTACCCGCGACAGGCAAGGGCCCAAAACGTATTGAGGCAACATCAAAATTGCCTATCACAAAACGACCTGGTTTTGCAACGGGGGTTACCTGGGTTTTTGGCCCCGTGCTCGGCGGCCACCTAGGGAAACCTACCTAACCCACACATTTCTGAAAAGTAGACACCCGGGGGATTCCATGGGGGTATGGCTTGCGTGGATCCCCCAACGTTTTCTTACCCAGAATCCCCTGCAAACCTGAAATTTAGCTAAAAAAAATCACTTTTTTCACACATTTTTGTGTGGAAAGTTGAGGCATCACCGGGCTGACACAGCACATTTTCACAGTGAAAAATGACCCTTTTTTTGCAAAGTGCCTAGCTGTAGTTTTTGAACCCTAGCTCTCCCGGCACCTAGGGAAACCTAGCAAACCTATACATTTTTGAAGACTAGACACCCAGAGGAATCCAGAATGGGGTGACATGACTGGCTCTCACCAGGTTCTGTTACACAGAATCCCTTGCAAACCTAAAAAATTGTTTAAAAAACACATTTTCCTCACATTTCTGTGGTGGAAAGTTCTGGACTCTGCGTGGATCCACAAAATTCCAAGCACCCCGCGTTTCCCAAAGTCTTTCGAGAAAAACGGTACCTCACTTGTGTGGGTAGGCCTAGTGCCCGCAGACAGGAAACGGCACAAAATGCAACGTGGGCACACTACATTTTCACACTGAAAAATGACCCTTTGTTTGCAAAGTGCCTAGCTGTAGTTTTTGAACCCTAGCTCTGCCGGCACCTAGGGAAACCTAGCAAACCTATACATTTTTGAAAACTAGACACCCAGCGGAATCTAGGATGGGGTGACTTGACTGGCTCTCACCAGGTTCTGTTACCCAGAATCCCTTGCAAACCTAAAAAATGGTAAAAAAAACACATTTTCCTCACATTTCTGTGGTGGAAAGTTCTGGAATCTGCGTGGATCCACAAAATTCCACCCACCCCGCATTCCCCTAAGTCTTTCAAGAAAAAATGGTACCTCACTTGTGTGGTTAGGCCTAGTGCCCGTGACAGGAAACAGCACAAAACGCAACGTGGACACACCACATTTTCACAGTGAAAAATGACCCTTTTTTGCAAAGTGCCTAGCTGTAGTTTTTGAACCCTAGCTCTGCCGGCACCTAGGGAAACCTAGCAAACCTATACATTTTTTAAAACTAGACCCAGGGGAATCCAGGATGGGGTGACTTGACTAGCTCTCACCAGGTTCTGTTACCCAGAATCCCTTGCAAATCTAAAAATTGTCAAAAAAACACATTTTCCTCACATTTCTGTGGTGGAAAGTTCTGGAATCTGCGTGGATCCACAAAATTCCACCCCCGCGTTCCCCAAAGTCTTTTGAGAAAAACAGTACCTCACTTGTGTGAGTAGGCCTAGTACCCGCGACAGGATACAGCACAAAACGCAACGTGGACACACCACATTTTCACAGCGAAAAATGACCCTTTTTTTGCAAAGTGCCTAGCTGTAGCTATTGAACCCTAGCTCTGCCGGCACCTAGGGAAACCTAGCAAACCTATACATTTTTTAAAACTAGACCCAGGGGAATCCAGGATGGGGTGATTTGACTAGCTCTCACCAGGTTCTGTTACCCAGAATCCCTTGCAAATCTAAAAAATTGTCAAAAAAAACACATTTTCCTCACATTTCTGTGGTGGAAAGTTCTGGAATCTGCGTGGATCACCAAAATTCCACCCCCCCCCGC
Source organism: Calotriton arnoldi (assembly GCA_963921515.1). Classification (NCBI taxonomy): domain Eukaryota; kingdom Metazoa; phylum Chordata; class Amphibia; order Caudata; family Salamandridae; genus Calotriton; species Calotriton arnoldi. Next base: position 1,503,897 of record CAWUFW010004403.1, on the reverse strand, counting down.
GTTCCCCAAAGTCTTTTGAGAAAAACAGTACCTCACTTGTGTGAGTAGGCCTAGTACCCGCGACAGGATACAGCACAAAACGCAACGTGGACACACCACATTTTCACAGCGAAAAATGACCCTTTTTTTGCAAAGTGCCTAGCTGTAGTTTTTGAACCCTAGCTCTGCGGCACCTAGGGAAACCTAGCAAACCTATACATTTTTGAAAACTAGACACCCAGGGGAATCCAGGATGGGGTGACTTGACTGGCTCTCACCAAGTTCTGTTACCCAGAATCCCTTACAAACCTAAATAATTGTAAAAAAAAACACATTTTCCGCACATTTCTGTGGTGGAAAGTTCTGGAATCTGCGTGGATTCACAAAATTCCACCCACCCCGTGTTCCCCAAAGTCTTTCGAGAAAAATGGTACCTTACTTGCAGGGGTGGGTCAAGTACCCGCGACAGGCAATGGCCCAAAACCTATTGAGGCGACATTAAAATTTCCTATCACAAACCAACCTGGTTTTGCAAGGGGGGTCCCATGACTTTTTGGCCCAGGGCTCGGCGGCCACCTAGGGAAACCTACCAAACCCACACATTTCTGAAAACTAGACTCCTGGGGGATTCCAGGGAGGTATGGCTTGCGTGGATCCCCCAACGTTTTCTTACCCAGAATCCCCTGCAAACCTGAAATTTAGCTGAAAAAATCACTTTTTTCACACATTTTTGTGTGGGAAAGTTGTGGCATCATCGGGCTGACACAAATTTCCTACCACCCAGCATTCCCCCAGGTCTCCCGATAAAAATGGTGCCTCACTCGTGTGGGAGGCCCAAGTACCCGCGACAGGCAAGGGCCCAAAACGTATTGAGGCAACATCAAAATTGCCTATCACAAAACGACCTGGTTTTGCAACGGGGGTTACCTGGGTTTTGGCCCCGTGCTCGGCGGCCACCTAGGGAAACCTACCTAACCCACACATTTCTGAAAAGTAGACACCCGGGGGATTCCATGGGGGTATGGCTTGCGTGGATCCCCCAACGTTTTCTTACCCAGAATCCCCTGCAAACCTGAAATTTAGCTAAAAAAATCACTTTTTTCACACATTTTTGTGTGGAAAGTTGAGGCATCACCGGGCTGACACAGCACATTTTCACAGTGAAAAATGACCCTTTTTTTGCAAAGTGCCTAGCTGTAGTTTTTGAACCCTAGCTCTCCCGGCACCTAGGGAAACCTAGCAAACCTATACATTTTTGAAGACTAGACACCCAGAGGAATCCAGAATGGGGTGACATGACTGGCTCTCACCAGGTTCTGTTACACAGAATCCCTTGCAAACCTAAAAAATTGTTTAAAAAAACACATTTTCCTCACATTTCTGTGGTGGAAAGTTCTGGACTCTGCGTGGATCCACAAAATTCCAAGCACCCCGCGTTTCCCAAAGTCTTTCGAGAAAAACGGTACCTCACTTGTGTGGGTAGGCCTAGTGCCCGCAGACAGGAAACGGCACAAAATGCAACGTGGGCACACTACATTTTCACACTGAAAAATGACCCTTTGTTTGCAAAGTGCCTAGCTGTAGTTTTTGAACCCTAGCTCTGCCGGCACCTAGGGAAACCTAGCAAACCTATACATTTTTGAAAACTAGACACCCAGCGGAATCTAGGATGGGGTGACTTGACTGGCTCTCACCAGGTTCTGTTACCCAGAATCCCTTGCAAACCTAAAAAATGGTAAAAAAAACACATTTTCCTCACATTTCTGTGGTGGAAAGTTCTGGAATCTGCGTGGATCCACAAAATTCCACCCACCCCGCATTCCCCTAAGTCTTTCAAGAAAAAATGGTACCTCACTTGTGTGGTTAGGCCTAGTGCCCGTGACAGGAAACAGCACAAAACGCAACGTGGACACACCACATTTTCACAGTGAAAAATGACCCTTTTTTTGCAAAGTGCCTAGCTGTAGTTTTTGAACCCTAGCTCTGCCGGCACCTAGGGAAACCTAGCAAACCTATACATTTTTTAAAACTAGACCCAGGGGAATCCAGGATGGGGTGACTTGACTAGCTCTCACCAGGTTCTGTTACCCAGAATCCCTTGCAAATCTAAAAAATTGTCAAAAAAAACACATTTTCCTCACATTTCTGTGGTGGAAAGTTCTGGAATCTGCGTGGATCCACAAAATTCCACCCCCCCGCGTTCCCCAAAGTCTTTTGAGAAAAACAGTACCTCACTTGTGTGAGTAGGCCTAGTACCCGCGACAGGATACAGCACAAAACGCAACGTGGACACACCACATTTTCACAGCGAAAAATGACCCTTTTTTTGCAAAGTGCCTAGCTGTAGCTATTGAACCCTAGCTCTGCCGGCACCTAGGGAAACCTAGCAAACCTATACATTTTTTAAAACTAGACCCAGGGGAATCCAGGATGGGGTGATTTGACTAGCTCTCACCAGGTTCTGTTACCCAGAATCCCTTGCAAATCTAAAAAATTGTCAAAAAAAAACATTTTCCTCACATTTCTGTGGTGGAAAGTTCTGGAATCTGCGTGGATCCACAAAATTCCACCCCCCCCGCGTTCCCCAAAGTCTTTTGAGAAAAACAGTACCTCACTTGTGTGAGTAGGCCTAGTACCCGCGACAGGATACAGCACAAAACGCAACGTGGACACACCACATTTTCACAGCGAAAAATGACCCTTTTTTTGCAAAGTGCCTAGCTGTAGTTTTTGAACCCTAGCTCTGCGGCACCTAGGGAAACCTAGCAAACCTATACATTTTTGAAAACTAGACACCCAGGGGAATCCAGGATGGGGTGACTTGACTGGCTCTCACCAAGTTCTGTTACCCAGAATCCCTTACAAACCTAAATAATTGTAAAAAAAAACACATTTTCCGCACATTTCTGTGGTGGAAAGTTCTGGAATCTGCGTGGATTCACAAAATTCCACCCACCCCGTGTTCCCCAAAGTCTTTCGAGAAAAATGGTACCTTACTTGCAGGGGTGGGTCAAGTACCCGCGACAGGCAATGGCCCAAAACCTATTGAGGCGACATTAAAATTTCCTATCACAAACCAACCTGGTTTTGCAAGGGGGTCCCATGACTTTTGGCCCAGGGCTCGGCGGCCACCTAGGGAAACCTACCAAACCCACACATTTCTGAAAACTAGACTCCTGGGGGATTCCAGGGAGGTATGGCTTGCGTGGATCCCCCAACGTTTTCTTACCCAGAATCCCCTGCAAACCTGAAATTTAGCTGAAAAAATCACTTTTTTCACACATTTTTGTGTGGGAAAGTTGTGGCATCATCGGGCTGACACAAATTTCCTACCACCCAGCATTCCCCCAGGTCTCCCGATAAAAATGGTGCCTCACTCGTGTGGGAGGCCCAAGTACCCGCGACAGGCAAGGGCCCAAAACGTATTGAGGCAACATCAAAATTGCCTATCACAAAACGACCTGGTTTTGCAACGGGGTTACCTGGGTTTTTGGCCCCGTGCTCGGCGGCCACCTAGGGAAACCTACCTAACCCACACATTTCTGAAAAGTAGACACCCGGGGGATTCCATGGGGGTATGGCTTGCGTGGATCCCCCAACGTTTTCTTACCCAGAATCCCCTGCAAACCTGAAATTTAGCTAAAAAAATCACTTTTTTCACACATTTTTGTGTGGAAAGTTGTGGCATCACCGGGCTGACACAGCACATTTTCACAGTGAAAAATGACCCTTTTTTTGCAAAGTGCCTAGCTGTAGTTTTTGAACCCTAGCTCTCCCGGCACCTAGGGAAACCTAGCAAACCTATACATTTTTGAAGACTAGACACCCAGAGGAATCCAGAATGGGGTGACTTGACTGGCTCTCACCAGGTTCTGTTACACAGAATCCCTTGCAAACCTAAAAAATTGTTAAAAAAAACACATTTTCCTCACATTTCTGTGGTGGAAAGTTCTGGACTCTGCGTGGATCCACAAAATTCCAAGCACCCCGCGTTTTCCAAAGTCTTTCGAGAAAAACGGTACCTCACTTGTGTGGGTAGGCCTAGTGCCCGCAGACAGGAAACGGCACAAAATGCAACGTGGGCACACTACATTTTCACACTGAAAAATGACCCTTTGTTTGCAAAGTGCCTAGCTGTAGTTTTTGAACCCTAGCTCTGCCGGCACCTAGGGACACCTAGCAAACCTATACATTTTTGAAAACTAGACACTCAGGGGAATCCACGATGGGGTGACTTGACTGGCTCTCAACAGGTTCTGTTACCCAGAATCCCTTGCAAACCTAAAAAATTGTCAAAAAAACACATTTTCCTCACATTTCTGTGGTGGAAAGTTCTGGAATCTGCGTGGATCCACAAAATTCCACCCCGCGTTCCCCAAAGTCTTTTGAGAAAAACGGTACCTCACTTGTGTGGGTAGGCCTAGTCCCCGCGACAGGAAACAGCACAAAACGCAACGTGGACACACCACATTTTCACAGCGAAAAATGACTCTTCTTTTGCAAAGTGCCTAGCTGTAGTTTTTAAACCCTAGCTCTGCCGGCACCTAGGGAAACCTAGCAAACCTACCCATTTTTTAATACTAGACACCCAGAGGAATCCAGAATGGGGTGACTTGACTGGCTCTCACCAGGTTCTTTTACCCAGAATCCCTAACAAACCTAAAAAATTGTAAAAAAAACCACATTTTCCGCACATTTCTGTAGTGGAAAGTTCTGGAATCTGCGTGGATTCACAAAATTCCACCCACCCCGCGTTCCCCAAAGTGTTTCGAGAAAAATGGTACCTTACTTGCATGGGTGGGTCAAGTACCCGCGACAGGCAAGGGCCCAAAACCTATTGAGGTGACATCAAAATTACCTATCACAAACCAACCTGGTTTTGCAAGGGGGGTCCCATGACTTTTTGGCCCAGGGCTCGGCGGCCACCTATGGAAACCTACCAAACCGACACATTTCTGAAAACTAGACACCCGGGGGATTCCAGGGAGGTATGGCTTGCGTGGATCCCCCAACGTTTTCTTACCCAGAATCCCCTGCAAACCTGACATTTAGCTGAAAAAATCACTTTTTTCACACATTTTTGTGTGGGAAAGTTGTGGCATCACCGGGCTGACACAAATTTCCTACCACCCAGCATTCCCCCAGGTCTCCCGATAAAAATGGTGCCTCACTCGTGTGGGAGGCCCAAGTACCCGCGACAGGCAAGGGCCCAAAACGTATTGAGGCGACATCAAAATTGCCTATCACAAAACGACCTGGTTTTGCAAGGGGGGGTCACCTGGGTTTTTGGCCCCGTGCTTGGCGGCCACCTAGGGAAACCTACCAAACCCACACATTTCTGAAAAGTAGACACCCAGGGGATTCCAGAGAGGTATGGCTTGTGTGGATCCCCCAACGTTTTCTTACCCAGAATCCCCTGTAAACCTGAAATTTAGCTGAAAAAATTACTTTATTCACACATTTTTGTGTGGGAAAGTTGTGGCATCACCGGGCTGACACACCACAATTTCACAGTGAAAAATGACCCTTTTTTTGCAAAGTGCCTAGCTGTAGCTTTTGAACCCTAGCTCTGCCGGCACCTAGGGAAACCTAGCAAACCTATACATTTTTGAAAACTAGACACCCAGGGGAATCCTGAATGGGGTGACTTGACTGGCTCTCACCAGGTTCTGTTACCCAGAATCCCTTGCAAACCTAAAAAATTGTCCAAAAAAACACATTTTCCTCACATTTCTGTGGTGGAAAGTTGTGGAATCTGCGTTGATCCACAAAATTCCATGCACCCCGCGTTCCCCAAAGTCTTTCAAGAAAAACGGTACCTCACTTTTGTGGGTAGGCCTAGTGCCCGCGACAGGAAACGGCACAAAATGCAACGTGGGAACACTACATTTTCACAGTGAAAAATGACCCTTTTTTTGCAAAGTGCCAAGCTGTAGTTTTTGAACCCTAGCTCTGCCGGCACCTAGGGAAACCTAGCAAACCTATACATTTTTGAAAACTAGACACCCAGGGGAATCCAGGATGGGGTGACTTGACTGGCTCTCACCAGGTTCTGTTACCCAGAATCCCTTGCAAATCTGAAATATTGTAAAAAAAAACACATTTTCCTCACATTTCTGTGGTGGAAAGTTCTGGAATCTGCGTGGATCCACAAAATTCCACCCCCCCGCGTTCCCCAAAGTCTTTTGAGAAAAACAGTACCTCACTTGTGTGAGTAGGCCTAGTACCCGCGACAGGATACAGCACAAAACGCAACGTGGACACACCACATTTTCACAGCGAAAAATGACCCTTTTTTTGCATAGTGCCTAGCTGTAGTTTTTGAACCCTAGCTCTGCGGCACCTAGAGAAACCTAGCAAACCTATACATTTTTGAAAACTAGACACCCAGGGGAATCCAGGATGGGGTGACTTGACTGGCTCTCACCAAGTTCTGTTACCCAGAATCCCTTACAAACCTAAATAATTGTAAAAAAAAAACACATTTTCCGCACATTTCTGTAGTGGAAAGTTCTGGAATCTGCGTGGATTCACAAAATTCCACCCACCCCGCGTTCCCCAAAGTCTTTCGAGAAAAATGGTACCTTACTTGCAGGGGTGGGTCAAGTACCCGCGACAGGCAATGGCCCAAAACCTATTGAGGCGACATCAAAATTTCCTATCACAAACCAACCTGGTTTTGCAAGGGGGGTCCCATGACTTTTTGGCCCAGGGCTCGGTGGCCACCTAGGGAAACCTACCAAACCCACACATTTCTGAAAACTAGACTCCCGGGGGATTCCAGGGAGGTATGGCTTGCGTGGATCCCCCAACGTTTTCTTACCCAGAATCCCCTGCAAACCTGAAATTTAGCTGAAAAAATCACTTTTTTCACACATTTTTGTATGGGAAAGTTGTGGCATCATCGGGCTGACACAAATTTCCTACCACCCAGCATTCCCCCAGCTCTCCCGATAAAAATGGTGCCTCACTCGTGTGGGAGGCCCAAGTACCCGCGACAGGAAAGGGCCCAAAACGTATTGAGGCGACATCAAAATTGCCTATCACAAAACGACCTGGTTTTGCAACGGGGGTCACCTGGGTTTTTGGCCCCGTGCTCGGCGGCCACCTAGGGAAACCTACCTAACCCACACATTTCTGAAAAGTAGACACCCAGGGGATTACATGGGGGTATGGTTTGCGTGGATCCCCCAACGTTTTCTTACCCAGAATCCCCTGCAAACCTGAAATTTAGCTGAAATAATCACTTTTTTCACACATTTTTGTGTGGGAAAGTTGTGGCATCACCGGGCTGACACACCACATTTTCACAGTGAAAAATGACCCTTTTTTTGCAAAGTGCCTAGCTGTAGTTTTTGAACCCTAGCTCTCCCGGCAACTAGGGAAACCTAGCAAACCTATACATTTTTGAAAACTAGACACCCAGAGGAATCCAGAATGGGGTGACTTGACTGGCTCTCACCAGGTTCTGTTACCCAGAATCCCTTGCAAACCTAAAAATTGTCCAAAAAAACACATTTTCCTCACATTTCTGTGGTGGAAAGTTCTGGAATATGCGTGGATCCACAAAGATCCATCCACCCCGCGTTCCCCAAAGTCTTTCCAGAAAAATGGTACCTCACTTTTGTGGGTAGGCCTAGTGCCCGCGACAGGAAACAGCGCAAAACGCAACGTGTACACAGCACATTTTCACAGTGAAAAATAACCCTTTTTTTGCAAAGTGCCTAGCTGTACTTTTTGAACCTTAGCTCTCCCGGCACCTAGGGAAACCTAGCAAACCTATACATTTTTGAAAACTAGACACCCAGAGGAATCCAGAATGGGGTGACTTGACTGGCTCTCACCAGGTTCTGTTACCCAGAATCCCTTGCAAACCTAAAAAATTGTCCAAAAAAACACATTTTCCTCACATTTCTGTGGTGGGAAGTTCTGGAATTTGCGTGGATCCACAAAATTCCACGCACCCCGCGTTTCCCAAAGTCTTTCGAGAAAAACGGTACCTCACTTGTGTGGGTAGGCCTAGTGCCCGCGACAGGAAACGGCGCAAAACGCAACGTGGGCACACTACATTTTCACACTGAAAAATGACACTTTTTTTGCAAAGTGCCTAGCTATAGTTTTTGAACCCTAGCTCTGCCGGCACCTAAGGAAGCCTAGCAAACCTATACATTTTTGAAAACTAGACACCCAGGGAAATCCAGGATGGGGTGACTTGATTGGCTCTCACCAGGTTCTGTTACCCAGAATCCCTTGCAAACCTAAAAAATGGTTAAAAAAAACACATTTTCCTCACATTTCTATGGTGGAAAGTTCTGGAATTTGAGTGGATCCACAAAATTCCACCCACCCCGCATTCCCCTAAGTCTTTCGAGAAAAACGGTACCTCACTTGTGTGGGTAGGACTAGTCCCCGCGACAGGAAACAGCACAAAACACAACGTGGACACACCACATTTTCACAGCGAAAAATGACCCTTTTTTTGCAAAGTGCCTAGCTGTAGTTTTTGAACCCTAGCTCTGCCGGCACCTAGGGAAACCTAGCAAACCTATACATTTTTGAAAACTAGACTCCCAGAGGAATCCAGAATGGGGTGACTTGACTGGCTCTCACCAGGTTCTGTTACTCAGAATCCCTTACAAACCTAAAAAATTGTAAAACAAAACACATTTTCTGCACATTTCTGTGGTGGAAAGTTCTGGAATCTGCGTGGATTCACAAAATTCCACCCACCCCGCGTTCCCCAAAGTCTTTTGAGAAAAATAGTGCCTTACTTGCGTGGGTGGGTCAAATACCCGCGACAGGCAAGGGCGCAAAACCTATTGAGGCGACATCAAAATTACCTATCACAAACCAACCTCTTTTGCAAGGGGGGTCCCATGACTTTTTGGCCCAGGGCTCGGCGGCCACCTAGGGAAACCTACCAAACCCACACATTTCTGTAAACTAGATACCCGGGGGATTCCAGCGAGGTATGGCTTGCGTGGATCACCCAACGTTTTCTTACCCAGAATCCCCTGCAAACCTGAAATTTAGCTGAAAAAAATCACTTTTTTCACACATTTTTGTGTGGGAAAGTTGTGGCATCACCGGGCTGGCACAAATTTCCTATCACCCAGAGTTCCCCCAGGTCTCCCGATGAAAAATGGTGCCTCACTCGTGTGGGAGGCTGTTGGAAACGGGGGTACCGAGTCCGTTACGGTAGCATGGCGCAAAGCGGGGAAGGCACGCGAAGGCAATGTGTAAGGCAGTTGTGCAGCACACTCTTACTTTGACTCAGAAATGCGAAGCAATAACAGGACACCACACCAGGCTTGCATAATTAAAATCAAGTTCGTTTATGTAAATCACGGTTGCATCAAATGAGACTTTACATTGCGTTATTCAACTGTGGTACATTCTTCTTAAAAAGACCTTCAACAGTGTAGGCCACTAAAAGGCCGCAGGAATCATCCTCTAAACACAGCACCCATAACGATCACCGGGTGCAGTAATAAAATATGGCCTAGAACATGTAATTCACTTCATGAATATTAAATTATGAGTACATAGGCACTTTACGTTACATTTTAACCAGGGCCTGCATTTGTCTAGGCACCCCCATAGGCAGTACAAAGGGCGTCGCCAATCCGGTACACCTGCAACCTGAAAACACTTCAACTCTTGGCAGGGTACACTGGAGTTCACTTCAATGAATTACCTTCCCTTCAGGCAAGGACATTTCCTCATAGGCATATTCAGCAGGCCCAGACAATCAGTAAAGCAGGCGCAACAATAAGCTGAGGGAAATACTAGAGAGAACCCCTCAACATGTCCGTAATACTGGGGCTTCCCTATAATTGAGGATTCCTATGTCAACAAGGGGAGGTAAGAGTTAAATCAGGCTTGGCCCTCTCCTCACCTGGGCCTCGCCTTGCAAAACGTTAATGAGGGCTTCTCCCTCTTTAGCTCCCCAGGGAATTCTGGCCCCCGGCCCCCAGTGGCGTGTTCTGGAGCCCTAGGGGCCTCCCGGGCTCACCTGCTGTTGTGGCGGTGGTCGCTCTTCCACGCGACTGGGCCCGTTAGGGTTCGGCCCACGCGTTGGTTCTTTGAGCCCAGACTGGGCTAAGGGGCTTTGCACTGGCGTCGTGGGTCGTTGGGGGGCCGGTATTGCTCTCCTCCGGCCCCCGTGGAGTCACTGGTATTCGGGGGAAGGGAGCCGGCAGTCCTTCTCAGACGGCTTCCCGCCTCCCTCTGCTGCACACGGAGTCCCTCGCCGACCTCCGTACTCGCTGGGGGGCGGGCCGAGGACGTCGTCCAATCCCTGCGCGGCCTTGGGGATCTTCCGGGGGCTCCCGCTGGCAGTGGAGCCCCTCCGGCGTCGTTCCTCCCTGGGCTCCGGCAGGGACCAATCCCGTCGCGGCCTTTTCGGGGGCGCGGCCGATGACGCGGTCGGCGTCCCTGGTCCCTCAGCAACGGCGTCCATGGGCCTGGAGGCCGCGTTAGGCCTCAGTTCTCTTCACGCGGCCCTCCTGGGCTGCGGCGGCGTCCTTTTCGGCCGCGACTTCGGCGGTGGGGCTCTCGGGCCCGGCGGTGACCTCGGGGGCGATTTTGAAGGCTTCGGTGAGGGCGCGGACGGCGCACCTCACCACCCCAAACTCGGCGGTACCTCGGCTGTCCTCACAGCGCTCCTCACGCAGCGACGGCCGCAGCAGCAGCAGAGAGTAGCCACGAGGTTAGTGGCTTGGGGGCAACTTCCTTTCAGGAGAGATACAGCGCGGAGCGCGCTGGCAGCCTATGAGCAGGGCTGCGTGGAAAGGGTTCGTGGGGACAGTCCAGCTGTAGGCAGGGGTGGATAGGGGGGTGAAGGTCTAGCGCTTAGGGCACGGCGCTTTACCTCGTGATCCCCAGTTGAAGATTCAGCTTGGGTTGACTGGCGGTCAGGTTCATGGTTCCAGTTACTTGGTTTCAGAATCTTGTTAGGAATGGTTTATTATAATGTCTGTGACAAAAGTTTCGTGTCAGAAAGTTCTTCTTCTGAGGGGGGGGGTGTGAGTTGGTGGTTCTGGGGTTGCTTGATGTTCCTCCCAGCACGCTGAAGGTGGTTCCCTGGGTCCCCTCACACTGGGCAAGGTCAGTGGGTGGTGGGTGTTCCTCAGCTATCTTACTTCAGCAGGGCCTCAGTCCTGTCAGGAGCAGTAGTGTAGGTCTCCCCCCTAGGCCCTAAAGCCTATACTCCAGCGCAGGTTCTCCCAGGTTCAGTGGTGCTCCAACCTAACTGACTAAAAGGTTTTCCCTCCAAGCCTCTTATACCCCTAGGTCAGGTGACCCTCCTAAAGGCGGCAAAACATAACTCCTCCCACAGCCCGGAAGGTTCTGGAACCTTCCGCCTATCTAGCTATGTGGCCCAGAGGCGGGGACGGGATGGATACTGTATCCCTATGTCCCAGCCTGACCCTGGCTACTAGCGTGTGTGTGTGTATGGCCCTTCTGCAGTAGCAGGGGCCTGTGGCAGCCATCTTTAGTGAGAGAGCACCTGCACCTCAGCACTGGCCAGCAGTGGCAAGGCGCCCGGAGACCTAGGTCCAGTAAAAATATGGTGGCAAAAATGAGGCGCAAAAGGGAAAAAAACAGGGCAAGACCACCCTAGGGCTGACAGGTCTAACACGCGTCCCCCCAGCCGAAAGAGGGGAGAGCTTCCCAACCTCTAGGGAGTTCTCTTCGCCAAGGCGGAAAAACCAGGAGAGACCGTCAGCGTTGGCGTGGTCTACACCGGGTCGATGTTCCACCCGAAAGTCCATCCCCTGGAGGGAAATGGACCACCTCAACAATTTGGGGTTTTCGCCTCTTATTTGCATGAGCCAGCGAAGGGGTCTGTGGTCGGTCTGGATCAAGAAGTGACAACCAAAAAGATATGGCCTCAACTTCTTTACAGCCCAAACCACAGCAAAGGCTTCCCGTTCGATGGTACTCCACCGCTGTTCCCGGGGGAGTAGTCTTCGGGAGATGAAGGCCACTGGCTGGTCTTGGCCATCGTCATTCAGCTGCGAGAGCACAGCTCCTATGCCATGCTCAGAAGCGTCTGTCTGCACGATAAACTCCCGTCCAAAGTCTGGAGTCCTGAGCACCGGTGCGGTGCACATGGCACGTTTAAGGGTCTCAAAGGCTTCCTGGCAGGCAGCTGTCCAGATGACTCTGCGTGGCTGCTTCTTCGAAGTCAATTCCGTCAATGGGCCCACGATGGTTCCATAACCCTTGACGAACCGGCGGTAGTATCCCGTGAGGCCGAGAAAAGCTCAGACCTCTGTTTGGGTCTTGGGGGGCTCCCAGGCCATGATGGTCTCAATCTTGGCTTGGAGGGGTTGCACCTTACCTCCGCCCACCAGATGTCCCAGGTACACGACAGATCCCTGTCCAATCTGGCACTTGCTGGCCTTAATGGTTAGACCAGCCTGTTGCAAAGCCTGTAGCACCTCCTGGAGATGCTGCAGATGGTCCTCCCAGCTGCTACTGAAGACAGCTATGTCATCCAGGTAGGCAGCAGAGAAGGCCTCTAGGCCAGACAGCACCTGGTTCACCAACCGCTGGAAAGTGGCTGGAGCATTTTTCAACCCGAAGGGCATCACACGAAATTGAAAGTGGCCCTCGGGGGTGGAGAACGCAGTCTTCTCCCTTGCTCCTTCCGCCATGGCGATCTGCCAATAGCCTGACGTTAAATCAATGGTACTCAGATACCGGGCTGCTCCCAGCCGGTCAATGAGCTCATCCGCCTGAGGGATCGGGTGAGCGTCGGTCTTGGTGACTGAGTTGAGTCCACGATAATCCACACAGAACCGAAGTTCTGGTGTGGTGCCCGGGGGGGCCGCTTTCGGCACCAACACCACCGGACTAGCCCAAGGGCTACTGGAAGGCTCAATCACCCCCAGTTCTAGCATCTTGGTAACCTCACCCTGGATACTAGCCTTGACCTTATCGGACAGCCGGTAAGACTTGTTTTTCACTGGCGGACTGTCCCCTGTGTCCACATCATGGGTACACAGGTGCGTGATTCCAGGCGTGAGGGAGAACAACGAGGCATACTGCCCCAAGACCTGGCGGCAGTCCCTCTGTTGCTCGGGGGTCAAGGATGGGGCGAGGACCACTCCCTCTACCGAACCATCCTTCTCATGGGCCGCCAGAAGGTCTGGCAGAGGCTCACTCTCCTCCTCCTCACTTCCATCTGTTATCATCAGGAGAGTGAGCTCGGAACGCTCCTGGTGTGGCTTCAGGCGGTTGACGTGGAACACCCTGTGGGGTTGACGGGGGTCTTCACATCGACGACATACGTGGTCTGGCCTTTCCTTTCCAGGATCTCAAACGGTCCAGTCCACCTGTCCTGGAGGGCGCTAAGCTCTCCTGGCTCCATGACCCACACCTTCTGTCCAGCGTCTAACTCTACCGTCCGCGCGTTCCGGTCATACCATTGCTTCATGACGGCCTGACTTGCCTCTAGGTTGTCCGAGGCCTCCTTCCACAGCTTGGCCACTTGGCTGCGGAACGCCAGCATATAGCTGACCACATCACGGGGAAGCTTCGAGGAAGACTTCTCCCACCCCTCCTTGACAAGACTGAGGGGCCCCCGAACAGGGTGGCCATAGAGCAGCTCAAAGGGGCTGAAACCGACCCCCTTCTGCGGCACCTCTCGGTAGGAGAAGAGCAGACAGGGTAAGAGGACGTCCCACTTCCTTCTTAAGTCCTCGGGTAGGCTCCTGATCATCCCCTTCAAGGTTTTGTTAAAGCGCTCCACGAGCCCGTTCGTCTGGGGGTGGTAAGGAGTGGAGAACCGGTAGGTCACTCCACACTCCTTCCACATGGCCTGCATGTAGGCCGACATGAAATTCGTGCCCCTATCTGACACCACGACCTTGGGGAATCCCACTCGGGTAAAAATCCCCATGAGGGCCCGCGCCACCACCGGTGCAGTGATGGTCCTCAGAGGGATTGCCTCTGGGTACCGGGTGGCGTGGTCTACTAGCACCAAAATGAACCTATGTCCAGCAGAAGTCGGCGGATCCAACGGCCCGACAATGTCAATCCCTACTCGCTCAAAAGGGGTATTGACAACTGGGAGAGGTTCTAGAGGGACCTTCACTTTAGTCCCTGTCTTGCCGCTCGCCTGGCAAGTGGTGCAGGTCTTGCAAAAAGTGTCAGAAGTGAGGCGCATCCTGGGCCAGTAAAAATGTGGGACCAAGCGCGCAAACGTCTTGTCCTGGCCCAGGTGTCCTGCTAGTGGTATCTCATGTGCCAACTCTAGCAGAAAGGCTCGGTAGCATTGGGGGACCACCACGGCCCTTGAGGACCCATGCACCGGAGCCTTAGGCTCACTGTAGAGGAGACCATCCTCCCAGTAGACATGGTAGTTACCAGTCTCTGTTCCAGCTGCTTGGGCTTCGGCCTGTTGCCGTATGCCTTCAAGCGTAGGGCACTCCCTCTGTGCCCGGCAAAATTCTTCCCGGGTAGGCCCTCCTTCCACCTGCCACTCTGCAGGGGTCGGCAGGTCCCCCACGGGAAAACCAACCACCTCAGCGGACTCCGGGGTCACCTCCGCGGGCTCCCCATCCATCTCACCGGGTGTCTCCTCCCGGACATCTCCTCGTCCAGCAGTGGGCTGGGCCATTATTTCAGGCTCCAACCCGGGCTGAGTTCCTTGTCGGGCAGCCATGGACCGCGTGATAACGCAAGTCCATCCTGGTAACCCCAACATCTCAGCATGGGCATTGAACTCTACCTCCCTCCAGGCAGTATGTTCCAAGTCGTTGCCCAGCAGACAGTCAACTGGCATGGCAGGGCTCACCGCAACCTTCATCAGACCTGATACTCCTCCCCACTCAAAGGGAACTTGGGCCACGGGGTAATGACCCAGGCTATTGTCAGCCATCACAACCGGGTGGAACTCCTCAGGAATCACCTGCTCTGGGGACACCAGCTGACGTCTCACCATCGTCATGCTGGCACCTGTGTCCCTCAGAGCCTCCACCTCCTCCCCGTTCACCAGGACCCTCTGCCGATACTTGGCAGTGTTCGCGGGTACCTGAACCCGTGGGATGATCTCTCTATCCCCCAGGGAAACTAAGGTCAAGCCTGTCCACTCACCTCCCCTACCTAGGGACAACTCCTCCCCAAGCGCTACACTGGCCACCCCGGGGCTCTTACCTCCTGTGGGGGCTGGGGTTCTCTTGCGACACTGGGGATCCCCCTTGTAGTGCCCAACCTCCCCGCACTCGTAGCACCGGACAGTTCTGGGCTGCTGACTCCTGTCAGGGTAAGTGGGTTTCTGGAATCCAGATTGGGATGGGGAACCTACCCCTCTCCCAGGCGGTCTATTTTGGGGACCTTTAAAGAACTCCCTCTTTTTATCTCCCCCTCTTTCTTCTGGGGGAACCCCTGTCCACCTTTCGGGGGGTCTGCCCCGGCTCCCTTGTGGGACACCCGAGTGCTGACCCACGTGTCTGCCTCCTCTGCAAGCTCCCTAGGATTGGTCAGCTTGCGGTCCACCAAGTACTGGCGCAGCTCCGGAAAACATTTCTCGAGGAGGTGCTCTCTCAAGAACAGGTCGTACAGCCCAGTGTAATTGTCAACGTTGCTGCCACGCACCCAACCCTCCAATGCCTTCCGGGCATAATCATAAAAATCCACCCAGTTTTGTGTGTTGAGCTTGTGGCTGTTGCAGAACTTTTGGCGGTACTTCTCTGGGGTGAGGCCAAACTTCCTGAGCAGGGCCTCCTTCATGATAGGGTAGTTAGTCTGCTCCCCTTATCCAAAGTTAAAAGTGTGTCCCTTACTGGTGGAGGTATGTACCTATAAAGGCCTCCTCCCCAGTAGCTCTCAGGAACTCTATGGGCCACCAAAGCTACCTCGTACGCCGCCAACCACTTGTCGATGTCATCACCCACACTAAAGCTGGCTATCACCTCCCTGGGTAGATAAAATTTGGGCTCCTGTGGAACCCCAGCAGGTACGCTGCCACCATTCACTTTGCCTTCCATCTCCATCTGCAAGGCTCGGAGCTCTAGTTCTTTCAGGCTAAGCTCATGTGCAAGCCTCCTTTCCTCCATGGCTAGCCTTGCCTGCTCTCGCTCCCTTTCCATCCTAGCAAGCTCTAATGTCAATTGCCTTTGCTCCCTCCTGTCCTCGAATTCCTCTGCTGACAAACTCCCCCTGACGCACTACTGCCTGCCCTGGAACGTCTTCCTGGCAACACATTCTCGCTGACGTCAATGTTCAGTAGGCTCAGTTCTCCTGGGTCGTCTGCCTCCCTCTGCTCCTCCTCCCCTCTTCCCCCGGGTGGGCCATTACCCATGCCCTCAAAGCTTTCTGAAGCACCTCCTTCCTGGCGCCTCGCTTGACGGCCACCCCCTCTCTAGGCAGAACTCCTTGAGCTGTGTCACCGTATACCTCTCTAGGTCGGCTAACTCAAACTCCATCCTCCTAGGTGGGGTCCCAGACAATTTAAGGAAGGGGTTCTAAATTGTAGGTAGCAGGTCTACCGCAGGACTAACACAATCGGCAATAACAAGAGAATTCCTAGTACTTGCATTTCACTAGGTGTCTAATTGCGGCGCACACTGAGTCACTGTAGGGTGCTGCACAAACACCAGTCCTTATCCCACCGCTGAACACCAATGTTGGAAACGGGGGTACCGAGTCCGTTACGGTAGCATGGCGCAAAGCGGGGAAGGCACGCGAAGGCAATGTGTAAGGCAGTTGTGCAGCACACTCTTACTTTGACTCAGAAATGCGAAGCAATAACAGGACACCACACCAGGCTTGCATAATTAAAATCAAGTTCGCTTATGTAAATCACGGTTGCATCAAATGAGACTTTACATTGCGTTATTCAACTGTGGTACATTCTTCTTAAAAAGACCTTCAACAGTGTAGGCCACTAAAAGGCCGCAGGAATCATCCTCTAAACACAGCACCCATAACGATCACCGGGTGCAGTAATAAAATATGGCCTAGAACATGTAATTCACTTCATGAATATTAAATTATGAGTACATAGGCACTTTACGTTACATTTTAACCAGGGCCTGCATTTGTCTAGGCACCCCCATAGGCAGTACAAAGGGAGTCGCCAATCCGGTACACCTGCAACCTGAAAACACTTCAACTCTTGGCAGGGTACACTGGAGTTCACTTCAATGAATTACCTTCCCTTCAGGCAAGGACATTTCCTCATAGGCATATTCAGCAGGCCCAGACAATCAGTAAAGCAGGCGCAACAATAAGCTGAGGGAAATACTAGAGGGAACCCCTCAACATGTCCGTAATACTGGGGCTTCCCTATAATTGAGGATTCCTATGTCTACAAGGGGAGGTAAGGGTTAAATCAGGCTTGGCCCTCTCCTCACCGGGGCCTCGCCTTGCAAAACGTTAATGAGGGCTTCTCCCTCTTTAGCTCCCCAGGGAATGCTGGCCCCCGGCCCCCAGTGGCGTGTTCTGGAGCCCTAGGGGCCTCCCGGGCTCACCTGCTGTTGTGGCGGTGGTCGCTCTTCCACGCGACTGGGCCCGTTAGGGTTCGGCCCACGCGTTGGTTCTTTGAGCCCAGACTGGGCTAAGGGGCCTTGCACTGGCGTCATGGGTCGTTGGGGGGCCGGTATTGCTCTCCTCCGGCCCCCGTGGAGTCACTGGTATTCGGGGGAAGGGAGCGGGAGCCGGCAGTCCTTCTCAGACGGCTTCCCGCCTCCCTCTGCTGCACACGGAGTCCCTCGCCGACCTCCGTACTCGCTGGGGGGCGGGCCGAGGACGTCGTCCAATCCCTGCGCGGCCTTGGGGATCTTCCGGGGGCTCCCGCTGGCAGTGGAGCCCCTCCGGCGTCGTTCCTCCCTGGGCTCCGGCAGGGACCAATCCCGTCGCGGCCTTTTCGGGGGCGCGGCCGATGACGCGGTCGGCGTCCCTGGTCCCTCAGCAACGGCGTCCACGGGCCTGGAGGCCGCGTTAGGCCTCAGTTCTCTTCACGCGGCCCTCCTGGGCTGCGGCGGCGTCCTTTTCGGCCGCGACTTCGGCGGTGGGGCTCTCGGGCCCGGCGGTGACCTCGGGGGCGATTTTGAAGGCTTCGGTGAGGGCGCGGACGGCGCACCTCACCACCCCAAACTCGGCGGTACCTCGGCTGTCCACACAGCGCTCCTCACGCGGCGACGGCCGCAGCAGCAGCAGAGAGTAGCCACGAGGTTAGTGGCTTGGGGGCAACTTCCTTTCAGGAGAGATACAGCGCGGAGCGCGCTGGCAGCCTATGAGCAGGGCTGCGTGAAAAGGGTTCGTGGGGACAGTCCAGCTGTAGGCAGGGGTGGATAGGGGGGTGAAGGTCTAGCGCTTAGGGCACGGCGCTTTACCTCGTGATCCCCAGTTGAAGATTCAGCTTGGGTTGACTGGCGGTCAGGTTCATGGTTCCAGTTACTTGGTTTCAGAATCTTGTCAGGAATGGTTTATTATAATGTCTGTGACAAAAGTTTCGTGTCAGAAAGTTCTTCTTCTGAGGGGGGGGTGTGAGTTGGTGGTTCTGGGGTTGCTTGATGTTCCTCCCAGCACGCTGAAGGTGGTTCCCTGGGTCCCCTCACACTGGGCAAGGTCAGTGGGTGGTGGGCGTTCCTCAGCTATCTTACTTCAGCAGGGCCTCAGTCCTGTCAGGAGCAGTAGTGTAGGTCTCCCCCCTAGGCCCTAAAGCCTATACTCCAGCGCAGGTTCTCCCAGGTTCAGTGGTGCTCCAACCTAACTGACTAAAAGGTTTTCCCTCCAAGCCTCTTATACCCCTAGGTCAGGTGACCCTCCTAAAGGCGGCAAAACGTAACTCCTCCCACAGCCCGGAAGGTTCTGGAACCTTCCGCCTATCTAGCTATGTGGCCCAGAGGCGGGGACGGGATGGATACTGTATCCCTATGTCCCAGCCTGACCCTGGCTACTATCGTGTGTGTGTGTAAGGCCCTTCTGCAGTAGCAGGGGCCTGTGGCAGCCATCTTTAGTGAGAGAGCACCTGCACCTCAGCACTGGCCAGCAGTGGCAAGGCGCCCGGAGACCTAGGTCCAGTAAAAATATGGTGGCAAAAATGAGGCGCAAAAGGGAAAAAAAACAGGGCAAGACCACCCTAGGGCTGACAGGTCTAACAGAGGCCCAAGTACCCGCGACAGGCAAGGGCCCAAAACGTATTGAGGCGACATCAAAATTGCCTATCACAAAACGACCTGGTTTTGCAAGGGGGCTCCCATGACGTTTTTGGCCCAAGGCTCGGCGGCCACCCAGGGAAACCTACCAAATCCACACATTTCTGAAAACTAGACACCCAGGGGATTCCAGGGAGGTATGGCTTGCGTGGATCCCCCAACGTTTTCTTACCCAGAATCCCCTGCAAACCTGAAATCTAGCTGAAAAAATCACTTTTTTCACACATTTTTGTGTGGCAAAAAATTGTAGCATCACCGGGCTGACACGAATTTCCTACCACCCAGCGTTCCCCCAGGTCTCCCAATAAAAATGGTGCCTCACTCGTGTGGGAGGCCTAAGTACCTGTGACAGGCAAGGGCCCAAAACGTATTGAGGCGACATCAAAATTGCCTATCACAAAACGACCTGGTTTTGCAAGGGGGGTTCCATGACTTTTTGGCCCGGGGCTCGGCGGCCACCAGGGAAACCTACCAAACCCACACATTTCTGAAAACTAGACACCCGGGGAATTCCAGGGAGGTATGGCTTGCGTGGATCCCCCAATGTTTTCTCACCCATAATCCCCTGCAAACCTGAAATTTAGCTGAAAAAGTCAATTTTTTCACACATTTTTGTGTGGGAAAGTTGTGGCATCACTGGGCTGACACAAATCTCCTCCCACCCGCGTTCCCCCAGGTCTCCCGATAAAAATGGTGCCTCACTCGTGTGGGAGGCCCAAGTACCCGCGACAGGCAAGGGCCCAAAACGTATTGAGGCGACATTAAAATTGCCTATCACAAAACGACCTGGTTTTGCAAGTGGGGTCACCTGGGTTTTTAGCCCCGTGCTCGGAAGCCACCTAGGGAAACCTACCAAACCCACACATTTCTGAAAAGTAGACACCCGGGGGATTCCAGGGAGGTATGGCTTGCGTGGATCACCCAACGTTTTCTTACCCAGAATCCCCTGCAAACCTGAAATTTAGCTGAAAAAAATCACTTTTTTCACACATTTTTGTGTGGGAAAGTTGTGGCATCACGGGACTGACACAAATTACCTACCACCCAGTGTTCCCCCAGGTCTCCCAATAAAAATGGTGCCTCACTCGTGTGGGAGGCCCAAGTACCCGCGACAGGCAAGGGCCCAAAACGTATTGAGGCGACATCAAAATTGCCTATCACAAAACGACCTGGTTTTGCAAGGGGGGTCACCTGGGTTTTTGGACCCCTGCTCGGCGGCCACCTAGGGAAACCTACCAAACCCACACATTTCTGAAAAGTAGACACCCGGGGGATTCCATGGAGGTATGGCTTGCGTGGATCCCCCAACGTTTTCTTACCCAGAATCCCCTGCAAACCTGAAATTTAGCTGAAAAAAATCACTTTTTTCACACATTTTTGTGTGGAAAGTTGTGGCATCACTGGGCTGACACAGCACATTTTCACAGTGAAAAATGACCCTTTTTTTGCAAAGTGCCAAGCTGTAGTTTTTGAACCCTAGCTTTCCCGGCACCTAGGGAAACCTAGCAAACCTATACATTTTTGAAGACTAGACACCCAGAGGAATCCAGAATGGGGTGACTTGACTGGCTCTCACCAGGTTCTGTTACACAGAATCCCTTGCAAACCTAAAAAATTGTTTAAAAAAACACATTTTCCTCACATTTCTGTGGTGGAAAGTTCTGGAATCTGCATGTGTTGGAAATGGCCCTTTTTGTAGGGTTATCGCAAAACTTTTTGCTTCTTCCTCCTTTGTTTTTCCTGATCTGTGGTTGTTGGCTACCTCACTTGTGTGGGTAGGCCTAGTCCCCGCAACAGGAAACAGCACAAAACGCAACGTGTACACAGCACATTTTCACAGTGAAAAATGACCCTTTTTTTGAAAATTGCCTTGCTGTAGTTTTTGAACCCTAGCTCTGCCGGCACCTAGGGAAACCTAGCAAACCTATACATTTTTGAAAACTAGACACCCAGGGGAATCCAGAATGGGGTGACTTGACTGGCTCTCACCAGGTTCTGTTACCCAGAATCCCTTGCAAACCTAAAACATTGTCAAAAAAACACATTTTCCTCACATTTCTGTGGTGGAAAGTTCTGGAATCTGCGTGGATCCACAAAATTCCACCCACCCCGCGTTCCCAAAAGTCTTTCGAGAAAAACGGTACCTCACTTGTGTGGGTAGGACTAGTCCCCGCGACAGGAAACAGCACAAAACCCAACGTGGACACACCACATTTTCACAGTGAAAAATGACCCTTTTTTTGCAAAGTGCCTAGCTGTAGTTTTTGAACCCTAGCTCTCCCGGCACCTAGGGAAACCTAGCAAGCCTATACATATTTGAAAACTAAACACCCAGAGGAATCCAGAATGGGGTGACTTGACTGGCTCTCACCAGGTTCTGTTACCCAGAATCCCTTGCAAACCTAAAACATTGTCAAAAAAACCACATTTTCCTCACATTTCTGTGGTGGAAAGTTCTGGAATCTGCATGTGTTGGAAATGGCCCTTTTTGTAGGGTTATCACAAAACTTTTTGCTTCTTCCTCCTTTGTTTTTCCTGATCTGTGGTTGTTGGCTATAGGACTCTGGGCACTTTTCCACTGTTGATCAGTGCTAAAGTGCATATGCTCTCTCTGTAAATTGTTATTATGATTGGTTATCCATGATTGGCTTATTTGTCTTACCAGTAGGCCCCTAGTAAAGTGCACTGAGTGTGCCGGGGCTGGTGATTCAAATGCTACTAGTGGGCCTGCAGCACTGATTGTGCCACCCACAGGAGTAGCCCTAAGATGGTGTCTCAGGCCTGCCACTGCAGTGCCTGTGCGCAGTTTGTGAACTGCCATGTTGTCCTGGCCAGTGTACACACTTGCCAGGCCTGACCCTTCCCTTTTCTTACACATTGGACACCCCTATGGTAGGCCCAAGGTACCCCCCTGGGCAGGGTGCAGTGTATGTGAAAGGTGGGACATGTACTAGTGTGGGTGACATGTCCTGATAGTGAAATACTGCCAATTTCGTTTTTCACTATTGAAAGGCTATCTTGCCCATAGGTTAACATGGGGAATGCTGTGTAACATGTTTACCTGCATATCTTCCCATAACGGCAAGATAGAAATTTGAAGTCTGGTATCCCTGAACTCAGAATTTAATAACACATCTTTTAGGAAAGATGGTTTTTAAATTCAGTGTTTGAAAATAGCACTTTTAGAAAGTGACTATTTTCTTGTTCAACCTTTCTGTGTGCCTCTGCCTGTTTGTGTATTGACTGTCTGGTTTGTGGGTGACAGGGGCTGGGGGTGGCTCCAGGAGAGGGGGTGAGTCAGCACTAGGCTGAATAGACCTATCTGCACATTGAGTGGTGGGAGGAGTTGCACCTGGGTCTGAATAGAGCTGGGCCTGCCTTCCACAATGCTGGCTCCACCTCCTGCGGTGCGTCTGATGGCCCTGGCCTCCCCTCACAAAGAAAGAAGACATGCACTGGCAGAGTGCACCTAGAACTGGTTTGGACTGGGTCCAGGACCCCTCACACATGGAGAACAAAGACTTTTGGGGTATAAAAGTAAGACCTGAAACCCCTGTAAATTAGACTACTTTTTGCCAACAAGAGGAATCCCTGCCAAGGAAGATCACCTGAAGAGACTGGAAAGGAAGACTGCCCTTGCTGTGTGTTCTGGGGCTGACCTACAGTTTGCTGTTACTACTGAGGAAGGGGACAGGGGACTTTGCTGTGTGCTGTGTTCCCCCCACCAGCTTGAAGGAAGGACTTTGCTGTGTGCTGTGTCCTAAGAGTCTCCAAGGGCATGAGAAGAGCCGACCTCCTGTTAAAACTCAGGAACACAAAAGTTTACCCAAGACTACTTCTGCAATCAAGAGGACTCTCCGCCGAAGAAGGGGCAGCTGAAGAGACTGAGGAAAAGGACTGCCCTTGCTGTCTGATCTGGGGCTGACTTGCAGTTTGCTGTGATCCCTAAGGAAGAGATCTGAGGAACTTTGCTGTGTGCTGTGTTCCCCTCCTGCTTTCAGAAAGGACTTTGCTGTGTGCTGTGTCCTACCACATCTCCAAGGGCCTGAGATGAGCTGTCCTCCTGTTGCAACTCAGGGACACAAAAGTTGCAGAAGAAACCATCTGGCCAGCGCTGAGTGCGTGTTGCAGCGCACTGACTGTGGCCTCGTGAGCTTTGCCGGCCTGCCCGTGTGTAATTGACTTGGTGTGCTTGTCGGCACACAACGGGGCTCTGCGTGAGGTCTGTCGTGCCTCCAGCGCGAATCCCCTGCAGGACTGTCTCGGCGCTCGTGAGACCGTAAATCAGGGACCAAGATCACCGCCGCCGGCCCGGTACAGGGAAGGAGAAGAAAAGCGCTGTGTGACAAAGAAAAATCACCGCCGCCGGCCCGGGAGCCCCGCAAGCACCGCTTCCCTCATTGCTGACGTCAGGACCACGCCGCGATGAGATTGGCCTCAGCCCTGGGCGTCGCCTAGCAACTGATGGAGCAGGGAAAATAAAAATTTTAACCCCTAACAAATTTATAATTAATTAAATAAAATGTTCGTTTAAATGTATTAATCAACACTGTATGTGTGGGAATGGTAATATGCCAATATGTGCGCTAAATAATCTATTAAAAAAAATGTCTATGTGTCTAATTATAACGTAAAAATAAATGCGTACTAATAAAAAATAAATGCATGTTATTGTGCTTCATAGAAATAAAAACGTGTCGTTGCAAAAACAAATAGTGATGGTAAGTAAGGAACAGCTTAAATGTTGCTTTCTGCTAGGTAACAACTAATTGGGGTACGTAGACGGGAGGGAAACGAAAGGGATATTTTTCTCTATTTTAATTATGTTTTATTTGCCTCAAATTAGTGCTTCTAAAGTAGAACCGAGTGGCGATATAAAATGGCCGCCAGTGGGAAGATGTGCGCAGGCGCAAGGGGACACGTGGTACGGGATGAGATTGAAGAAATCTGGAACCTCGTGATGTCTCTGAGAGGCTAGGATGCAAGAAATGGTCAAGGCTGGTGTGACCTAATTGAACTGATAGTGTGCCATGTTGATCAGCGGAGCGCCCGTGAGAAGCAAGTCTAAGAGAAAGGACAATGACTGCGGAGTTCTCAAATGTGTCGAAAGAAGTTACAAATGAACTGATCGAATCGGATGGAAATGTTTAAGCGTATGGGAAAGGAAATGATCCAAGGACCCTTGAATCCAAGAGAACTTGATTAAAGAATGAATAAGCTGACATGCATGGACCAATGAAAGAAAAGCGTGATATTAATGTTGCAACAGTTAGTTAGCAAAGTTAGAATTAGGGTATAAGAGGGCCTACTCTTAGTGGGAGGGGGTCAGTTCCAGGCAGTTCGAGAGTCGTGGTTGCAGTCACAGTCAGGAGAGGAGTTGAAGAGTCGTGTTGGTGGCTTCCAGTGCTGGGTGGTCCTGATTGATCCCTTATTGAGCGGGAGATGCAGAAAGACTGTTAGAGGAGACGAGTTGCAGGTAGCTGATGCTGACGAGCTGAAGTTGCTGTTGCTGTCTTAATTTTACAGTTGAGTATGAGAATCAGGCTATTTCTAATTCCTAACTTAGGTTAGAAATCATTAGGCTAAATTAGGAAGCTAGGCAGGTAATTAGGGTTTTGGCTTCATGACAAAAATTTCCTTTATGCAATAAATTGATTATGTTTAATAAAATTGTGAATTTAAGATTGAATAATTAAATAAAGTATTAAAAATTCTTTCCATGCTTTTAAAATTATATAAAATTTAAGATTCTTTAAACCCAAAATGACTCAGTGGTTATTTTCCTAAATGATTGTGACATAAGTAATTGTTTATTGTGATTCAGCTGGTCTTAATCACTATGAACTAATTTCTTAAATGAATGATTCATCGACAAACAATGAGCAGGAATATCTTAAGAAATAACTAAAAGAAAGTGACTGATAAAGGTAACAAGATATCCTGGCTCTTCCAGCGGTACATAAAGGGTGTTCTCCATTTAGTTCTCATGCTTCTCCTAGGAGTACAGAATTTCACAAAGGTGTAAAGGAAATCCAGGAGTGTGTATGTGTGAGTGTGTTAGACGATGTTTATGGGCCCCATCGTCATGTGGATATGAGAAATATAGCTTGCCCCTGGATGACCTATAAGTAACCTAGGAGGAGAATAGTTTTTATTGTACGCGCTGCATCAGATTTCTTGGTAGCAGAGTTATGGTTTTCTATAGATTAGTTTAGTGATTATTGTTTATTGATTATTGATTATTTTTTTGATGACTAACACTATATGTTGAGTCACGTTATGTTATATGTAAGTTTTCACGCTTCTGGGATGTAGGAAGTGGAACACGTGTGGCAAGAGAAGTCACATGGAATTTGGTACATGGTCTGAATTCATTTTGGTTATAACGCAGGTTGTGTTATGTTAGGGATTTCGGTGTGAAAAGTGTGTAAATGAAATAAGCAAATCACGTTTACTTGTGAAACTTTGGCCTTAATTCTCAGGAGCCTAGTCTCCACATGTGTCTTATCCCCAGAGAAACGAGTAAATTGTTTGTTTGAAAGAAGGGTAAGGTAGAGGGAAGTGCTACTTTATCGGCGAGAGTAAATAATTCTGTGGTAGGGTAGAGGTAAGCGCTGCCTACTGGAAAAACAGGATTCTTGTGTAAAAGGACAAAGCTGTCACTTTGTTTAGCGAATCAGACTATGGAATTGTTTATTTGTTGTAACTAACGAAGAAAACAGTGAAAAGAAAATTGCCGATAAATTTTGTAAAGGAGGGGTAAAGAGTAGAAGTGACGTGGAAAAGTGCCGCGCTAGGATTGGATAGTGCGCTAGTCACGTGAACACAGAGCAGGAGTGACGTAGAAAAGTGCCGCGCTAGGATTGGTTGGTTCGCGGACGGTGGAAATTGTTCTGATTGGTACGTTAGTGTGAATCGCGCTGTAATTGGACGAAGTTCCGTACACAGAAACAGCGTTAGAGTAAAGAGAAAACAAAATAGAAAACATGCCGTATTACGAGTATGAAAGGGAGAGAACGTCATGGACGACGAAATTGAAGAATTTCTTTAAGAAAGATAAAAAGGTTGTGACTAGAGAGGGACAAGTAATTCCTCCGCCGAAATCAGCAGCTTCACATATGATGCTGAAATATGGGTATCATACGTGCATATGGTTGGACAATTGGGTAAAATATACAAAGAATGATGGAGCATTGGCTTTTCCTGAAAATGGTTCTTTTAATGTAGCGGTTTTACGGAATCTAAGAGAGAAAATGTTTAAATTGGAACCTAGACCTAGACCGACACAGTTTGAGGCTTTAACAGAATGGGAAGATGAGATGTACGAGCGAGAAAGGTTCAGAGGAATGAAAGGTTATGAGTTTGTGCCCGGAAGATTGTGGGGAATGAATCATGAGGACAGAATAAAACGATGGAGATGTGCTAACATGACAGGAGGTTTGTTTCCAGCTTTTACAGTTGAGGAAGGGACTAAGAAAAAACGGACTGAGAAAAAGAAACATTTAGAGAGAGAAAAGTATATGCATGAGAGCGAAACGGATGACGAGTTGCTGGAAGATATTTTAAATAGAAATCCACCTCCGTATCAGCAGAGTTCTACAGTGGTGACACCAAATGCGCCACCAATAGAGACTATGCGAAATAAAAGTCCGGAAAAGAGAAATGAAGTAAATAGGTCACAAGAACAAATGAGAGCTTCTCAAAATGAGGGAATAGAAAGTGACAATGCAAGTGAATTGGCAAGGACAACAAAAGAACTAACTGAGAAAATTAGAGAATTAACGAAAAATATGGAAGCAGTTACTGTGCCTGTAACAATAGGTCCAGTAATACCAGTTTTTGAGAATCAGAAAATTGATGAGCGATCCTTGGTGATTCCCTTAAGTTCACAATTTCAGAGAGAAAAGGAAAGAATGGAAACAAGTCCAGGTACAAGCAATTTGGCTAGTGCTTACAGACCAAGTCCACCTGAAAATTTGACAGTAAATGAGTGTAACGGTAGGAAAATACCTATGGTAACTGAATCTGCAACAGTGACACCTGAAAAGAGTGGAAATTGGACAGAAATAAATAGTACTCCCATAGGTCCGACTCCTGATGAGTTAAATGAGTGGATGAAAGCTTTTAAAATAAAAGAAACGGAAGAAAAACCATTAGATGTGATCAGATTGAAAATTGACATGGAAGAATTAATACTAGGAACGATTGGTACTGAAAAGATAAAAAATTATCAGGATGATGAAATAATGTTTCTGTGCAAAAGTATAACATGGAGGGCAAAGAATTTACATGACAAACTAGAAGAAGTGGCTAGTGAGATTGGAATAGATTTTGCAAAAGTAAAAACATTGCAGAAACCATACAGAGTAGATTTTTGTGAAAAAGATATTGAAAATTTGAATACAGCAGGAAGGCTGACACAGATAAAAGAGTTGATTGTTTTGTTGAGAAAATGGGGTGATGTGGACAGATGGAAGGTTAGATGGACAAAGAAGAATGAGAAAAGTATAGACAAAGGTTCATTGGCTTTTATGATAACAGAAAAAGAACCTGTGGTTAAAGAATACCCTATGAGAGAAACTCCAGGTGGTAGTTATGTGCATGTTCCATGGACTAGGCAGGACATCCTGTCATTTACAAATGACTTTCCAAAACTAAGAGAGAAGCCAGTTGAATGGTACCGACAGGTAGAAAGGTTTGTAAAGGTCTCAAAAGTGTTGTGGATAGATTTGGATGGATTGTTTGACATAGTGGTACCAACGGATCTGTGGTCAGAATGTAAGATTACAGTTGACTGGCCAACTACAGAATATCCAAGAGATCCTAAGACAGGAGCTCCAGGACCAGATGTGATGAAGAAATACGACAAAGTGATTACCTTTTTGAAGAATAAGATTCCTCCCAAAGAGACAGATTGGGTTAAGATTGATAGAACTACACAGGAAAGTAAGGAGTCTGTACATGCATATTATGAGCGTTTGTTATTGGTTTTCAAGCAGTATAGCGGTTATGAGGAATTGAGTGAAAAGGACATGAGTCATTTTGTATACCGATTTGTGTTTGGCCTAAAACAAGAAATAAGCGATATGATTAAGCAACATATGATAAATTGGCAGAATGGAAGTGTAGATGAGGTGCTGAGGTATGCTAAGTATTGTAGTGATGAAATAGAAAGTAAACAGCGTAAATTGAAAGAAAAGGCGATGTGGGCACAAGTGAAAGTGGCAGAGAAACAAGAAGCCCAATTGGACAATAATAATGGAAACGAATCAGGACAGAATAAGATGCGACCAAACATAGGTAAAGGAAAAGGACAGGTGAGTCTAGAAGAGGCAAAGAAGAAATGGCCATGTCATAATTGCGGAAAATTAGGGCATTGGAGGAATGAGTGTAAGTTCCCACCTAAACCTAATCCGGAACATCAATCATTAACTCCACAGGTGCAGAATGAGGTAGTTGTTCAACAAAGTCAGGTGCCACAACCACCACTTCCCAACATTGTTAACCAGCAAAGATACAGTACAGAAACAGGATTCTACGGAGGAGAGCAGGTAACACAGTTGCCGCGAGCAGCTAACATTTCTCAGTATTGGTTGCGTCAGAGTGAGGATGACCCGGATGAAAGTTTCTGACGGTGCGCAGGAGAGGGGAAAGAGTGCGTGCTTGGCGCAACTCTAGAGGTAGATCAGTCTGGTCCCTTTGTGGATGGAGAAGTGAATGGTGCAAACGTAACATTCCTTGTCGATACTGGAGCTACCCGTTCTACTGTTAGGTCAGTGGAAATTCCGAACCTTCCTCTCTCAGGTGAATACATCCAAGTGGTAGGAGTAGCCAATCAGCAGATTAAAACCCCACTTACTGAATTGGTAGAAGTAAAAATTGGTTCTTTTAGCAAAATGCATAAATTTGTAGTGTGCGACTGTAGTCCTGTAAATCTTTTAGGTCGGGACCTTTTGTGTAAAATGAATTGCACAATTTATTGTACGCCAGATGGAATAGGTTTTCAGACTTCAGATGAAGATGTTTTGTACAAGGTAACTTTGATGAATCAAGAACCTGAAACGAATGGTTTGTTTCCTGCATTTGATGCAGAAAAACTTCCAGAAGAACTAAAAAGTGCTGTAAGAGAAAGTGTGTGGGATTTTACAGGTGAAGACATTGGGTTAATGAGAGAAGTTGATCCTGTAAAAGTGACAGTGAAAGAAGGGATAATTTATCCAAACACGCCACAGTACAAATTAACTCCAGAAATAATTGAAGGAATAACTCCTGTGATAAATAAAATGATTGAACAAGGAATTCTGAAAGAAATCATGAGCAGTCCATGTAATTCACCTATTATGGGACTGAAAAAGCCAAATGGAACATATAGAATAGTACAGGATTTGAGAAAGATAAACAAAATAGTTGTACCATGCTGTCCAATAGTGCCAAACCCTGCAGTGATTCTATATCAAATTCCACATGAAGCTGAGTGGTACACTGTGATAGATTTGTGTCATGCATTTTTCTCTATTCCTTTGCATCCTGATAGCCAGCCATTATTTGCATTCCGTTTCGGAGAGCGTATATTGGCATGGTGCCGAATTCCACAGGGGTATACAGAAAGCCCCTCAATTTTTAATCAGATTCTAAAGAAATCTCTGGAAGATTTGAAAATGCCAGAAAAATCAGTGATGGTGCAGTATATCGATGACCTATTGGTGGCATCGAAAACCAAAGAAGCATGTGTAAGTGACACAATTGCTTTGCTGAACCATTTAGAGAAAAGAGGACATAAAGTGTCTCCTTCAAAATTACAGTTTTGTCAGAAAGAAGTCCAGTATTTAGGACATAAAATTGAGAAAGGAGTGCGGAAAATAGCGACAGAAAGAGTAAGAATGATTCAAGGAATGAGAGCACCAATGACGCAGAGAGAGGTAAGAATGTTCTTGGGAATGGTTGGATATTGTCGACAGTGGATAAGTGGATTTTCTTTGATTGCAAAACCCTTACAAAAATTGACAAAGAAAGATGTAAAAGACCCTTTTGAGTTAAACAAAGAAGAAATGAAATCTTTCAAAGAATTGAAAAAGAAACTGTGTGAGGCCCCTGCATTAGGCATGCCTGATTATGAGAAGGATTTTGAGTTATACTGCAGTGAAAGAGATGGATGTGCATTTTCAGTACTGGTACAAAAACACGGCACCATGAAGAGGCCTATAGCTTACTTCTCAGCTGTTTTAGATCCTATAGCAAAAGCATTGCCTGGGTGTCTGAAAGCAGTTGCTGCTACTTGTGTAAGTCTGGAACAAAGTGAAGGTATAGTGATGGGGTATCCCTTGAGAGTGTATGTTCCCCATTCAGTAGAAATTCTTTTGACAAGAACAAAAACACAGTACATGACACATAGTCGGCTGACTAAGTACGAAAAAGTCATCTTGAGTGCTGAAAATGTGACCATAGATAGATGCATAAATGTAAATCCTTCTACATCATTGCCAGATGAAGAGAGTATAATTGAACAAGACGAGGTAGATCATGATTGTCTGAATGTGCTGGAATATTGCACAAAACCAAGAGCTGACATAAAAGATGAACCGTTAAAGGAATCGGATTATGTCATGTTTGTAGATGGTTCATGTTTACGCACAAAAGAAGGAGTGTTAAGCGCAGCTTACGCAGTATGCACAGTGGCAACTGTGATGGAAGCGTCTTGTCTGAAAGGAGTTAGGTCTGCCCAAGTTGCGGAACTAATTGCTTTGATTCAAGCATGTAAATTGGGGAAAAATGTACGAATCACGATTGTGACCGATAGCCAATATGGTTTCGGCATCGTACATGATTTTGGTCAGATTTGGTCACAAAGAGGATTTTTGACATCTGCAGGAACACCTATCAGAAATGGAGAGTATGTTAAAAAACTGCTTGAGGCGATACAGTTGCCTAAACAAATAGCTGTAGTGAAGTGCAAGGCGCATAAGAAAAACGAAGATTACATAGCGGTCGGCAATAATTATGCTGATGAGATCGCTAGATATTGTGCGGAAAACATGGCGTCCCTGAACAAAAATAGAGAAAGGGAGCATGTCTCTTGTCCTTTGCTTTTCACTAATACTGTTGAAACATGGGATGAAGTAAGGCAGTTACAGGAAACAGCAAGAGATGAGGAAAAAGATTACTGGATACAAGCAGGATGTAGAAGACAGGAAAATAATGGTGTGTGGGTATACAGAGATGAAAGACCAGTTATGCCTGATAGCATGATTGCAGACATGGCACGGATGTACCATGGACAAGCTCATATTGGGAGAGATGCAATGATCAGACTTTTTAGACAGACCTGGTATAACCCAAAATTCAGAGCCATTGCTGAAAGTCTTTGTCAAAGATGTCTTATTTGTCAACAGTTTAACCCAGGAAGGAAAACCGTAGTGAGTCTAGGAACAATAGGACGAGAAGGAGGTCCATTCACAAGAATACAGATGGACTTTATTGAGATGCCCCCTAGTAACAGATTAAGATATGTTCTAGTGGTCGTCTGTTTGTTCTCTCGTTGGGTGGAGGCATACCCCACAAGAAGGAATGATGGAACAACAGTGGCAAAACTTATGCTGCGAGAGTTCATTCCAAGGTATGGTTTTCCAGTCACGGTTGAGACAGATAGAGGAACACATTTCCAAAATGAGTTGATCCAATTGATTTGTGAAGCTCTGAGTATTAAACAAAAATTGCATTGTGCCTACAGACCAGAGGCTTCTGGGGTAGTAGAGCAGATTAATGGAACAATTAAAAACAGATTAGGAAAAATGTGTCAAGCTACAGGACTCAAATGGCCGGATGCACTGCCTCTTGTTCTGATGACCATCAGAAGCATCCCAGAAAAGAAAACGGGACTCAGTCCTCATGAAATGATCATGGGACGAGCAATGAGACAAGCACACGTACCTGTCAACAAGTTATTAACCATAACTGATGATCTAGTACTGGATTATTGCAAGGGACTGGCTGATGTGGTGCATTCTGTGTTTCATCAGGTTGGACCGGATGCGACCACTCTTGAAAGAAAACCAGCCCACGACTTGAATCCAGGAGACTGGGTCCGCATAAAAATCCACAAGAGAAGAAACTGTCTAGTTCCACGTTGGGATGAGCCAAGACAGGTAATCCTAGTAACAACGACTGCTGTCAAGTGTGCAGGAGTGAAGAACTGGGTTCATGCCAGCCACACAATCAGAATTCCAGAACCTACAGATCGACATGTGAGTCGGCGTCTGGAAGTGTGGGATAAAAGTTTAACGGCTGGGACAACCAAGATAAAAGAAAGGGTGCCAGAACTTGAAGATCGACCTGAAAGTCGACATCTGGAGACCCCAACGGAAAACACCTCTAGAGAAGAAGAGGAACAAGAAGAAGAAGAAGAAAGAAATTCAGAAGTTCCAGAACTTGAAGATCGACCTGTAAGTCGACATCTGGAAATATCTGACACAACTTCAGGATCTGATGATTCAGCTGCAAACTGGGAAGAATTCCGAAAGAGAACTTGGGGTTATAAACCAATTAGAGAAGAAACTGAGCAAGAAATTGAGTTAGATGAACAACCAAGTACAAGTTATGGTGGAAATCCTTCAGAAACAATATTAATAGATGAAGTAGGGAAAGAAGTACACAAAAGGTTAGAAAATCGAGAAGAACCCCGAGGAGCAATAGGGATAGATAGAGAAACAGGAGAACAGGGAAATTTAGAAACAGAAAAGGAGAAAAACACCAAATCGGAAGAACCCCGAGGAGGGACAGTAATAAGGGAAAACAAAAAGGAGAAGACAGATCCACCAGTAGGAGATGACGAGATTATAAGTTTCAAAATAAGAGACAATAGTGAGACAGTTGAAACAGAAACAGAAGAAAGTGGAGGAGAGGAAAAAGCAAAGACTGAATCAAGAAAAAGAAATTGGAAATCAGAAAGAGAAGAAAGAGAAGGTGAAGCCAAAAGGCCAAGAAAAGGAGATAATTGGCCCAACAGCTATGTAAGAAAATTGAGATATAGAATAATAAGAGCGGAAGACGAAGATGCTGAACAAGTGAATGAAGTAACAAGTCAAAAGGGACAAGAAAAACCCAGTGGAAAAAGATTACAAAAGTCCAAAAGGACAAAGAAAGTGAATTCAAAATTTAAGTCACCTGAATGGCTGTATATTGCACTAACTGATTACAAAGAAGAAGAAAACACTCACGGAAACCAGAGACTGAGAAGTCGGATGGGAAAAGGTGAGATGCAACAAAACTGAAGTGAAGACTTATAGTGCTTCTGCCGGACGTGACAAATTTACTGGACGTGACAAATCACCGGATGTGACAACGAAAGAATTCTGGAGAGAATTAAAGAAAGTACCAAGCAAAGACTTTTTGAAAGCAGAGTGGCATCTAAGTCATTTCTGAGGTGTAGTGACACAATTTTCTGAAACTTAACAAATAGAAAAAGAAAAATGGAAAATAATAGGGATAGAAGAGATAAATGTGAATTTATAAAGAGATGGTGCAAAATGTGCTGCTTTTGTACAGGGTTATTAATGACCATATGGATAGTTTTAGCAATCACAATTCCTATTAGTGTAGCTGTGATAGAAGCAAAGAATGATACTAAACCAGAAAAAGAAACTAATATTAAAGAACCAGTTATTTTAAGAAGTAGTGCAGAGTTGCATAAGGATAGGTCAGTAACAGATTTCTCAAAGAATGTTTTTACAAAGTTGTTGTATGAGTACGTAAAAACAATGGAAGTAAGAGATTGTTATGTTTGTATGCAGTTGCCTGCATCAGTATCCGAAGGTGTGACTTATCATCACCTACCTTTGACTTATGGAATAACATGTAGTGTAATAGCAAGCTTATTTTATAAAACAGGTAGATTAGAATCTTATTATACTGATATAGATAAGATTTTTGCAAACATTCCAGTAGTACCAGAACTTAACAAAGTAAAACCAGCAAAAGTTTTAGGAGAATTCTTTTTAGAACATAGAAAATTAATGTTAGAAGAAATAGTTAGTAACAACCTTACCTGTGAGTTAAAGAAAGAAGAAAAGGTATTTTTAGATATGGTTGAAGAAAGAAGAATGAAATTTCAGAAAGAAGCAATAAAAGAGGAAGGAAAACGCTTATGGACGTTTGAGGAAGGAAATCATGAAGGGAAAAAGATAAATGCAGCAATGACATTAGACTGGCCGCAAACAGGAAAGTTGTGCATTAGGAGAAATAAGACAGTCTATGACAATTACTTTGTAGGTTCCAGTATCTGCCATGACAATTATCAAATTCTGGGAGGTTGGGGATTCAAAGGTGGAAAGGACCCAATATTTCCAGGTATCTATTATATTTGTGGGAATAGAGCTTATTACAGGTTACCGGACCATTGGTATGGAACTTGCTATGTAGGCCTGGTCTTTCCAAAAAATTTTCACATGGACAGAGAAGAGAAGGGAACATACAAAATGATTAATAGATTTACACGTAGAAAGAGGGAAAGTTTTTCAGAAATTGTAGGTGATATTTTTGGAGCATTGATACCAGCAGTGGGAATATCTTTGAATGCATTTAAAATTCGGAAGTTATCCACAGTAGTAGATCGTTTATCTACAGATACTGCGGGAGGGTTCTTAATGGTAAATACCGAAATGGTTGCCATGAGAGCTATGGTGATGCAAAATCGGCTTGCCCTTGATATTCTTTTGGCAAAAGAGGGTGGAGTCTGTGGAATGTTGAAAGTCCAACATTGTTGTACTTACATTCCTGATAACAGTGAAAATATACAGAAGTATATTACAAATATTACAAGTTTGCACAAAGAACTAGTTCCACTGGAGGTTGAAAGTGTTTTGGGAAAACTTGGTAGAGGGTTTTCCTCAGTAGCGAATTGGTTAACTAGGATGAGTAGACTAGTGATAGGGAAAGTTATAATAGTAGCAACTATAGTAATATTATTAGCAATGATGTTGAAAATAGTAATAACATGTATAAAGAGAAAAGTAAGACAGAATAAGATAAGAAGAAATAACAGAATAATGAGAGAAAGAGAGAGAGAAATGGGTGAAATTGAGTTGGAGAAAATGAAAGAAAGCATGTATAAAGAGACTAAAAGGCAAGATGAAGAAGAAACAGATGTATAAATAACAGAAGGCAAAGGATGAAAGACATGCT
Organism: Calotriton arnoldi; assembly: GCA_963921515.1. NCBI lineage: Eukaryota > Metazoa > Chordata > Amphibia > Caudata > Salamandridae > Calotriton > Calotriton arnoldi. The sequence goes on along the minus strand of CAWUFW010004403.1, from coordinate 1,468,567 downwards.
GCCTGAAAAGAAGTATGACTTGGGTTTTATGTGGTGATTTAAAAATCACCAAAGGGGGATTGATGGAGCAGGGAAAATAAAAATTTTAACCCCTAACAAATTTATAATTAATTAAATAAAATGTTCGTTTAAATGTATTAATCAACACTGTATGTGTGGGAATGGTAATATGCCAATATGTGCGCTAAATAATCTATTAAAAAAAATGTCTATGTGTCTAATTATAACGTAAAAATAAATGCGTACTAATAAAAAATAAATGCATGTTATTGTGCTTCATAGAAATAAAAACGTGTCGTTGCAAAAACAAATAGTGATGGTAAGTAAGGAACAGCTTAAATGTTGCTTTCTGCTAGGTAACAACTAATTGGGGTACGTAGACGGGAGGGAAACGAAAGGGATATTTTTCTCTATTTTAATTATGTTTTATTTGCCTCAAATTAGTGCTTCTAAAGTAGAACCGAGTGGCGATATAAAATGGCCGCCAGTGGGAAGATGTGCGCAGGCGCAAGGGGACACGTGGTACGGGATGAGATTGAAGAAATCTGGAACCTCGTGATGTCTCTGAGAGGCTAGGATGCAAGAAATGGTCAAGGCTGGTGTGACCTAATTGAACTGATAGTGTGCCATGTTGATCAGCGGAGCGCCCGTGAGAAGCAAGTCTAAGAGAAAGGACAATGACTGCGGAGTTCTCAAATGTGTCGAAAGAAGTTACAAATGAACTGATCGAATCGGATGGAAATGTTTAAGCGTATGGGAAAGGAAATGATCCAAGGACCCTTGAATCCAAGAGAACTTGATTAAAGAATGAATAAGCTGACATGCATGGACCAATGAAAGAAAAGCGTGATATTAATGTTGCAACAGTTAGTTAGCAAAGTTAGAATTAGGGTATAAGAGGGCCTACTCTTAGTGGGAGGGGGTCAGTTCCAGGCAGTTCGAGAGTCGTGGTTGCAGTCACAGTCAGGAGAGGAGTTGAAGAGTCGTGTTGGTGGCTTCCAGTGCTGGGTGGTCCTGATTGATCCCTTATTGAGCGGGAGATGCAGAAAGACTGTTAGAGGAGACGAGTTGCAGGTAGCTGATGCTGACGAGCTGAAGTTGCTGTTGCTGTCTTAATTTTACAGTTGAGTATGAGAATCAGGCTATTTCTAATTCCTAACTTAGGTTAGAAATCATTAGGCTAAATTAGGAAGCTAGGCAGGTAATTAGGGTTTTGGCTTCATGACAAAAATTTCCTTTATGCAATAAATTGATTATGTTTAATAAAATTGTGAATTTAAGATTGAATAATTAAATAAAGTATTAAAAATTCTTTCCATGCTTTTAAAATTATATAAAATTTAAGATTCTTTAAACCCAAAATGACTCAGTGGTTATTTTCCTAAATGATTGTGACATAAGTAATTGTTTATTGTGATTCAGCTGGTCTTAATCACTATGAACTAATTTCTTAAATGAATGATTCATCGACAAACAATGAGCAGGAATATCTTAAGAAATAACTAAAAGAAAGTGACTGATAAAGGTAACAAGATATCCTGGCTCTTCCAGCGGTACATAAAGGGTGTTCTCCATTTAGTTCTCATGCTTCTCCTAGGAGTACAGAATTTCATAAAGGTGTAAAGGAAATCCAGGAGTGTGTATGTGTGAGTGTGTTAGACGATGTTTATGGGCCCCATCGTCATGTGGATATGAGAAATATAGCTTGCCCCTGGATGACCTATAAGTAACCTAGGAGGAGAATAGTTTTTATTGTACGCGCTGCATCACAACCAAGGGGCTCGACTGGCCGGAGCCGCGCTGGGAGTGGAGGAGGCTCGGGGCGTCTCCTAGCGACGAGGCCTCTGCGCCCCCTGATGCCGACGAATCTGTACCTGAAGCCGGGAGCCCAGCCACGAAGGCAGCTGCTCCGCCAGGGATCGGCACGAATTGCGAAGCCTCCCTCCCCTCCGCATTTGAAAGGTAACCGGCTCCGATCTGTGACCGAAGCCGGCACAGGGGGAAGTGGGTTTAGCAACGCGCTGTTGGCGACCGGCGCGCGCCCGCGCCTGCACGAAGGGGGTGATGTCCACATTACCAGCTGAGTGATTGAAGCGCACTCGCGCATTGGTGACGGGGGTTCTCGAGCGGGCAGCATCAACACGCACTCGTGCATTTGTGACACGGGGGGTGAGTTGGTGATTTCCTCATTGTTTACCCCTGAGTCAACCAGCAGCGCACCTCTCGCGCATGGGGGCAAAGAGAGTTTTTGGTCAGCGCAGTGGGGAGCGCACGCTTGCAGTCGAGCGCCATAATTATTCCTCCACGTTGAGGCAGTGATTTGCGATCTGTTAAGTGGGCCAGTTTACTCATTCCCCATGCGCTGGCAAGAGAGGCTCACAGCCAGTTGAGCCCAGAAGTAATTTATGAATCACGAAGGAACTGTTTTGTGGGGTGAGGTTTTAACCGCCACTGAACTTTCTTTTACCACTGGAGGCATTACTCTTTTGTTGATAAGAGCACGCTTCTGGTTTTATTATTGCTGAGGTGAACTGAGTGAGCACAAAGAGCATTCCTGAAGTGAACTTTTGACAACAGAAGCCTACAAGTTTATTCTTGCTAAGAAGCTTATCAAGAACCTGCCTAAGAAAAGATTGTCTATGTATGTTGGATATATGTCGTTTTGATCTTGCCTAAATTAGATAAAGATATTTATATTTTTGTAACAACCGGTGTGGTGTACATTTGTGGTGTTTCGCTGTGTTACTGTGAGTGTTGGTGCAAATACTTTACACATTGCCTTGGGGATAAGCCTGTCTGCTCGTGCCAAGCTACCAAGGGGGTGAGCAGGGGTTATCAACAGTGTGTACCCCCTTACCCTGACTAGAGTGGCGGTTTCTGCCTGGCTTTGGCGCAAGCCTTAGCCAACCAGAAATCCCATTTCTAACAGCGTGGATCCACAAAATTCCATGCACCCCGCGTTTCCCAAAGTCTTTCGAGAAAAACGGTACCTCACTTGTGTGGGTAGGCCTAGTGCCCGTGACAGGAAACGGCGCAAAACGCAACTTGGGCACACTACATTTTCACACTGAAAAATGACCCTTTTTTTGCAAAGTGCCTAGCTGTAGTTTTTTAACCCTAGCTCTGCCGGCACCTAAGGAAACCTAGCAAACCTATACATTTTTGAAAACTAGACAACCAGGGGAATCCAGGATGGGGTGACTTGACTGGCTCTCACCAGGTTCTGTTACCCAGACTCCCTTGCAAACCTAAAAAATGGTATAAAAAAAAACACATTTTCCTCACATTTCTGTGGTGGAAAGTTCTGGAATCTGAGTGGATCCACAAAATTCCACCCACCCCGCATTCCCATAAATCTTTTGAGAAAAATGGTACCTCACTTGTGTGGGTAGGCCTAGTCCCCGCGACAGGAAACAGCACAAAACGCAACGTGGACACACCACATTTTCACAGCGAAAAATGACCCTTTTTTTGCAAAGTGCCTAGCTGTAGTTTTTGAACCCTAGCTCTGCCGGCACCTAGGGAAACCTAGCAAACCTATACATTTTTGAAAACTAGACACCCAGAGGAATCCAGAATGGGGTGACTTGACTGGCTCTCACCAGGTTCTGTTACCCAGAATCCCTTACAAACCTAAACAATTGTTAAAAAAACCCACATTTTCCGCACATTTCTGTGGTGGAAAGTTCTGGAATCTGCGTGGATTCACAAAATTCCACCGACCCCGCGTTCCCCAAAGTCTTTCGAGAAAAATGGTGCCTTACTTGCGTGGGTGGGTCAAGTACCCGCGACAGGCAAGGGCCCAAAACCTATTGAGGCGACATCAAAATTACCTATCACAAACCAACCTGGTTTTGCAAGGGGGGTCCCATGACTTTTTGGCCCAGGGCTCGGCGGCCACCTAGGGAAACCTACCAAACCCACACATTTCTGAAAACTAGACACCCGGGGGATTCCAGGGAGGTATGGCTTGCGTGGATCCCCCAAAGTTTTCTTACCCAGAATCCCCTGCAAACCTGAACTTTAGCTGAAAAAATCACTTTTTTCACACATTTTTGTGTGGGAAAGTTGTGGCATCACCGGGCTGACACAAATTTCCTACCACCCAGCATTCCCCCAGGTCTCCCGATACAAATGGTGCCTCACTCGTGTGGGAGGCCCAAGTACCCGCGACAGGCAAGGGCCCAAAACGTATTAAGGCGACATCAAAATTGCCTATCACAAAACGACCTGGTTTTGCAAGGGGGGTCACCTGGGTTTTTGGCCCCGTGCTCGGCGGCCACCTAGGGAAACGTACCAAACCCACACATTTCTGAAAAGTAGACAGCCGGGGGATTCCAGAGAGGTATGACTTGTGTGGATCCCCCAACGTTTTCTTACCCAGATTCCCCTGCAAACCTGAATTTTAGCTGAAAAAATCACTTTATTCACCCATTTTTGTGTGGGAAAGTTGTGGCATCACCGGGCTGACACACCACATTTTCACAGTGAAAAATGACCCTTTTTTGCAAAGTGCCTAGCTGTAGTTTTTGAACCCTAGCTCTCCCTGCACCTAGGGAAACCTAGCAAACCTATACATTTTTGAAAGCTAGACACCCAGAGGAATCCAGAATGGGGTGACTTGACTGGCTCTCACCAGGTTCTGTTACCCAGAATCCCTTGCAAACCTAAATCATTGTAAAAAAAAACACATTTTCCTCACATTTCTGTGGTGGAAAGTTCTGGAATCTGCGTGGATCCACAAAATTCCACCCACCCCGCGTTCCCCAAAGTCTTTCGAGAAAAATGGTACCTCACTTGTGTGGGTAGGCCTAGTCCCCGTGACAGGAAACAGCACAAAACACAACGTGTACACAGCACATTTTCACAGTGAAAAATGACCCTTTTTTTGAAAAGTGCCTTGCTGTAGTTTTTGAACCCTAGCTCTGCCGGCACCTAGGGAAACCTAGCAAACCTATACATTTTTGAAAACTAGACACCCAGGGGAATCCAGAATGGGGTGACTTGACTGGCTCTCACCAGGTTCTGTTACCCAGAATCCCTTGCAAACCTAAACAATTGTCAAAAAAAACACATTTTCCTCACATTTCTGTGGTGGAAAGTTCTGGAATCTGCGTGGATCCACAAAATTCCACACACCCCGCGTTCCCCAAAGTCTTTCAAGAAAAATGGTACCTCACTTGTGTGGGTAGGCCTAGTCCCCGCGACAGGAAACAGCACAAAACGCAACATGGACACACCACATTTTCACAGCGAAAAATGACCCTTTTTTTGCAAAGTGACTAGCTGTAGTTTTTGAACCCTACCTCTGCCGGCACCCAGGAAAACCTAGCAAACCTATAAATTTGTGAAAACTAGACACCCAGGGGAATTCAGAATGGGGTGACCTGACTGGCTCTCCCCTGTTCTGTTACCCAGAATCCCTTGCAAACCTAAAAAATTGTTTTAAAAAAACACATTTTCCACACATTTCTGTGGTGGAAAGTTCTGGAATCTGCGTGGATTCACAAAATTCCACCCACCCGGCGTTCCCCAAAGTCTTTCGAGAAAAATGGTACCTTACTTGCGTGGGTGGGTCAAGTACCCGCGACAGGCAAGGGCCCAATACCTATTGAGGCGACATCAAAATTACCTATCACAAACTGTTGGAAAGTGGGTTATTGGTAGGGGCAAATGTAGGTCTGCCACTAGTAATAAGACCACAAACACTTGATAGGACTCAGCATAGGTCTAAGAAAATTATTCCCATGCTCAACCCCTGGTAACGTGGCTGCGAGCAGACAGGCTTAACTTCAAAGACAGGTATGTAAAGCATTTAAAAACACCAATTCAGTAAATAATTAAGACACAACACATAATAAAAATCCAACACCAATTTATAAAAATAGGAATTATTTTTATCTTTAAAATGACACCAAAACGACAAAAATCCAATGTAGGGAACCGGAGATATGAATTTTCAAAGTTTAAATAAAATATAGCACTTAGAAGCATCTAGCACCATATTGGGACATAGCCTCGCGATAGACCGGGCCAAAGTCAAAGTTTAAGGCCGACCGCGATGGAGCCCTGAGCGGATACCCCACGCGGAAGGTCCCGGTCAATGTTTTTACCTTCGCACTTAGAAACTTTTCTGGAGCTTTTCTCCTCGAGGCCCCTCGACGCTCTCCGTCAGTCCGGATCCGGTGCGGCTCCGCCGGGCAGCCTTTCGACGATCTCCCGGTGAACTTCCCTGGAGCGGACTTAGAAACTTTTTCAAGATCGCGTCTGCGGGGCAATCCAACAATCCAGGCCGACACGCGATGGAAGGCAGGCGGATTGGCGCTCGCGGTTGATCCCGGTCGACTTTCTTACGAGCGGACTTAGAAGCTTTTCTGGAGCTTTTTCTCTTGGGGTCCCTCGATGCTCCTCATGTAGCCGGATCCGGTGAGGGTTCGCCGGCTTCAGATTTTCTCTAGTCCCGGTCAATCTCTGGAAGTCGATGCGATGGAGCTTTTAGCGGGACGAACCTGGTGGGCTTGGCCGGCTCGCGGTTGAAGGCAGGCGGCTTGGCTGACCAGGATGAGTCGGTCCCCCTATGGAGCTTTTTCCAAAGTTCCTCCAAAGTTCCCCAAACTTCCTGAACTTCTTCCTGAAGTTCCTCAAAGGGTCCCAAAGTGTCTCAAACTTACTCCAAGGGTCTGGAAGCTCCAAGATGGTCCTTGAAAGTTGAGGACTTCAATTCCCACAATGCACTGGACGTCACCCTTACAAATCCACTGGTAGCTCCCCAGGTTGGTGATTCTTGGTGGTGAGGGTCCAGATGAGCTCTGTTAACCTGTAGCTTGCAGGGAGTCCACTCTTGAGTTCTTTTACTCAGCACAGTTAGTCCACAAAGCTGTAGTTTCAGGGGGTGCAGTCTCCAGAGGTCAGGCCTTAGAAGTCTTTGCACAGCAGAAGTTCCAGCAGGGCCAGTCTTGCTTTCTTCAGTTTCAAGCAGCAGATCTGAGGGGCTGGGCCTCTCTCAGATACTTATTCCACAGTCTCTGGGTCATCCAGGAGGTCAAGCTTCACCAATAGGAGTAGGGTAACTGCCCACTTGAGTGACTACTTCCTGCAGAGTGTGGCATTATTTTATCCCAGAGTGCAACAAAGCTTCCAAATCCATAATGGCTGATTTTCCAGCAAGGAGGTAAGAGCTGGCTAAACACTCCCACTGAGTTGGCTAATTAACCTAGCCTCTCCTCCCTACATCTGCACATACCTTCCTTAATCCTGCCATCTGGCTGGGGTGGGGGTTCAAAGCTGTTAATGACACTGCTCTGGGCTCTGCCCCTTTGAAGCTCATTGTTTACGACCCCTCCCCCTGGCCTGGCATTCCTGCAGAACAGCTCACTGCCCTCCCAGTCCATCTGGCTGACCCCAGGGGATCTTTATCACCTCTTCAGGCAGGCTGGCTAATCCCCTTAACTCTGACCAATCAGGGCAGAGCACTGGCAGGCTGGATTTGGAACTACAACTAAGAAAGTGTTATAACTTCTTGTCTGTTCACTTTGGGAAAAATTCAATAACATCATATTGTAGGATTTATCCATACCATTCTAGTGAGTCTTTGAATGGAATCTTTATCCCTGTCCTGTTAATAGTTATTGTTTAATAACTTTCCCCCATGTTAACCTATGGGCCATGGGGTTTGCAATGGGAAAAATGACGTGGGCCATTTTTCCAGCACCAGGACCTACAAAAACATATTTTATAAGTACTTGGCTTATTTTCACAGGACCCCCACCCCATAGGTCACCTAGGGGAGACCCTAGGGGTGTTGAATCTGTAAAAATATTGCAGATCCTCCAGGCCCAGTGCCCCCAGCATCAAAGTCGAATTTGGGCAGCACTTTAAACAATGGGGAGAGTGAAATGTGAATTTCACTTAACCCAGGGCATTTATAAACTCATTTTATAAGGGTCTACCTTATAGATACCTGACCCCCCACCCCTGGGATACCTAGGGGAGACCCTGGGGGTCATTATTATGCAAAAACATTTTAGGTTGACCAGTTTTAAGTGCCCCAAACCCCAAAGTCGAGTTTGGCCACAATTTGCATGTTTAAGAGCAGTCCTGGCACCCAGAGCTGCTTTTAAACTGACCACAGGCTTCAGCAGTGCACACATGCAAGTGCAAAAAGGCTGCTGGCCTCTAAACTGCCATGCCCCAGGATACTGGGGACTTCTAGGTAGTTTCAATCCCCTGCCCTATTATATACTAGGGGCTCATGGGGTAGGTCATGCCAATTACAGGGGTACCCCAACCCAAAGTGTACCCTAGTGTATGTAGGTGCTTTACTGTTATCTAAGTGTTTCAGCATGGCACTGGCCCTGGGCCTGGTTAAACAGAGCCCAGGGTCAGTCAGAGTCAGTTACCACCAGTTCCAGTCAGCAAAAAGTTGGGGGTGCCCAGGGCACAGGATGACTTTCCAACACAGCCCCCCCAAACGAAAGGTGAGGGGTTACTAACCTATACCCTGGTAGTCCTCCTCAGCTAAGTGGAAAAACCTGGAAAGTCCATCGGCATTGGCATGGGCAACCCCAGGTCTGTGTTCCACTGTAAAGTCCATTCCCTGTAGGGAAATGGACCACCTTAACAGCTTGGGATTCTCCCCTCTCATCTGCATGAGCCATCTGAGAGGCCTGTGGTCAGTTTGAACACGGAAGTGAGTCCCAAACAAATATGGTCTCAACTTTTTCAGTGACCACACCACAGCAAAAGCCTCTCTCTCAATGGCACTCCATCTCTGCTCTCTGGGAAGAAGCCTCCTGCTAATAAAGGCAACTGGCTGATCAAGGCCCCCTTCATTTAGCTGTGACAACACTGCCCCAATCCCTTGCTCTGAAGCATCTGTCTGAACTACAAATTCCTTCGTGTAGTCAGGGGCCAGTAACACTGGTGCTGAACACATAGCAGCTTTCAGAGTGTCAAAAGCCTTCTGACACTCTGGGGTCCAAATCACCTTCTTGGGCCTCTTTTTGGAAGTCAGTTCTGTTAGGGGCCCCACAATGGTCCCATAATTTTGAACAAACCTTCTATAGTACCCTGTCAGTCCAAGGAATGCCCTGACCTGAGTCTGGGTAACAGGTGCTGTCCAATCCAAAATAGTTTGGATTTTAGCTTGGAGAGGCTGTACATGGCCCCCACCTACCAGGTGGCCCAGGTACACTACAGAACTCTGCCCTATTTGGCACTTGCTTGCCTTAATAGTCAGGCCTGCCTGCTGCATGGCCTGAAGCACTTCCCTTAGGTGGCTTAAGTGATCTCCCCAGGTAGAACTATACACAGCTATGTCATCCAGGTAAGCTGCACTGAACTGTTCCAACCCAGACAAGACCCTGTTCACCAACCTTTGGAAGGTGGCAGGTGCATTCTTTAAACCAAAGGGCATTACCTTGAACTGATAATGTCCCTCTGGGGTGGAGAATGCTGACCTCTCCTTTGCTCCATCAGTGAGGGCAATCTGCCAGTAACCTGAAGTCAAATCAAAAGTACTCAGGTACTTAGCAGCCCCTAACCTATCAATGAGCTCATCAGCTCTAGGTATAGGGTGAGCGTCAGTCTTTGTGACTGCATTCAATCCTCTGTAGTCCACACAGAACCTTAACTCCTTGGGTCCCCCCTGAGGATTAGGTTTAGGTACCAGCACCACTGGACTGGCCCATGGACTCTCAGACGGTTCAATTACCCCCAAGTCCAGCATCTTAGCAACCTCAGCTTTAATGCTGGCTCTGACATGGTCAGATGTCCTGTACAGCTTATTCTTGACAGGCAGGCTGTCACCAGTGTCAATGTGATGCACACACCACTCAGTGATGCCTGGGGTCAAAGAGAACAGGCCAGCAAACTGCTCCAGCACTTGCTTACAGTCTCTGTGCTGCTGGTCTGTCAACTTGGGAGAGAGTATCACTCCCTCCACTGACCCATCTTGCACATTATTGGAGAGGAGGTCGGGCACAGGCTCCGTTTCCTCCTCCACACCCTCATCATTGACCAGTAACATGGTCATGTCTGCCCTGTCATGGTGGGGTTTCAATCTATTCACATGCAGGACCCTATGAGGGTTCCTGGGGGTGCCAAGGTCAACCAAATAGGTAACCTCACCCTTCTTTTCTAAGATTGGATAGGGCCCACTCCACTTGTCATGGAGGGCCCTGGGAGCCACAGGCTCCAACACCCACACCAATTGTCCTGGAGTATACTCAGGCATAGTAGCCTTCTGATCATACCAGTGCTTCATGAGCTCCTGGCTGGCCTCCAGTTTCCTGTTTGCCTTGTACATGTACTCTGCCATTCTAGATCTCAGGCCTAGCACATAGTCAAGCACATTGTCCTTTGCTTCTTTAAGAGGCTTCTCTAAAGACTCTCTTAGCAGGCTCAATGGCCCCCTCACAGGGTGTCCAAACACCAACTCAAAGGGACTGAAACCAACCCCTTTCTGTGGCACCTCCCTGTAGGCAAACAGTAAGCATGGGAGGAGAACATCCCATCTCCTCCTGAGTTTCTCTGACAACCCATTTATCATGCCCTTCAGGGTTTTGTTGAATCGCTCAACAAGACCATTTGCTTGTGGGTGATAGGGGTGGTGAACTTGTAGTTGACACCACACTCATCCCACATAGCAGTCAGATAGCTGGACAGGAAGTTCGTGCCCCTATCTGACACCACCTCTTTTGGAAAACCCACTCTGGTAAACACACCAAGTAGTGCTCTAGCCACTGCAGGAGCATCAATGGTTCTAAGAGGTATGGCTTCAGGGTATCTAGTGGCATGGTCAACTACCACTAAGATATACCTATTCCCTGATGCAGTAGGTGGGTCCAGGGGACCAACAATGTCCATCCCCACCCTTTCAAAAGGAACCCCAACCACTGGCAGTGGTACTAGGGGAGCCTTTGTCTTGCCCCCTGCCTTGCCACTGGCCTGACAGGTGACACAGGAGCTGCAAAACTCCTTTACCTTTTCAGACATATGGGGCCAGTAGAAATGGTTCACCAACCGGTTCCATGTCTTTATCTGTCCCAAATGTCCTGCCAAGGGGATGTCATGACCCAAAGTCAGGATGAACTCTCTGTACCTCTGGGGCACCACCAACCTCCTGGTGGCCCCCTCCTTGAGGTTTCTGGCCTCAGTATAAAGCAGTCCATCTTCCCAGTAGATTCTATGAAACCCACTGTCATCCCCTTCCTCTTGCTTAGAAGCAATCCGCCTCAAGCCCTCAAGGGTGGGACAGTCACGCTGTCCCTGACTGAACTCCTCTCTGGAGGGTCCACCTGCTCCTGTCAGTTCTGCCAAATCTGACAGCTCTGGCAGGGATGGAGTCCCTCCCTCAGAGGCCAGATCCTCCCCATCAGGGTTAGATTCTGCCTGCACCTCTGGAGTTCCCTGGGCTGGCTCACCAGGCCCAGTACCCTTGTCCATGGATGCTTGGCCCTTTGTTCCAGGGTCCAAGTGTCCAGCCCCTCCCGTCTGGCTAGTCTGTGACCTAGTCACAGCACATACCCACTCAGGGAGCTCCAATATTTTCATATGGAGTCCTCTCTCCACCTCTGACCATGCAGAGGCTTCAAGGTCATTGCCCAGTAAACACTGGACTGGGAGCACCTTTGACACAGCTACCTTCATAGGGCCTGTCACACCTCCCCATTCCAAATCCACCACAGCCATAGGATGGAGTTTGGTGGTGCTGTCTGCATAAGTCACCTGGTGAAACTCACCAGGTAACAAACTCTCCGGGGGCACCAGCTCATCCAGGACCATAGTTACACTAGCCCCAGTGTCTCTGATAGCCTCCACCTCAGTCCCATTCACTTTAGGCCTCTGCCTGTACTTATCCATGTTTGGAGGTAAGGCAGTAAGGGTTGCAATATTCACCCCACCCAGGGACACTAAGGTTGCTTGCCCCACCTGATTACCCTCCACTGGGGCACCACTCTCCACCCCTACACTGACACTGGCAATCCCTGTGGATGGCCCCTTAGGGGGAGCTTTTTAGCGCAGACAGCATCTCCCTGCTTGTGCCCTGGCTGGTTACAGTCAAAGCACTTACCCACTTTTGAGGGATCAAAGAATTTACCATTCTTTCCCTGAATCCACCTCCCTTTGGATTTGGGTTGGCTCGGGGCCCCCCTCCTTGTGCAGGTTTTTGTGGGTCTTTGGAGGACTCCTTAGGTTTTTGACCTTCATTTCCCTGGGCTTTCCCTTGGGGAGGGACCTGTCCTCCTTTCTTCTGGTCACCCCCTGGTGCTGAATGGAAACCCGGGTTCTCACCCACTCATCAGCTGACTCCCCCAACTCTCTGGGGTCTGTCAGCTTAGAGTCCACTAGATACTGGCGTAACTTCTCTTCTGCACAATGAGTCAAAATGTGTTCTTTCAAAAACAAATTATACAATCCCTCATAAGTGCTCACTTTGTTACCACAAATCCAGCCTTCCAGTGCCTTCACTGAAACATCCACAAAGTCTATCCAAGACTTGGAATTCAATTTCTGGGTGTTCCTAAACTTCACCCTGTACTGCTCTGGAGTCAGACCAAACCTCTTGACTAAGCAGGCTTTCATCTGCTGGTATGATTCTGCATCCTCTCCCTTCAGGGTCAGGAGCCTATCTCTCCCAGCTACTGGAATCAACTCCCACAGGAGTGCACCCCAATACCTAGAGTGGACCCTACTCATCTTAAGGGCCCTCTCAAAAGCTGCAAGCCATTTGTCAATGTCATCCCCCTCAGTGTACTTGGGCACAATACCCTTTGGAAGTTTAGGTTCAAATCTGCCACCCCTGGACATCTCAGCATCTTCTTCGCTTTCGCTGCCACCATTTCTCTTCTCCTCCTTCTCCCACCTCTTCTCAGCCAAATCCAGTTTCCTTTGCTCTAAAGCTATCAAAGCTAATTGAGCCTGAAGCTGTCTCTCTGCAAGGGACCGTAGTGGTTCCTGAGTAAGGGACCCTTCCCCACTCCCACCATCAGGATTCTGTTGGCTTACACTAGTTATAATGGAAGAGGCATCATCCTCCTCTCCTGGGATGATGTTGGGGGGACACCCTCTACCCCCCTTGATTCTCCTCAGCTGCCTGGTCATGGGCTTGTATAAACTGAAACAACCCTGCCTTCCTATACCTCTTGGAAGCAGGCAGCCCCCTAAGCCTACACTGTTCCCTAAGCTCAGCCAACTTAAACTGGGACAGTTTAGCCAGGTCCAACTCCATGGTTCCCTAGTTTTGGGTCACAACACTAGGCACAATAGACTTAGAACAATTTGGAAAAATCAAAACAATGGATTAAAAACAGTTTAGTCCAAATTCCAAAAATCAAACTCAAAAGTTTTGTTCTAAGGCAATTTAGAGGATTTTTATAATCTTAATTCATTCACTGAAAGGTGTATTTTTTAAACACAAGTCCACATCCACACCGCTGAGCACCAAATGTTGGAAAGTGGGTTATTGGTAGGGGCAAATGTAGGTCTGCCACTAGTAATAAGACCACAAACACTTGATAGGACTCAGCATAGGTCTAAGAAAATTATTCCTATGCTCAACCCCTGGTAACGTGGCTGCGAGCAGACAGGCTTAACTTCAAAGACAGGTATGTAAAGCATTTAAAAACACCAATTCAGTAAATAATTAAGACACAACACATAATAAAAATCCAACACCAATTTATAAAAATAGGAATTATTTTTATCTTTAAAATGACACCAAAACGACAAAAATCCAATGTAGGGAACCGGAGATATGAATTTTCAAAGTTTAAATAAAATATAGCACTTAGAAGCATCTAGCACCATATTGGGACATAGCCTCGCGATAGACCGGGCCAAAGTCAAAGTTTAAGGCCGACCGCGATGGAGCCCTGAGCGGATACTCCACGCGGAAGGTCCCGGTCAATGTTTTTACCTTCGCACTTAGAAACTTTTCTGGAGCTTTTCTCCTCGAGGCCCCTCGACGCTCTCCGTCAGTCCGGATCCGGTGCGGCTCCGCCGGGCAGCCTTTCGACGATCTCCCGGTGAACTTCCCTGGAGCGGACTTAGAAACTTTTTCAAGATCGCGTCTGCGGGGCAATCCAACAATCCAGGCCGACACGCGATGGAAGGCAGGCGGATTGGCGCTCGCGGTTGATCCCGGTCGACTTTCTTACGAGCGGACTTAGAAGCTTTTCTGGAGCTTTTTCTCTTGGGGTCCCTCGATGCTCCTCATGTAGCCGGATCCGGTGAGGGTTCGCCGGCTTCAGATTTTCTCTAGTCCCGGTCAATCTCTGGAAGTCGATGCGATGGAGCTTTTAGCGGGACGAACCTGGTGGGCTTGGCCGGCTCGCGGTTGAAGGCAGGCGGCTTGGCTGACCAGGATGAGTCGGTCCCCCTATGGAGCTTTTTTCCAAAGTTCCTCCAAAGTTCCCCAAACTTCCTGAACTTCTTCCTGAAGTTCCTCAAAGGGTCCCAAAGTGTCTCAAACTTACTCCAAGGGTCTGGAAGCTCCAAGATGGTCCTTGAAAGTTGAGGACTTCAATTCCCACAATGCACTGGACGTCACCCTTACAAATCCACTGGTAGCTCCCCAGGTTGGTGATTCTTGGTGGTGAGGGTCCAGATGAGCTCTGTTAACCTGTAGCTTGCAGGGAGTCCACTCTTGAGTTCTTTTACTCAGCACAGTTAGTCCACAAAGCTGTAGTTTCAGGGGGTGCAGTCTCCAGAGGTCAGGCCTTAGAAGTCTTTGCACAGCAGAAGTTCCAGCAGGGCCAGTCTTGCTTTCTTCAGTTTCAAGCAGCAGATCTGAGGGGCTGGGCCTCTCTCAGATACTTATTCCACAGTCTCTGGGTCATCCAGGAGGTCAAGCTTCACCAATAGGAGTAGGGTAACTGCCCACTTGAGTGACTACTTCCTGCAGAGTGTGGCATTATTTTATCCCAGAGTGCAACAAAGCTTCCAAATCCATAATGGCTGATTTTCCAGCAAGGAGGTAAGAGCTGGCTAAACACTCCCACTGAGTTGGCTAATTAACCTAGCCTCTCCTCCCTACATCTGCACATACCTTCCTTAATCCTGCCATCTGGCTGGGGTGGGGGTTCAAAGCTGTTAATGACACTGCTCTGGGCTCTGCCCCTTTGAAGCTCATTGTTTACGACCCCTCCCCCTGGCCTGGCATTCCTGCAGAACAGCTCACTGCCCTCCCAGTCCATCTGGCTGACCCCAGGGGATCTTTATCACCTCTTCAGGCAGGCTGGCTAATCCCCTTAACTCTGACCAATCAGGGCAGAGCACTGGCAGGCTGGATTTGGAACTACAACTAAGAAAGTGTTATAACTTCTTGTCTGTTCACTTTGGGAAAAATTCAATAACATCATATTGTAGGATTTATCCATACCATTCTAGTGAGTCTTTGAATGGAATCTTTATCCCTGTCCTGTTAATAGTTATTGTTTAATAACTTTCCCCCATGTTAACCTATGGGCCATGGGGTTTGCATTGGAAGAAATGACGTGGGCCATTTTTCCAGCACCAGGACCTACAAAAACATATTTTATAAGTACTTGGCTTATTTTCACAGGACCCCCACCCCATAGGTCACCTAGGGGAGACCCTAGGGGTGTTGAATCTGTAAAAATATTGCAGATCCTCCAGGCCCAGTGCCCCCAGCATCAAAGTCGAATTTGGGCAGCACTTTAAACAATGGGGAGAGTGAAATGTGAATTTCACTTAACCCAGGGCATTTATAAACTCATTTTATAAGGGTCTACCTTATAGATACCTGACCCCCCACCCCTGGGATACCTAGGGGAGACCCTGGGGGTCATTATTATGCAAAAACATTTTAGGTTGACCAGTTTTAAGTGCCCCAAACCCCAAAGTCGAGTTTGGCCACAATTTGCATGTTTAAGAGCAGTCCTGGCACCCAGAGCTGCTTTTAAACTGACCACAGGCTTCAGCAGTGCACACATGCAAGTGCAAAAAGGCTGCTGGCCTCTAAACTGCCATGCCCCAGGATACTGGGGACTTCTAGGTAGTTTCAATCCCCTGCCCTATTATATACTAGGGGCTCATGGGGTAGGTCATGCCAATTACAGGGGTACCCCAACCCAAAGTGTACCCTAGTGTATGTAGGTGCTTTACTGTTATCTAAGTGTTTCAGCATGGCACTGGCCCTGGGCCTGGTTAAACAGAGCCCAGGGTCAGTCAGAGTCAGTTACCACCAGTTCTAGTCAGCAAAAAGTTGGGGGGTGCCCAGGGCACAGGATGACTTTCCAACACAAACCAACCTGGTTTTGCAAAGGGGGGTCCCATGACTTTTTGGCCCGGGTCTCGGCGGCCACCTAGGGAAACCTACCAAACCCACACATTTCTGAAAACTAGATACCCGGGGGATTCCAGGGAGGTATGGCCTGCGTGGATCCCCCAACGTTTTCTTACCCAGAATCCCCTGCAAGCCTGAAATTTAGCTGAAAAAATCACTTTTTTCACACATTTTTGTGTGGGAAAGTTGTGCCATCACCGGGCTGACACAAATTTCCTACCACCCAGCGTTCCCCCAGGTCTTTCGATCAAAATGGTGCCTCACTCGTGTGGGAGGCCCAAGTACCCGCGACAGGCAAAGGCCCAAAACGTATTAAGGCAACATCAAAATTGCCTTTCACAAAACGACCTGGTTTTGCAAGGGGGGTCACCTGGGTTTTTGGCCCCGTGCTCGGCGGCCACCTAGGGAAACGTACCAAACCCACACATTTCTGAAAAGTAGACACCCGGGGGATTCCAGAGAGGTATGACTTGTGTGGATCCCCCAACGTTTTCTTACCCAGATTCCCCTGCAAACCTGAAATTTAGCTGAAAAAATCACTTTATTCACCCATTTTTGTGTGGGAAAGTTGTGGCATCACCGGGCTGACACACCACATTTTCACAGTGAAAAATGACCCTTTTTTACAAAGTGCCTAGCTGTAGTTTTTGAACCATAGCTCTCCCGGCACCTAGGGAAACCTAGCAAACCTATACATTTTTGAAAACTAGACACCCAGAGGAATCCAGAATGGGGTGACTTGACTGGCTCTCACCAGGTTCTGTTATACAGAATCCCTTGCAAACCTAAAACATTGTCAAAAAAACACATTTTCCTCACATTTCTGTGGTGGAAAGTTCTGGAATCTGCGTGGATTCACAAAATTCCACCCACCCCTTCGTTCCCCAAAGTCTTTCGAGAAAAACGGTACCTCACTTGTGTGGGTAGGCCTAGTCCCCGCGACAGGAAACAGCACAAAACGCAACGTGTACACAACACATTTTCACAGTGAAAAATGACCCTTTTTTTGAAAAGTGCCTAGCTGTAGTTTTTGAACCCTAGCTCTGCCGGCACCTAGGGAAACCTAGCAAACCTATACATTTTTGAAAACTAGACACCCAGGGGAATCCAGAATGGGGTGACTTGACTGGCTCTCACCAGGTTCTGTTACCCAGAATCCCTTACAAACCTAAACATATGTAAAAAAAAACAAATTTTCCTCACATTTCTGTGGTGGAAAGTTCTGGAATCTACGTGGATCCACAAAATTCCACACACCCCGCGTTCCCCAAAGTCTTTCAAGAAAAATGGTACCTCACTTGTGCGGGTAGGCCTAGTCCCCGCGACAGGAAGCAGCACAAAACGCAACGTGGACACACCACATTTTCACAGCGAAAAATGACCCTTTTTTTGCAAAGTGCCTAGCTGTAGTTTTTGAACCCTAGCTCTGCCGGCACCCAGGAAAACCTAGCAAACCTATACATTTGTGAAAACTAGACACCCAGGGGAATTCAGAATGGGGTGACTTGACTGGCTCTCCCCTGTTCTGTTACCCAGAATCCCTTGCAAACCTAAAAAATTGTTTTAAAAAAACACATTTTCCACACATTTCTGTGGTGGAAAGTTCTGGAATCTGCGTGGATTCACAAAATTCCACCCACCCCGCGTTCCCCAAAGTCTTTCGAGAAAAATGGTACCTTACTTGCGTGGGTGGGTCAAGTACCCGCGACAGGCAAGGGCCCAATACCTATTGAGGCGACATCAAAATTACCTATCACAAACCCACCTGGTTTTGCAAAGGGGGTCCCATTACTTTTTGGCCCGGGGCTCGGCGGCCACCTAGGGAAACCTACCAAACCCACACATTTCTGAAAACTAGATACCCGGGGGATTCCAGGGAGGTATGGCTTGCGTGGATCCCCCAACGTTTTCTTACCCAGAATCCCCTGCAAACCTGAAATTTAGCTGAAAAAATCACTTTTTTCACACATTTTTGTGTGGGAAAGTTGTGGCATCACCGGGCTGACACATATTTCCTACCACCCAGCATTCCCCCAGGTCTCCCGATACAAATGGTGCCTCACTCGTGTGGGAGGCCCAAGTACCCGCGACAGGCAAGGGCCCAAAACGTATTAAGGCGACATCAAAATTGCCTATCACAAAACGACCTGGTTTTGCAAGGGGGGTCACCTGGGTTTTTGGCCCCGTGCTCGGCGGCCACCTAGGGAAACGTACCAAACCCACACATTTCTGAAAAGTAGACACCCGGGGGATTCCAGAGAGGTATGACTTGTGTGGATCCCCCAACGTTTTCTTACCCAGATTCCCCTGCAAACCTGAAATTTAGCTGAAAAAATCACTTTATTCACCCATTTTTGTGTGGGAAAGTTGTGGCATCACCGGGCTGACACACCACATTTTCACAGTGAAAAATGACCCTTTTTTCCAAAGTGCCTAGCTGTAGTTTTTGAATCCTAGCTCTCCCGGCACCTAGGGAAACCTAGCAAACCTATACATTTTTGAAAACTAGACACCCAGAGGAATACAGAATGGGGTGACTTGACTGGCTCTCACCAGGTTCTGTTACCCAGAATCCCTTGCAAACCTAAAACATTGTCAAACAAAGACATTTTCCTCACATTTCTGTGGTGGAAAGTTCTGGAATCTGCGTGGATCCACAAAATTCCACCCACCCCGCGTTCCCCAAAGTCTTTCGAGAAAAACGGTACCTCACTTGTGTGGGTAGGCCTAGTGCCCGCGACAGGAAACGGCGCAAAACGCAACGTGGGCACACTACATTTTCACAGTGAAAAATGACCCTTTTTTTGCAAAGTGCCTAGCTGTAGTTTTTTAACCCTAGCTCTCCCGGCACCTACGGAAACCTAGCAAACCTATACATTTTTGAAAACTAGACACCCAGGGGAATCCAGGATGGGGTGACTTGACTGGCTCTCACCAGGTTCTGTTACCCAGAATCCCTTGCAAACCTAATAAATGGTAAAAAAAAAGCCACATTTTACACATTTCTGTGGTGGAAAGTTCTGGAATCTACGTGGATCCACAAAATTCCACCCCCCCGCATTCCCCAAAGTCTTTCGAGAAAAACGGTACCTCACTTGTGTGGGTAGGCCTAGTCCCCGCGACAGGAAACAGCACAAAACGCAACGTGGACACACCACATTTTCAAAGCGAAAAATGACCCTTTTTTGCAAAGTGCCTAGCTGTAGTTTTTTAACCCTAGCTCTGCCGGAACCTAGGGAAACCTAGCAAACCTATACATTTGTGAAAACTAGACACCCAGAGGAATCCAGAATGGGGTGACTTGACTGGCTCTCACCTGTTTCTGTTACCCAGAATCCCTTGCAAACCTAAAAATTGTTTTAAAAAACACATTTTTCACACCTTTCTGTGGTGGAAAGTTCTGGAATCTGCGTGGATTCACAAAGTTCCACCCACCCCACGTTCCCCAAAGTCTTTCGAGAAAAATGGTACCTTACTTGCGTGGGTGGGTCAAGTACCCGCGACAGGCAAGGGCCCAATACCTATTGAGGCGACATCAAAATTACCTATCACAAACCAACCTGGTTTTTCAAGGGGGGTCCCATGACTTTTTGGCCCAGGGCTCGGCGGCCACCTAGGGAAACCTATTAAACCCACACATTTCTGAAGACAAGACACCCAGGGGATTCCAGGGAGGTATGGCTTGCGTGGATCCCCCAACGTTTTCTTACCCAGAATCGCCTGCAAACCTGAAATTTAGCTGAAAAAATCACTTTTTTCACACATTTTTGTGTGGGAAAGTTGTGGCATCACTGGGCTGACACAAATTTCCTACCACCCAGCGTTCCCCCAGGTCTCCCGATAAAAATGGTGCCTCACTCGTGTGGGAGGCCCAAGTACCCGCGACAGTCAAGGGCCCAAAACATATTGAGGCGACATCAAAATTGCCTATCACAAAATGACCTGGTTTTGCAAGGGGGGTCCCATGACTTTTTGGCCCGGGGCTCGGCGGCCACCTAGGGAAACCTACCAAATCCACACATTTCTGAAAACTAGACACCCGGGGGATTCCAGGGAGGTATGGCTTGCGTGGATCCCCCAACGTTTTCTTACCCAGAATCCCCTGCACACCTGAAATTTAGCTGAAAAAATCACTTTTTCACACATTTTTGTGTGGGAAAGTTGTGGCATCACCGGGCTGACACATATTTCCTACCACCCAGCATTCCCCCAGGTCTCCCGATACAAATGGTGCCTCACTCGTGTGGGAGGCCCAAGTACCCGCGACAGGCAAGGGCCCAAAACGTATTAAGGCGACATCAAAATTGCCTATCACAAAACGACCTGGTTTTGCAAGGGGGGTCACCTGGGTTTTTGGCCCCGTGCTCGGCGGCCACCTAGGGAAACGTACCAAACCCACACATTTCTGAAATGTAGACACCCGGGGGATTCCAGAGAGGTATGACTTGTGTGGATCCCCCAACGTTTTCTTACCCAGATTCCCCTGCAAACCTGAAATTTAGCTGAAAAAAATCACTTTATTCACCCATTTTTGTGTGGGAAAGTTGTGGCATCACCGGGCTGACACACCAGATTTTCACAGTGAAAAATGACCCTTTTTTGCAGAGTGCCTAGCTGTAGTTTTTGAACCCTAGCTCTCCCTGCACCTAGGGAAACCTAGCAAACCTATACATTTTTGAAAACTAGACACCCAGAGGAATCCAGAATGGGGTGACTTGACTGGCTCTCACCAGGTTCTGTTACCCAGAATCCCTTGCAAACCTAAAACATTGTCAAAAAAACACATTTTCCTCACATTTCTGTGGTGGAAAGTTCTGGAATCTGCGTGGATCCACAAAATTCCACCCACCCCGCGTTCCCCAAAGTCTTTCGAGAAAAATGGTACCTCACTTATGTGGGTAGGCCTAGTCCCCGCGACAGGAAACAGCACAAAACGCAACGTGTACACAGCACATTTTCACAGTGAAAAATGACCCTTTTTTTGAAAAGTGCCTAGCTGTAGTTTTTGAACCCTAGCTCTGCCGGCACCTAGGGAAACCTAGCAAACCTATACATTTTTGAAAACTAGACACCCAGGGGAATCCAGAATGGGGTGACTTGACTGGCTCTCACCAGGTTCTGTTACCCAGAATCCCTTGCAAACCTAAACATATGTAAAAAAAAAAACATTTTCCTCACATTTCTGTGGTGGAAAGTTCTGGAATCTGCGTGGATCCACAAAATTCCACACACCCCGCGTTCCCCAAAGTCTTTCAAGAAAAACGGTACCTCACTTGTGTGGGTAGACCTAGTCCCCGCGACAGGAAACAGCACAAAACGCAACGTGGACACACCACATTTTCACAGCGAAAAATGACCCTTTTTTTGCAAAGTGCCTAGCTGTAGTTTTTTAACCCTAGCTCTGCCGGCACCCAGGAAAACCTAGCAAACCTATACATTTGTGAAAACTAGACACCCAGGGGAATTCAGAATGGGGTGACTTGACTGGCTCTCCCCTGTTCTGTTACCCAGAATCCCTTGCAAACCTAAAAAATTGTTTTAAAAAAACACATTTTCCACACATTTCTGTGGTGGAAAGTTCTGGAATCTGCGTGGATTCACAAAATTCCACCCACCCCGCGTTCCCCAAAGTCTTTCGAGAAAAATGGTACCTTACTTGCGTGGGTGGGTCAAGTACCCGCGACAGGCAAGGGCCCAATACCTATTGAGGCGACATCAAAATTACCTATCACAAACCAACCTGGTTTTGCAAAGGGGGGTCCCATGACTTTTTGGCCCGGGTCTCGGCGGTCACCTAGGGAAACCTACCAAACCCACACATTTCTAAAAACTAGATACCCGGGGGATTCCAGGGAGGTATGCCTTGCGTGGATCCCCCAACGTTTTCTTACCCAGAATCCCCTGCAAACCTGAATTTAGCTGAAAAAATCACTTTTTTCACACATTTTTGTGTGGGAAAGTTGTGCCATCACCGGGCTGACACAAATTTCCTACCACCCAGCGTTCCCCCAGGTCTCTCGATAAAAATGGTGCCTCACTCGTGTGGGAGGCCCAAGTACCCGCGACAGGCAAGGGCCCAAAACGTATTGAGGCGACATCAAATTGCCTATCACAAAACGACCTGGTTTTGCAAGGGGGGTCACCTGGGTTTTTGGCCCCGTGCTCGGCGGCCACCTAAGGAAACCTACCAAACCCACACATTTCTGAAAAGTAGACACCCGGGGGATTCCAGAGAGGTATGGCTTGCGTGGATCCCCCAACGTTTTCCTACCCAGAATCCCCTGCAAACCTGAAATTTAGCTGAAAAAATCACTTTTTTCACACATTTTTGTGTGGGAAAGTTGTGGCATCACCGGGCTGACACATATTTCCTACCACCCAGCATTCCCCCAGGTCTCCCGATACAAATGGAGCCTCACTCGGGTGGGAGGCCCAAGTACCCGCGACAGGCAAGGGCCCAAAACGTATTAAGGCGACATCAAAATTGCCTATCACAAAACGACCTGGTTTTGCAAGGGGGGTCACCTGGGTTTTTGGCCCCGTGCTCGGCAGCCACCTACGGAAACATACCAAACACACATTTCTGAAAAGTAGACACCCGGGGGATTCCAGAGAGGTATGACTTGTGTGGATCCCCCAACGTTTTCTTACCCAGATTCCCCTGCAAACCTGAAATTTAGCTGAAAAAATCACTTTATTCACCCATTTTTGTGTGGGAAAGTTGTGGCATCACCGGGCTGACACACCACATTTTCACAGTGAAAAATGACCCTTTTTTACAAAGTGCCTAGCTGTAGTTTTTGAACCCTAGCTCTCCCGGCACCCAGGGAAACCTAGCAAACCTATACATTTTTGAAAACTAGACACGCAGAGGAATCCAGAATGGGGTGACTTGACTGGCTCTCACCAGGTTCTGTTACCCAGAATCCCTTGCAAACCTAAAACATTGTCAAAAAAACACATTTTCCTCACATTTCTGTGGTGGAAAGTTCTGGAATCTGCGTGGATCCACAAAATTCCACCCACCCCGCGTTCCCCAAAGTCTTTCGAGAAAAACGGTACCTCACTTGTGTGGGTAGGCCTAGTGCCCGCGACAGGAAACGGCGCAAAACGCAACGTGGGCACACTACATTTTCACAGTGAAAAATGACCCTTTTTTTGCAAAGTGCCTAGCTGTAGTTTTTGAACCCTAGCTCTGCCGGCACCTAGGGAAACCAAGCAAACCTATACATTTTTGAAAACTAGACACCCAGGGGAATCCAGGATGGGGTGACTTGACTGGCTCTCACCAGGTTCTGTTACCCAGAATCCCTTGCAAACCTAAAACATTGTCAAAAAAAACACATTTTCCTCACATTTCTGTGGTGGAAAGTTCTGGAATCTACGTGGATCCACAAAATTCCACCCCCCGCATTCCCCAAAGTCTCTCAAGAAAAACTGTACCTCACTTGTGTGGGTAGGCCTAGTCCCCGCAACAGGAAACAGCACAAAACGCAACGTGGACACACCACATTTTCAAAGCGAAAAATGACCCTTTTTTTGCAAAGTGCCTAGCTGTAGTTTTTTAACCCTAGCTCTGCCGGAACCTAGGGAAACCTAGCAAACCTATACATTTGTGAAAACTAGACACCCAGAGGAATCCAGAATGGGGTGACTTGACTGGCTCTCACCTGTTTCTGTTACCTAGAATCCCTTGCAAACCTAAAAAATTGTTTTAAAAAAACACATTTTTCACACATTTCTGTGGTGGAAAGTTCTGGAATCTGCGTGGATTCACAAAGTTCCACCCACCCCACGTTCCCCAAAGTCTTTCGAGAAAAATGGTACCTTACTTGCGTGGGTGGGTCAAGTACCCGCGACAGGCAAGGGCCCAATACCTATTGAGGCGACATCAAAATTACCTATCACAAACCAACCTGGTTTTGCAAGGGGGTCCCATGACTTTTTGGCCCGGGGCTCGGCGGCCACCTAGGGAAACCTATTAAACCCACACATTTCTGAAGACTAGACACCCGGGGGATTCCAGGGAGGTATGGCTTGCGTGGATCCCCCAACGTTTTCTTACCCAGAATCGCCTGCAAACCTGAAATTTAGCTGAAAAAATCACTTTTTCACACATTTTGGTGTGGGAAAGTTGTGGCATCACCGGGCTGACACAAATTTCCTACCACCCAGCGTTCCCCCAGGTCTCCCGATAAAAATGGTGCCTCACTCGTGTGGGAGGCCCAAGTACCCGCGACAGGCAAGGGCCCAAAACATATTGAGGCGACATCAAAATTGCCTATCACAAAATGACCTGGTTTTGCAAGGGGGGTCCCATGACTTTTTGGCCCGGGGCTCGGCGGCCACCTAGGGAAACCTACCAAATTCACACATTTCTGAAAACTAGACACCTGGGGGATTCCAGGGAGGTATGGCTTGCGTGGATCCCCAACGTTTTCTTACCCAGAATCCCCTGCAAACCTGAAATCTAGCTGAAAAAAAATTACTTTTTTCACACATTTTTGTGTGGGAAAGTTGTGGGATCACCGGGCTGACACAAATTTCCTACCACCCAGCGTTCCCCCAGGTCTCCCGATAAAAATGGCGCCTCACTCATGTGGGAGGCCCAAGTACCCGTGACAGGCAAGGGCCCAAAACGTATTGAGGCGACATCAAAATTGCCTATCACAAAATGATCTGGTTTTGCAAGGGGGGTCCCATGACTTTTTGGCCCGGGGCTCGGCGGCCACCTAGGAAAACCTACCAAATCCACACATTTCTGAAAACTAGACACCCGGGGGATTCCAGGGAGGTATGGCTTGCGTGGATCCCCAACGTTTTCTTACCCAGAATCCCCTGCAAACCTGAAATCTAGCTGAAAAAATCACTTTTTTCACACATTTTTGTGTGGGAAAGTTGTGGCATCACCGGGCTGACACAAATTTCCTACCACCCAGCGTTCCCCCAGGTCTCCCGATAAAAATGATGCCTCACTCCTGTGGGAGGCCCAAGTACCTGCGACAGGCAAGGGCCCAAAACGTATTGAGGCGACATCAAAATTGCCTATCACAAAACGACCTGGTTTTGCAAGGGTGGTCCCATGACTTTTTGGCCCGGGACTTGGCGGCCACATAGGGAAACCTACCAAACCCACACATTTCTGAAAACTAGACACCCGGGGGATTCCAGGGCGGTATGGCTTGTGTGGATCCCCCAATGTTTTCTTACCCAGAATCCCCTGCAAACCTGACATTTTGATGAAAAAAATCACTTTTTTCACACATTTTTGTGTGGGAAAGTTGTGGCATCACTGGGCTGACACAAATTTCCTACCACCCAGCGTTCCCTCAGGTCTCTCGATAAAAATGGTGCCTCACTCGTGTGGGAGGCCCAAGTACCCACGACAGGCAAGGGCCCAAAACGTATTGAGGCGACATCAAAATTGCCTATCACAAAATGACCTGGTTTTGCAAGGGGGTCACCTTGGTTTTTGGCCCCGTGCTCGGTGGGCACCTAGGGAAACCTACCAAACCCACACATTTCTGAAAAGTAGACACCCGGGGGATTCCAGGGAGGTATGGCTTGCGTGGATCCCCCAACGTTTTCTTACCCAGAATCCCCTGCAAACCTGAAATTTAGCTGAAAAAATCACTTTTTTCACACATTTTTGTGTGGGAAAGTTGTGGCATCACTGGGCTGACACAAATTTCCTACCACCCAGCGTTCCCCCAGGTCTCTCGATAAAAATGGTGCCTCACTCGTGTGAGAGGCCCAAGTACCCACGACAGGCAAGGGCCCAAAACGTATTGAGGCGACATCAAAATTGCCTATCACAAAACGACCTGGTTTTGCAAGGGGGGCATCTGGGTTTTTGGCCCGTGCTCGGTGGCCACCTAGGGAAACCTACCAAACTCACACATTTATGAAAAGTAGATACCCGGTGGATTCCAGGGAGGTATGGCTTGCATGGATCCCCCAATGTTTTCTTACCCAGAATCCCCTGCAAACCTGAAATTTAGCTGAAGAAATCACTTTTTTCACACATTTTTGTGTGGGAAAGTTGTGCCATCACCGGGCTGACACAAATTTCCTCCCACCCGCGTTCCCCCAGGTCTCCTGATAAAAATGGTGCCTCACTCGTGTGGGAGGCCCAAGTACCCGCGACAGGCAAGGGCCCAAAACATATTGAGGCGACATCAAAATTGCCTATCACAAAACGACCTGGTTTTGCAAGGGGGGCATCTGGGTTTTTGGCCCATGCTCGGCGGCCACCTAGGGAAACCTACCAAACTCACACATTTCTGAAAAGTAGACACCCGGGGGATTCCAGGGAGGTATGGCTTGCGTGGATCCCCCAATGTTTTCTTACCCAGAATCCCCTGCAAACTTGAAATTTAGCTGAAAAAATCACATTTTTCACACATTTTTGTGTGGGAAAGTTGTGGCATCACCGGGCTGACACAAATTTCCTACCACCCAGCGTTCCCCCAGGTCTCCCGATAAAAATGGTGCCTCACTCGTGTGGGAGGCCCAAGTACCCGCTACAGGCAAGGGCCCAAAACGTATTGAGGCGACATCAAAATTGCCTATCACAAAATGACCTGGTTTTGCAAGGGGGGTCCCATGACTTTTTTGCCCGGGGCTCGGCGGCCACCTATGGAAACCTACCAAATCCACACATTTCTGAAAACTAGACACCCGGGGGATTCCAGGGAGGTATGGCTTGCGTGGATCCCCAACATTTTCTTACCCAGAATCCCCTGCAAACCTGAAATCTAGCTGAAAAAATCACTTTTTTCACACATTTTTGTGTGGGAAAGTTGTGGCATCACCGGGCTGACACGAATTTCCTACCACCCAGCGTTCCCCCAGGTCTCCCGATAAAAATGGTGCCTCACTCCTGTGGGAGGGCCAAGTACCTGCGACAGGCAAAGGCCCAAAACGTATTGAGGCGACATCAAAATTGCCTATCACAAAACGACCTGGTTTTGCAAGCAAGGGGGATCCCATGACTTTTTGGCCCGGGGCTCGGCGGCCACCTAGGGAAACCTACCAAATCCACACATTTCTGAAAAGTAGACACCCGGTGGATTCCAGGGAGGTATGGCTTGCGTGGATCCCCCAATGTTTTCTTACCCAGAATCCCCTGCAAACCTGAAATTTAGCTGAAGAAATCACATTTTTCACACTTTTTTGTGTGGGAAAGTTCTGGCATCACAAGGCTGACACAAATTTCCTACCACCCAGCGTACCCCCAGGTCTCCTGATAAAAATGGTGCCTCACTCGTGTGGGAGGCCCAAGTACCCACGACAGGCAAGGGCCCAAAACTTATTGATTCGACATCAAAATTGCCTATCACAAAATGACCTGGTTTTGTAAGTGGGGTCACCTGGGTTTTTGGCCCCGTGCTCGGCGGCCACCTAGGGAAACCGACCAAACCCACACATTTCTGAAAAGTAGACACCCGGTGGATTCCAGGGAGGTATGGCTTGCGTGGATCCCCCAACGTTTTCTTACCCAGAATCCCCTGCAAACCTGAAATTTAGCTGAAGAAATCACTTTTTTCACACATTTTTGTGTGGGAAAGTTGTGGCATCACCGGGCTGACACAAATTTCCTCCCACCCGCGTTCCCCCAGGTCTCCCGATAAAAATGGTGCCTCACTCGTGAGGGAGGCCCAAGTACCCGCGACAGGCAAGGGCCCAAAACGTATTGAGGCGACATCAAAATTGCCTATCACAAAATGACCTGGTTTTGCAAGGGGGGTCACCTGGGTTTTTGGCCCGTGCTCGGTGGCCACTTAGGAAACCTACCAAACTCATACATTTCTGAAAACTACACACCCGGGGGATTCCAGGGAGGTATGGCTTGCGTGGATCCCCCAATGTTTTCTTACCCAGAATCCCCTGCAAACCTGAAATATTGCTGAAATAATCACTTTTTTCACACATTTTTGTGTGGGAAAGTTGGGGCATCACTGGGCTGACACAAATTTCCTACCACCCAGCGTTCCCCCAGGTCTCTTGATGAAAATGGTGCCTCACTCGTGTGGGAGGCCCAAGTACCCGCGACAGGCAAGGGCCCAAAACGTATTGAGGCGACATCAAAATTGCCTAGCACAAAACAACCTGGTTTTGCAAGGGGGGTCACCTGGGTTTTTGGCCCCATGCTCGGCGTCCACCTAGGGAAACCTACCAAACCCACACATTTCTGAAAAGTAGACACCCGGGGGATTCCAGGGAGGTATGGCTTGGGTGGATCCCCCAACGTTTTCTTACCCAGAATCCCCTGCAAACCTGAAATTTAGCTGAAAAAATCACTTTTTTCACACATTTTTGTGTGGGAAAGTTCTGGCATCACGAGGCTGACACAAATTTCCTACCACCCAGCGTACCCCCAGGTCTCCTGATAAAAATGGTGCCTCACTCGTGTGGGAGGCCCAAGTACCCACGACAGGCAAGGGCCCAAAACTTATTGAGGTGACATCAAAATTGCCTATCACAAAACGACTTGGTTTTGTAAGGGGGATCACCTGGGTTTTTGGCCCCGTGCTCGGCGGCCACCTAGGGAAACCGACCAAACCCACACATTTCTGAAAAGTAGACACCCGGTGGATTCCAGGGAGGTATGGCTTGCGTGGATCCCCTAACGTTTTCTTACCCAGAATCCCCTGCAAACCTGAAATTTAGCTGAAGAAATCACTTTTTTCACACATTTTTGTGTGGGAAAGTTGTGGCATCACCGGGCTGACACAAATTTCCTCCCACCCGCGTTCCCCCAGGTCTCCCGATAAAAATGGTGCCTCACTCGTGTGGGAGGCCCAAGTACCCACGACAGGCAAGGGCCCAAAACGTATTGAGGCGACATCAAAATTGCCTATCACAAAACGACCTGGTTTTGCAAGGGGGGTCACCTTGGTTTTGGCCCCGTGCTCGGTGGGCACCTAGGGAAACCTACCAAACCCACACATCTCTGAAAAGTAGACACCCGGGGATTCCAGCGAGGTATGGCTTGCGTGGATCCCCCAACGTTTTCTTACCCAGAATCCCCTGCAAACCTGAAATTTAGCTGAAAAAATCACTTTTTTCACATATTTTTGTGTGGGAAAGTTGTGGCATCACGGGGCTGACACAAATTTCCTACCACCCAGCGTTCCCCCAGGTCTCCTGATAAAAATGATGCCTCACTCGTGTGGGAGGCCCAAGTACCCGCGACAGGCAAGGGCCCAAAACGTATTGAGGCGACATCAAAATTGCCTATCACAAAATGACCTGGTTTTGCAAGGGGGGTCACCTGGGTTTTTGGCCCGTGCTCGGCGGCCACTTAGGGAAACCTACCAAACTCACACATTTCTGAAAAGTAGACACCCGGGGGATTCCAGGGAGGTATGGCTTGCGTGGATCCCCCAATGTTTTCTTACACAGAATCCCCTGCAAACTTGAAATTTAGCTGAAAAAATCACTTTTTTCACATATTTTTGTGTGGGAAAGTTGTGGCATCACGGGGCTGACACAAATTTCCTACCACCCAGCGTTCCCCCAGGTCTCCTGATAAAAATGATGCCTCACTCGTGTGGGAGGCCCAAGTACCCGCGACAGGCAAGGGCCCAAAACGTATTGAGGCGACATCAAAATTGCCTATCACAGATACATCCGGACCAATCCGGCTTCATACCACGCCGAAACACGGCGTTAAATCTACGGCGGGTCCACGGTGTTCTCGGTAGGGCAAACACGATCCTAGAACCAGCCGTCCTTGTCTCTCTAGATGCCACTATGGCGTTCGATACGGTTGAGTGGCCTTATCTCATAGCAGTCCTCCACAAACTGGGATTTGGCCCGGAGTTTATCGGGTGGGTTTGCCTCCTGTACTCGGCGCCTCTGGCGCAAGTTGTAGTCAATAATAAGAAATCAGACACTTTTGCCTTGAGCAGAGGTACCCGTCAGGGATGCCCGCTCTCTCCCCTGCTGTTTGCTTTGGCTTTGGAACCGTTGGCATCATGGATCCGACAGAGTCCAGTTATTCGTGGTCTGCGTTGGTCGTCTGAATGGGAGGACCGCATTTCGCTTTATGCGGATGACATACTGCTCTATTTGACTGATCCCAAAAGATCCCTAACAGTGGTTCTAAATATACTGGAAGTATTCGGAAGGTACTCAGGGTTTGCAATCAATTGGACCAAGTCACATTTATATGTCCTTCGGGGAGGCCCCCAGCCCTGCCCCGTGACTGCCCAATCCAGATCAGTGCCACGGGCTTTAAGTACTTGGGGATTTTCCTCTCCCGGGACCCTGCACTTCGGTATGAAAAAACCTCCTTCCTCCAATGCTGCGGCTACGGCGGGACATAGCCAGCTGGAAATCTCTTCCCCTCTCTCTTCTGGGTAGAGCAGCCCTTTTTAAAATGATGTCCCTCCCCCGCTTTCTCTATGCCCTACAAAATTCACTTGATCCTGTCCCCCTGAAATATTTTAAAGAAATCGAACACCTTCAGAGGGAACTATTGTGGACCAGCACGCCACGTATTGCCCTGGGTAAGCTCACATTAAAATGGTATGATGGGGGAATTAGTCTCCCAGACATAAAGAAATATTATTGGGCTTCACACCTGGCAGCCATCAACCATGGCACATATGGTGGCATTGAGGATCCCGGCTATCGTATGGATAGATGGTTGCTACCGGGAGGGAATTATAATAGATCACTCTATTCGAGGCCCGACCGGCGTCGTATGACGGGACCCACGGGGCACTCAGTGAAGGTTTGGCACAACGCAAATAGATCCCTCGGGTGGAAGGGTAAGCTGACATTGGCTACTCCTCTCTGGGACTCGAAGCAACTGGGTAATTTATGGACAACAAAGGGGTTTGATAAATGGAACATGATCGGGATTTCACAGATCAAGGATATGTGGGAGGGAGAAGGAGTGAAATCATTCGCCACGCTCCAAAGTCAACACGAACTAGCCGACACTGAGCGGTTTCGTTATACACAGATTAGCCATGCTCTACACTCTCTTCTCCCGACGGGCACTTCCCTCCCGGAGTCATCTCCCCTGGAGGATAGGATATTGGATGGCCACCTCCCGGATAAGACCATCTCCTTAATCTACAACAAATTAATATATAACATGGAAGATCCACTTTCTACATTGCGCCAGAAGTGGGTAGCGGACGGAGTAGAGATGGATGACGAGGAATGGCAGGAGGCAGTGTCCTCTCCTCGAGTGGTGGCTATCCCGGCACGACTAAAATTAGTGCAGCTCAAAATTTTACATAGGATATACATGACCGGCCCCAGACTAGTACAGATGGGAAGGGCGGACACAGGAGACTGCAGGAGGGGATGTGGGCAAATAGGCACCTTTATGCACATCATATGGGAATGCACACACATCCAAACATTCTGGAGGGAAATACATGAAGTCGTAAGGGAGGTGCTCGCAATTCCCATTCTCCCTGAGGCGCGTAGATGCCTGTTAAACATATGGGAACCAACAGACATGAACACCCACCAAATACAATGGATCACGCTGGGGTTCATGCTAGCCAAGAGAAACATCGCTCAGGCCTGGGGAGCGGTGACTCCCCCTACATGGGGGGCATGGGAGACGAGTATGGACTGGTGTATGTTCCGGGAAAAGACAGTATAGCTTGCCCGAGGCTGTCCCAGAAAGTGGTCACGTGTATGGTCGCAGTGGAACACTTACAGAGGAGATATCTGCACCCCCCACAATGTGTCGAACTAGATGACATACATCCTCCCTGAAATGTTACTGACTGTATGTAATGTACAAGAGTAATGTCCCATACTGTCTTGCTGATATTGAGATCGAGCGGATTCATGACTGTTTGTATGTCGATGTTTGTTAATAAAAAGATATTTAAAAATAAAAATAAAAATAAAAATTGCCTATCACAAAATGACCTGGTTTTGCAAGGGGGGTCCCATGACTTTTTGGCCCGGGGCTCGGCGGCCACCTAGGGAAACCTACCAAATCCACACATTTCTGAAAACTAGACACCCGGGGGATTCCAGGGAGGTATGGCTTGCGTGGATCCCCAACGTTTTCTTACCCAGAATCCCCTGCAAACCTGAAATCTAGCTGAAAAAATCACTTTTTTCACACATTTTTGTGTGGGAAAGTTGTGGCATCAGCGGGCTGACACAAATTTCCTACCACCCAGCGTTCCCCCAGGTCTCCCAATAAAAATGGTGCCTCACTCCTGTGGGAGGCACAAGTACCTGCGACAGGCAAGGGCCCAAAACGTATTGAGGCGACATCAAAATTGCCTATCACAAAACAACCTGGTTTTGCAAGGGGGGTCCCTTGACTTTTTGGCCCGGGGCTCGGCGGCCACCTAGGGAAACCTACCAAACCCACACATTTCTGAAAACTACACACCCGGGGGATTCCAGGGAGGTATGGCTTGCGTGGATCCCCCAATGGTTTCTTACCCAGAATCCCCTGCAAACCTGAAATATTGCTGAAATAATCACTTTTTTCACACATTTTTGTGTGGGAAAGTTGGGGCATCACTGGGCTGACACAAATTTCCTACCACCCAGCGTTCCCCCAGGTCTCTTGATGAAAATGGTGCCTCACTCGTGTGGGAGGCCCAAGTACCCGCGACAGGCAAGGGCCCAAAACGTATTGAGGCACCATCAAAATTGCCTAGCACAAAACAACCTGGTTTTGCAAGGGGGGTCACCTGGGTTTTTGGCCCCGTGCTCGGCGTCCACCTAGAGAAACCTACCAAACCCACACATTTCTGAAAAGTAGACACCCGGGGGATTCCAGGGAGGTATGGCTTGGGTGGATCCCCCAACGTTTTCTTACCCAGAATCCCCTGCAAACCTGAAATTTAGCTGAAGAAATCACTTTTTTCACACATTTTTGTGTGGGAAAGTTGTGGCATCACCGGGCTGACACAAATTTCCTCCCACCTGCGTTCCCCCAGGTCTCCCGATAAAAATGGTGCCTCACTCGTGTGGGAGGCCCAAGTACCCACGACAGGCAAGGGCCCAAAACGTATTGAGGCGACATCAAAATTGCCTATCACAAAACGACCTGGTTTTGCAAGGGGGGTCACCTTGGTTTTTGGCCCCGTGCTCGGTGGGCACCTAGGGAAACCTACCAAACCCACACATTTCTGAAAAGTAGACACCCGGGGGATTCCAGCGAGGTATGGCTTGCGTGGATCCCCCAACGTTTTCTTACCCAGAATCCCCTGCAAACCTGAAATTTAGCTGAAAAAATCACTTTTTTCACACATTTTTGTGTGGGAAAGTTGTGGCATCACGGGGCTGACACAAATTTCCTACCACCCAGTGTTCCCCCAGGTCTCCCGATAAAAATGGTGCCTCACTCGTGTGGGATGCCCAAGTACCCGCGACAGGCAAGGGCCCAAAACGTATTGAGGCGACATCAAAATTGCCTATCACAAAACGACCTGGTTTTGCAAGGGGGGTCACCTGGGTTTTTGGCCCGTGCTCGGCGGCCACTTAGGGAAATCTACCAAACTCATACATTTCTGAAAAGTAGACACCCGGGGGATTCCAGGGAGGTATGGCTTGCGTGGATCCCCCAATGTTTTCTTACCCAGAATCCCCTGCAAACTTGACATTTAGCTGAAAAAATCACTTTTTTCACACATTTTTGTGTGGGAAAGTTGTGGCATCACCGGGCTGACACAAATTTCCTACCACCCAGCGTTCCTCCAGGTCTCCCGATAAAAATGGTGCCTCACTCGTGTGGGAGGCCCAAGTACCCGCGACAGGCTGGGCCCAAAATGTATTGAGGCGACATCAAAATTGCATTTTTGCAAGGGTGGTCCCATGACTTTTTGGCCCGAGGCTCGGCGGCCACCTAGGGAAACCTACCAAACCCACACATTTCTGAAAAGTAGACACCCGGTGGATTCCAGGGAGGTATGGCTTGCGTGGATCCCCCAACATTTTCTTACCCAGAATCCCCTGCAAACCTGACATTTAGCTGAAGAAATCACTTTTTTCACACATTTTTGTGTGGGAAAGTTGTGGCATCACCGGGCTGACACAAATTTCCTCCCACCCGCGTTCCCCCAGGTCTCCCGATAAAAATGGTGCCTCACTCGTGTGGGAGGCCCAAGTACCCGCGACAGGCAAGGGCCCAAAACGTATTGAGGCGACATCAAAATTGCCTATCACAAAACGACCTGGTTTTGCAAGGGGGGTCACCTGGGTTTTTGGCCACGTCCTCGGTGGGCACCTAGGGAAACCTACCAAACCCACACATTTCTGAAAAGTAGACACCCAGGGGATTCCAGGGAGGTATGGCTTGCGTGGATCCCCCAACGTTTTCTTACCCAGAATCCCCTGCAAACCTGAAATTTAGCTGAAAAAATCACTTTTTTCACACATTTTTGTGTGGGAAAGTTGTGGCATCACGGGGCTGACACACATTTCCTACCACCCAGCGTTCCCCCAGGTCTCCCGATAAAAATGGTGCCTCACTCGTGTGGGAGGCCAAAGTACCCGCGACAGGCAAGGGCCCAAAACGTATTGAGGTGACATCAAAATTGCCTATCACAAAACGACCTGGTTTTGCAAGGGGGGTCACCTGGGTTTTTGGCCCCGTGCTCGGCAGCCACCTAGGGAAACCTACAAAACTCACACATTTCTGAAAAGTAGACACCCGGGTGATTCCAGGGAGGTATGGCTTGCATGGATCCCCCAACGTTTTCTTACCCAGAATCCCCTGCAAACCTGAAATTTAGCTGAAAAAATCACTTTTTTCACACATTTTTGTGTGGGAAAGTTGTGGCATCACCGGGCTGACCCACTACATTTTTACAGTGAAAAATGACCCTTGTTTTGTAAAGTGCCTAGCTGTAGTTTTTGAACACTAGCTCTCCCAGGCACCTAGGGAAACCTAGCAAACCTATACATTTTATAAAACTAGACACCCAGAGGAATCCAGAATGGAGTGACTTGACTGGCTCTCACCAGGTTCTGTTACCCAGAATCCCTTGCAAACCTAAACAATTGTCCAAAAAAACACATTTTCCTCACTTTTCTGTGGTGGAAAGTTCTGGAATATGCGTGGATCCACAAAATTCCACCCACCACGCGTTCCCCAAAGTCTTTCGAGAAAAACGGTACCTCACTTGTGTGGGTAGGCCTAGTCCCCGCGACAGGAAACAGCACAAAACGCAACGTGGACACACCACATTTTCACAGTGAAAAATGACCCTTTTTTTGCAGAGTGCCTAGCTGTAGTTTTTCAACCCTAGCTCTGCCGGCACCTAGGGAAACCTATCAAACCTATACATTTTTTAAAACTAGAACCCCAGGGGAATCCATAATGGGGTGACTTGACTGGCTCTCACCAGGTTCTGTTACCCAGAATCCCTTGCAAACCTAAACAATTGTCCAAAAAAACACATTTTCCTCACATTTCTGTGGTGGAAAGTTCTGGAATCTGCGTGGATCCACAAAATTCCATGCACCCCTCGTTCCCCAAAGTCTTTCAAGAAAAACGGTACCTCACTTTTGTGGGTAGGCCTAGTGCCCGTGACAGGAAACGGCGCAAAACGCAACGTGGGCACACTACATTTTCACAGTGAAAAATGACCCTTTTTTTGCAAAGTGCCTAGCTGTAGTTTTTGAACCCTAGCTCTGCCGGCACCTAGGGAAACCTAGCAAACCTATACATTTTTGAAAACTAGACACCCAGGGGAATCTAGGATGGGGTGCCTTGACTGGCTCTCACCAGGTTCTGTTACCCAGAATCCCTTGCAAACCTAAAAAATGGTAAAAAAAAACAAATTTTCCTCACATTTCTGTGGTGGAAAGTTCTGGAATCTGCGTGGATCCACAAAATTCCACCCACCTCGCATTCCCCTAAGTCTTTCGAGAAAAACGGTACCTCACTTGTGTGGTTAGGCCTAGTGCCCATGACAGGAAACAGCGCAAAACGCAACGTGGACACACCACATTTTCACAGTGAAAAATGGCCCTTTTTTTGCAAAGTGCCTAGCTGTAGTTTTTGAACCCTAGCTCTGCCGGCACCTAGGGAAACCTAGCAAACCTATACATTTTTGAAAACTAGACACCCAGGGAATCCAGGGTGTGGTGACTTGACTGGCTCTCACCAGGTTCTGTTACCCAGAATCCCTTGCAAACCTAAATAATTGTCCAAAAAACACATTTTCCTCACATTTCTGTGGTGGAAAGTTCTGGAATCTGCGTGGATCCACAAAATTCCATGCCCCCGCATTGCCCAAAGTCTTTCGAGAAAAACAGTACCTCACTTGTGTGAGTAGGCCTAGTACCCGCGACAGGAAACAGCACAAAACACAACGTGGACACACCACATTTTCACAGCGAAAACTAGACTCCCGGGGGATTCCAGGGAGGTATGGCTTGCATGGATCCCCCAACGTTTTCTTACAGAGAATCCCCTGCAAAGCTGAAATTTAGCTGAAAAAATCACTTTTTTCACACATTTTTGTGGGGGAAAGTTGTGGCATCACCGGGCTGACACAAATTTCCTACCACCCAGCATTCCCCCAGGTCTCCCGATAAAAATGGTGCCTCACTCGTGTGGGAGGCCCAAGTACCCGCGACAGGCAAGGGCCCAAAACGTATTAAGGCGACATCAAAATTCCCTATCACAAAACGACCTGGTTTTGCAAGGGGGGTCACCTGGGCTTTTGGCCCCGTGCTCAGCGGCCACCTAGGGAAACCTACCAAACCCACACATTTCTGAAAAGTAGACACCCGGGGGATTCCAGGGAGGTATGGCTTGCGTGGATCCCCCAACATTTTCTTACCCAGAATCCCCTGCAAACCTGAAATTTAGCCGAAAAAAATCACTTTTTTCACACATTTTTGTGTGGAAAGTTGTGGCATCACTGGGCTGACACACCACATTTTCACAGTGAAAAATGACCCTTTTTTTGCAAAGTGCCTAGCTGTAGTTTTTGAACCCTAGCTCTCCCGGCACCTAGGGAAACCTAGCAAACCTATACATTTTTGAAAACTAGACACCCAGAGGAATCCAGAATGGGGTGACTTGACTGGCTCTCACCAGGTTCTGTTACCCAGAATCCCTTGCAAACCTAAAAAATTGTCAAAAAAACCACATTTTCCTCACATTTCTGTGGTGGAAAGTTCTGGAATCTGCGTGGATCCACAAAATTCCACGCACCCCGCGTTTCCCAAAGTCTTTCGAGAAAAACGGTACCTCACTTGTGTGGGTAGGCCTAGTGCCCGCGACAGGAAACGGCGCAAAACGCAAGGTGGACACACCATATTTTCACAGTGAAAAATGACCCTTTTTTTGCAAAGTGCCTAGCTGTAGTTTTTTTAACCCTAGCTCTGCCGGCACCTTGGGACACCTATCAAACCTATCCATTTTTGAAAACTAGACACTCAGGGGAATCGAGGATGGGGTGACTCGACTGGCTCTCACCAGGTTCTGTTACCCAGAATCCCTTGCAAACCTAAAAAATTGTAAAAAAAAAACACATTTTCCGCACATTTCTGTGGTGGAAAGTTCTGGAACCTGCGTGGATTCACAAAATTCCACCCACCCCGCGTTCCCCAAAGTCTTTCGAGAAAAATGGTACCTTACTTGCATGGATGGGTCAAGCACCCGCGAGAGGCAAGGGCCCAAAACCTATTGAGGTGACATCAAAATTACCTATCACAAACCAACCTGGTTTTGCAAGGGGGGTCCCATGACTTTTTGGCCCGGGGCTCGGCGGCCACCTAGGGAAACCTACCAAACCCACACATTTCTGAAAACTAGACACCCGGGGGATTCCAGGGAGGTATGGCTTGCGTGGATTCCCCAACATTTTCTTACCCAGAATCCCCTGCAAACCTGAAATTTAGCTGAAAAAAATCACTTTTTTCACACATTTTTGTGTGGGAAAGTTGTGGCATCACCGGGCTGACACAAATTTCCTACCACCCAGCGTTCCCCCAGGTCTCCCGATAAAAATGGTGCCTCGCTCGTGTGGGAGGCCCAAGTACCCGCGACAGGCAAGGGCCCAAAACGTATTGAGGCGACATCAAAATTGCCTATCACAAAACGACCTGGTTTTGCAAGGGGGTCACCTGGGTTTTGGCCCCGTGCTCCGCGGCCACCTAGGGAAACCTACCAAACCCACACATTTCTGAAAACTAGACACCCGGGGATTCCAGGGAGGTATGGCTTGCGTGGATCCCCCAACGTTTTCTTACCCAGAATCCCCTGCAAACCTGAAATTTAGCTTAAAAAATCACTTTTTTCACACATTTTTGTGTGGGAAAGTTGTGGCATCACCGGGCTGACACAAATTTCCTACCACCCAGCGTTCCCCCAGGTCTCCCGATAAATATGGTGCCTCACTCGTGTGGGAGGCCCAAGTACCCGCGACAGGCAAGGGCCCAAAACGTATTGAGGCGACATCAAAATTGCCTATCACAAAATGTTTTGGGCCTTTGCCTGTCGCGGGTACTTGGGCCTCCCACACGAGTGAGGTACCATTTTTATCGGGAGACCTGGGGGAATTCTTTTGCGTGTGGTACACTCTAAAACAAGCAGGCACACACAGCCCAGGGTTAGAAGGACACTCGGGGCAGTACATACGAGTCTCCTTCCGCGTACCTCTTCGCCAACAGACTCTACATCTCCTACTGGGAAAGTCTTTGGAGGGTGTGGGAGGAATGTGATCAGGAAAGTGGCGATCTTTCAATCTAGCCACATCCTCCACCACTCCAACTCTAGGAACACTTGCCTGTTCCACTACAACAAGGCTGCCTATTACAGACTCCTGAAACTTAGCAAAAGTCATCTTTGACTCAGGACAAGAATCCTTGAACACAACAAAAGCATTAAAGGTTGCCAAGTGGAAAAGATGGATAGCCAACTTCTTATACCAAATGTAAGCCTTATGAAGAGCAGTGTAAGGTTCCAACCTCTGATCTACTCTATCAACACCACCCATGTGCCTATTATAGGCTAAAATGCACACCGGTTTGCGCGCTTCAGCAACCTGACCCCAAACAGTCACAGGTGAAGTGCTTTCATCATGGATGGTAGTCAGCATGTAGACATCTCTCCTGTCTGAAAACTTCACAGCTAGAAGTTCCTCACAACGCAACGCACTGCACTGTCCCCACACAAGCTTTTGACAAACAAGTTCTTTTGGGAAACCTTTACGGTTAGAGCGGATTGTGCCACAAGCAACAGTGTCCACTTTGGCCAATTCCCTGAACAACCGCACACCAGTGTAGAAGTTATCTACATATAAATGGTGGCCTTTGTTAAAAAAACCTCTACCAAGTTCCCACACAATTTTCTCAGTCACTCCAAAAGTGGACGGACAACCAGGGGGTTAATCCTGGATTCCTTACCGGTGTACACCCTGAAATTAGAGACATATCCAGTCCTACTGTCACACAGCATATACAGCTTAATTCCATAGCGTGTCCTCTTACTAGGAATGTATTGCCTAAAAACCAAGCGGCCCTTGAACAAGACCAAAGACTCATCCACTGCTATTTCTTTCCCTGGAGCATAGATCTCAGAAAATCGATCAACAAAGTGATCAATGACAGGCCGAATCTTAAAAAGACGGTCACACTCAGGGTGATCTCGTGGCAACGCTAAACCATTATCGACAAAATGCAGCATCTGAAGCAGAAGCAAATACCTATCACGACTCATGACTGCCGGAAATATAGCCGTTGCCATCAAGGGACTAGTAGACCAATATGAAGACATTGATGGCTTCCTTAGCAAGCCCATCAAGAAAGTTAAACCCAAGAACTTCTTCATCTCTTCCAGATTTGTGGGAGTCCACCGGGTAGCTCTAGAGTGGGGCTTAAGGCTGGCACTGTTGTCCCTCAAAAACTGTTCGGCATACAAATTAGTCTGCTCAACAATCTCTGCCAAAAACACATCGTCCATAAACAACTGAAAAAAATGTATCGGCAAAAAAATGTCTGTATTCACTCCACACCCTGGAACACCAGTAAAGTCTGGCAATGCCGGCTGCACCATGCCTGGGGCAACCCAGAGGTCATCACTTCCAACTGGAAGCCTTGCAGCCCCATGCTGCAGCCCAGATGCCTCTTGCTGCACTATCGGCACATCAATGTCCTCCTCTAAAACAGGCACTTCATCCGCACTAAGAGTAGCTTCATCATCCGATGACTCCATGTGGAGAGAAAACTCACTGCCTGAATCTTGCGCTCCCTCCTCTGCCTCAGATGCAGAGTCAGTCTCTGAACCATGGTCAGAGGAAGACTCAAAGAGCATACCAACAACCTGCTGAGCAGTAATCCTGCGGCTAGCCATTATCCTTACTAAGAAAGGAGACTGCACAAACAAGTCAACAACAACCAACACTGTGCAAAATAAGTAAGTAAAAAAAAATGTGTGCCTTTATCACAAAGATCTATATACTCAAACTATACAATTCACTTGCAAGAGACAGCTACACTCACCAGCACCTACTCTGCAGAGAGACAGCAAAAACCAACGATATCCCACTAGAAAGAAAAAAATAAAACCAATTACTCACAAGACAACAAAATACACATCGAGCACAAATGCAAAAAGTTTTTGACACTCAAAAACAGAAGCCAAACATACTGCTATTATTACACCATTTGCAAAAAACACATTCATGCAGAGAAATGAAACTCATTTACATTGTACAAAAAAGTCTCTTACCAAACACAAGCAACTACACAAACAGCAGAACCAAAAGTAACGAAACCGCAACCTGGAACAGTCTAGAGAGCAAAAGCTTTCAACTAGAACAAAAGGGAGAAATAAAGCATTACAATTGCAATTCACAAGAAATAAAACAATTAACATTATAACACGCTATGTCACTACCCAAATGGTCAATCTGCCAGATGGGCCTTCAAATAGGGTTGTGAAAAATGGGGGTGAACTTGCCCAAGGGATCAGGTGAGCTTGTCTGAGGGTGGGGCAGAAAACAGCACACAGAAATGTGCTCCCCTTGCAAAAGAAATAAATCCCTGGTGCCTAGTAGGGTTCTCTGCCTCCCCACTCCCGCCTAGGGCAAAAAGGCCAAAAAAAAGGGGCAGATCTGTCCCCAGGAGGGGCAGAAAAAACATTAACCAAATGTTACCCCCTTGGAAGCAACCATGTCGCTTCCATTACACACAAAACAAAATCCCTGGTGCCTAGTGGGTTTTCTGCCCCCCCCGGGGGCAGAAAGGCCAAAATAACAGGCCGATCTGGGGCAGAATACACATTAAAAAAAAATGCCCCCCCCCCCCGGAAGCGACCCTTGCCCAAGGGGTCGCTTCCATTTAAATTTTAAAGAACTCCCTGGTGTCTAGTGGGGTATTGCCAAATACACGGGCCGATCTGCCCCCAGGGGGGGCAGAATACACATTTTAAAAAAATGTGGCCCCTGGAAGCGACCCTTCCCCAAGGGGTCGCTTCCGATTTTTTTTAAAGTATCCCTGGCTCTAGTGGGCTTTTCTGCACCCCCTGGGGCCAGAAATGCCAAAAAACCCAGGCAATCTGTCCCCAGGGGGGGCAGAAAAGTCTTTAAAAAAAGTGCCCCCTAAGGAAGTGACCCTTGCCCAAGGGGTCGCTTCCTTTACATAATTAAAGGACTCCCTGGTGTCTAGTGGGTACACGGGCCGATCTGCCCCCAGGGGGGGCAGAATACACATTTTTTTTAAATGAGGCCCCTGGAAGCGACCCTTCCCCAAGGGGTCGCTTCCATTTTTTTTTAAAAGATCCCTGGCTCTAGTAGGCTTTTCTGTCCCCCCTGGGGCCAGAAACGCCAAAAAACCCAGGCGATCTGGCCCCAGGGGGGGCAGAAAAGTCTAAAAAATAAGTGCCCCCTTAAGGAAGCGATCCTTGCCCAAGGGGTCGCTTCCTTTTACTAAAAAAAACATCCCTGGTGCCTAATGTGGGCATTCCTGCAGCACGATCGCGACGCTGTGCGCGATCGTGCTGCAGGAATGCCCTGTATTGAGACATCAGTGGAGAGGAAATACTCTTTCCTCTCCCCCGATGCCTCAATACATTACGAATTCCCCCCCGCGCCACCGGAGCACACAAACTTACCGGCTCCTCCTGGACGCGCTGGAAACAAATGGTTTCCAGCGCGTCCAGCGCTTCCTGAAGACGTCGGCGCACGCTGTGCGCGCTGACGTCATGGGATTGCGTGGGGGGGTCGGGGGTGGCAGCGGAAACTCTTCCGCTGCCATCCCCCTTTGTGGGGGCTAGATGGGCTGCCCATGGGGGGAGCGCCAGCGCTTCCCCCATGGGTGGGTGCCATGACGGAGCGGTTCTGTCATGAGCACACGCCCACCGTGGCTCATGACGGAACCGCTCCGTCATGAGCATAGAAGGGGTTAGTGAGCACATCTCCCTTGTTTTACACCTACTTCAGTAGTTTTTGACAAAGAGCCAGCTCAAACAATCTTAGCACATAGGTCTTTGATCAAACTTATGGCTGTTTGCCCTGATGCGCCCCAATGATGCAACTTTGACACAAAGCAGCGCAAACTTTTTTTTTTACTGAGAAAAAGCAACTTTCCAGTGACAGTAAATAATATGAGTCACATTGAATCACTTTACACTCATGCAGTGGTTGTGTAAATCTGGGCCATTATCTCTTAGAGAGACAGCTGCTTTGCAGCTCCAGAGCCCCAGGCTGTGGAAGGCTACCACCCAGGACTTTAGATGGGATGAAAAAACTGGGGGTTCTCTCAAAGGGGCGTGGCCGATGTCATCAAGGGCGTGGCTTAAAAACATGTAAGCTAAAAATCTGTGCTTAGCATAGTGTGCCACCTGACTGGTATTCTGTCATTGCATCCAGATATATAATACAACAAGTAAATTTGAAATGCTCACTCTATAAAGTGGCCCCCCTGGCAACAAGCTCTGTGT
The DNA here is from genome assembly GCA_963921515.1 of Calotriton arnoldi. Classification (NCBI taxonomy): domain Eukaryota; kingdom Metazoa; phylum Chordata; class Amphibia; order Caudata; family Salamandridae; genus Calotriton; species Calotriton arnoldi. The sequence continues at coordinate 1,425,353 of CAWUFW010004403.1, read as the reverse complement.
CTTTTAAATGCCCAAAATAAAAGCTCTGTGTCTTTTAAATGCCCAAAATAAATGAATACCATGCCATAGATACAGCTTGGAGATTTGCCATGAAAAGTTGCCTTGTGATGCAATATTACTAATGTATATGCTTCTTTTTTAAATCATCATGAACACAATGTATGTTGTCTTACCTAAACAAAATAGATGTTATCATTATCATGCATTTTCTTCTGTGTCAATCCTATTCTTCCATTTTGATGCTCACAAATACTCACATATATTTCTCAGTCTGTTATTAGGCGTTACTTTTTTAAATTGTACCATGCATGCGTGCGCTGAGCCTTGCTCCCTTCCCTTATCTAACCAAGTACAATTTCGGAGGCAAATTTATGAGCCCCCTTGCTGCTTGAATGCCACTTTTTGTGACGCTCTAGCGCCCCAGATAACAAAATCATATATATGAGGCAACGCAAAGCCACTATGCATGACTTTGAATGGCCTCATGGTATGGAGTAAGGCAAGGCAGCGCAAATCAGTGCGTTGCCTAACTCTGTGCTCGGGAGGCGTTCCATGGGCGTTGCAGTGGATTTTCCAACGCAACACCCATGGATTTTGCCACTGCCCCAGATTTACAAGAGTATGTAAACCTGGGGAAGCGCCAAATCCTTACACCTCCCAAAATGAGGTGTAGCGAGGAGAAGTTTTTTTTTATTTCTCCTCGATATTTCCTCTTTCTGTGTTTGCTGCATTTTGCAGCACACATAGAAAGAGGAAAAAGCCTCTTAGGATTGTTTCAGTGCAAGAAGGTGCCCCTTCAGTGCAAGAAGGTGCCCCTTCCTGCACAAAAACAATCCTGCTGACAACAAAGGCACCCTTGAACCATGGTGCAATGGTGCCTGCGTTGGCGTTAGGCAGTCAAAACGGCGCCAGTGCAGGGAGAAAGGACAGGAATGCACCGTATTCCATAAATACGGTGCATTCCTGCCCTTTCACTTTGGCATAGGGCAACACAGCAAGTTGACTTGCTACTCTGCTCTACGCCAAATCCCCGTGAATGAAGGCCCTAGTTTCACAATTTCCACGAGCAAAAACGATTTTGTTGGGCATTTTCTTTCTAGTTGAAGTAACCACGTTCTGTCTTTGTAAAAACGTCATTTTGTATGTCATTGAAATGTGTTTAATTATGCAAACGCTCTCTACATTTATATTTATTCTCCAGTCATTTCATGATTTACACAAATGAGTTCCCAGTTGTTGCAACAGAAATAAAGCTCTCGTCACTATATAAACAGGTATGTTGAAGTGCTGCCTGTTCTCTATTTTCATGTTGATACCAGGAGGGAGCGGGCAGACCTTCAGACGGGCCCTGTCAGCTTTTTATATCAAGAACCCTGAGGGTGAGGGCAAAAATGGAGAGCCCAATAGGGACCCGGCTCAGCACCGCAGACATTTACACCAAAGCCAACCAACTTCCTTCAGAAAACCGCTCAAGACTCATCTTCAGTGAATCTTCCACACACACGAATTCTTCTTAGCAGAAAGTACCTTGAGACAAGTGAGTTTGGAGAAATGCACTATAAAAACTAGTCATTCAATTACTGAGCTAGGTAAGAGATGGCTAAGGCAGTGAGGTGCACCCGAGGGGTGCTTTTATTAGTATAATTAACACGTTATGTCCCGGTAAGCAACCCTGCTCTCTGGGTACCTTTTTTCCTCATCCCAGATTTGTTTTTTATCAGCTCATTTTATAACACACCAGACAATACTTTTGAAATTAATTGACTGTATTTAAAATTTCACTCGCCCAGTTAATGTTTTTCTTAGCCCTGGGAGAGTTCCTTTTCATTGCATGTATTAAACCTCTGAAGTCCTTATAATTTGGGAATGTAAATATTACCGTTAGTGTCTTCATGAGAATACAAACTGCTCGGAAACCTTATATAAATAGCAGGTCTATAAATACACGAGTTAATGCAGTCGATCCAGGCCAGATTAAGGCGGACAGTGTCTGCCAGAGAAGAAGGAACAGGTGTTGCAGTGAACATTAGGCACAGGGCTTTAAGTGGGCCGGGTCTCACTGGTGCTGAGCAACGGCAGTTTTTTAAAGGGGCCTTCGAAACGGGTCTCTATCGGGCTCTGTTTTGTGGCCTGGCACAGACGGTCCGTTTTATTCCGGGCTGCAGTGACAACAGGCAGGTCGATGTGCGTGTGTTCACACTGCTCTCCTCTCACTAGTGGAGAACTTACGGCATGACGTCATGCCAGGTGAGCGTTGTAGGGGAAGGGAAATCCTTTAAAGAGAGTAATTTTCTCTCTGGATTTCCCTTCTCTTTTTGCAACACAGGAGCAGCAACATCGTCCTGGTGTCACCTGGGCTTTAAGTGGAAGCTTTTTCAATATTATATACAAGCCATAGTTGCTGCTTATTTATCTTATGCAACTAACAACCATTGACAAAGCCAATAGTCCTGACTTATTGTTGGTATGTTGTTACTTGTTGTATCATATATCTGGATGCAATGACAGAAACAGCAAAATACAAGTTTGGCGGCACACTATGCTAAGCACTGATTTTTAGCTTACGTGTTTTAAGCCACGCCCTTAATTGAATTGGCCACGCCTCTTTGAGAGCCCCCCCAGTTATTTCATCCCACTTAAACTCCTGATTAGGCAGGAACTGTTTTTAAACAGAAACTCATAAGAGAATAAAAGCTAAGGGGCAGATTTACAAGCCCCTTGCGCCACTTTTGCGTCACTTTTAACATGGGAAAAGTGACGCAAAAGTGGCGAAAGGGGCTTGTAAATCTGCCCCTAAGTGCCTGCCAGCATGCAAGATGCTTGAGGAAGCTGCGCCAGACTCATGAGAAACTGAAGACGGACTGGCACAGAGTGTGGTTTCCAAGTGTGTGCACGTTACTTCAAGGCCAAGGTTGTAACTTCCCACGTCTAAGACATGGCAGAGCCAATTCAATACCTCTTAGAACCCACGTGAAAAGGATAAAACCCAAAAGACCAGTACATGTCACCAACTTCACTCGACATTTTGAGCGGCCTGAAAGGTGGGAAAATTCCAGATGGGCATGACATGCTGGAAGACTGGCACTTCCATGCCAGTCAGCAACAAGATGGCAGCTCAGGAGGAGGGAAGGTTTGAGGATTGCACCCACCCACGTGAAGGACTGGAGAGTGTCTGGGGGTGGTGGGAGTCATCGGACACCTATTGCGTGCTCGCGTTTAGGTGGGTACCATCTTGCAAGATGGTCATCGCTGATGAATTCTTTTCCAAGCCTTTTCAGCTTTCTGATTTAGGGCACGCCCCGTGAATGCCAGTGCATGTGCTGCTCAGGCGCCTGTCGCCCATGAAGTACCCTCCTGTCGTATGCCACAGCCGGGGCTACTGCAGGATCAGAAGACAGGCACACATAATTCTCCAGCAGCCGCAGGCTGAGCTGGAGCCAAGGCCTCAAAGCCAGCCTCAGTCAGAGTGATTTTCCAGTCTTCTAAAGACATTTATAGATTGAAGAGTAATTGTTTTTCTTTCCCTTTCTGTGCCCAGGCCACCGATGGACAGGCCTTTTATTCCTCCGGGCATTTCCCCGTGGGTTGTACTTAAAATCTTTCTTCTACATTATATTATTATCATATTTCTTTTCATTTTCATTAAACTATAAAAGTTGTGGCATTACTCTTTGAGGTCCCTCACATACGAACATGGTGGAGGTGTTCATCCCACATATTGATTTATTTACACAACAGTACTTGCGCTATCACAGTAAACTCAGTACATGGAGACATTCTCACATTTGTCTGGCCTCAAATTTGGATGTGTTGCACAGTCCCAGTGGGCAGGATGAAAATATACCTTTGGTCAGCAATGGGTCTGCAGAGTCTTTTTGGATCGGAAATGATAAATATTTCATGAGCTCACAGTCTTGGCACAGAAGAATGTGTGGGTGAATTGCCAAAAAGGGTTATCTCCTTGAAATAACTTTGCAAAAGCTGGTTCTAATGTGCTTTGCACTGAAATCTGTAGAAGCTCACTTTTAGCTGTGATTACACTCAACCCCCTTTCCAAAAATCACTGTAAGTAACCTATAAAATATAAAATCCACAAAAAAATGTTTGATACAATCCTATTGGGTCTCCCAAATATGCTTCAAAATCCACAGTTTTTAGGTCAAGCATACAAGACCTCTTGTATATACTTTAGTATATACTTATATATATACTTATTTGTGGGCTTGCAGCCCACCCACTGCTTTCATTTGTCTGTTTCAGTGTTCTTTAAAAATACTTGCTTGCTAGTGGTCAATGCTTCCTCTTGTCCCTCCTTTTTGTCTTTTGTTCCTCCCACGTGGAGCATTGACCAAGTACAGTATCCTTACGCTTTTGGGGGACAATTGTTTTTAGTTGTACTGTTTGCCTGTGTTAATTTTCGGCACCCGAGCTGCTTGCATTTTAATGCAGCATTCATCCCTCCCAACTCCTTCCATGTCGCTCTTCAAACAAATGTTCCTGTGTTTCATTTGATTAGCGCGGTGCCGCTTCACAGATGCCTCACTTCAACTTGTGGCTTAAACATATAAGCAGTGTTTGTTTATATGACTAATTGTGTGATTTGCACTATACCTTCTCTACTTACCCTGCCATCCTCACTCCAATCACAACACCTACCTCATTACCCCTTTCTCCCTCCCAGGGGCACAACATTTTGTTATTGTTTAAACAACGTTACAATTTGATGTACGTTCGGTGTGATTAAATAACACTGATTACTAAATGTACTCCATACTTCCTCCAGTATCTCTTCTTTAATATTGTATTTTGTGTTGTTGATGAAATGTGCATTGGGACCACCTTCTGTAATGTACTGTCACTTCAACTTTGAGCATGAGTCCGCTTCAGGAAGCCACGTCACTTTGTTTATTTATGCACAGCATAGCGACTGCGGCATTTCTGTCCCACCATCCCATATCGAAAAAACAATGTTGGCAAACTTAAACCTAGAACTGTATTTTAATATAAAAGGATACGCTCCCCATGCAGTTGTTTGCAGCTCGGCCCACTCCAAAGAATGCATTGACCATTTTCATCTTTCAGCATAGCCCACTTCAGGAGGACGCACCCCTTTCTTTGTTTATGCACGGCTTGGCAGCCGCTTCGGCAGTCCCACCACCCCATAACGATAAAGAAACTTTGGCAAAATTAAACCTAGCAGTGTATTTTGATTTTAAAGGATATGCTCATGCAGGTCTTTGCCGCTCGGCTCACCCAGAGCATGCATTGTCTTGCTGACGCCTCTCCTTCCTTTGCACATTAAGGGGCTTATTTACAAGCCCCCTGGGCCACTGGTGTGTCACTTTTTTATGGTAAAAAGTGACGTACCAGCGACACAAGGGGCTTGTAAATAAGCACCCAAGTTTATGGCAAGAGATAAACCTTTCAAGATGGCCACTGATGTAGCTGCTGAGGGAAAACAGACTAGCCGTTCCTTAGTGTTTTCTGTGGGTGTGGTTTCCGAGCACAACCCACCACTCTTTTTCCGCTTTGCTGCTTTTCGGTGAGAGGCAGACTTTTTATTTGCTACGGGGTTGGCAACATGATGGACAGGAGCAGCATGGCGTTGCTTTTCGTCCTCATGGTGGAAAAAGCAGTCGCCTTCTTGAGTCACACATCCAGACCGGCAGGCCCAGAAGGAAGACGTGGTTGAGTGAGTCCGGTACACTCATGCCTCAGGTCTATACTGCATGCTTATGTGTTTTATTTATCAAGTGAATAATGTTAGCTACTTTTTTTTGCTTCCTCTCTGACAATGGACTCCCTGCAGCGGGGGCCTATTGATATAGCTCCTTGAAGAACACTATAAAAGTTATACATTTCATTGTTATGTTATATAAATCTTTTTCTCCCTCCCGTAGCCCTGCGTAAATGTTAATAAAACTCTCCTAAATATTGCTCCAGTTGTCGATAATAGAGGGATGTAAGGTTAAGTCGACATCTGGATTTCAACTAGCTGCACAAGTGGTTCACAAACATTTGTAGCTGGTGCATTCACCCTGTGGGCTATCCCTCAAACTTTCTTGGAAACAACTTCTTTTTGTGTGAGGAGCACACGTGGCCATGGCATGTATGTAATCTTGTGTAGTATACTGTCAGAGTGCTTGGTTCTTTTCTCTTCACGCTTCCCCGTGCCATGAGGGGTTTGAGCGCTATATAAATGTAATTACCATAAAATACAACTGCAGATTTGCTTCTTGTACTGCTCACTTTCAACCCAAGTGTCCGCTTCGGCTCCCTCCATTCTGCTGTAATACGTAAAGTCCACACAGGATGTTACAGCTGGGTGAATTTAGTACTTCCCAGAAGCTGCTGGCATGAGCAAATCTTCTGTCAGAGGCACATGTACTGCTGGTAAACAGCCTCCGTCCTAGTTACATCATGCATACAATCCACCCACTTCCTACACACACTACAGTGGCATGGCGCATAGTGCACAGAAGCTGCAATTCAGAGACATGCTTGGCGCTATGCACCCACTCCCAGTTCTTATCAACTTCTCCGATCACCAGTGATCTGATGATAAAGTAATATACAATTCTTGTAATACAAGGCATTTACAGCCCCAGAACCCCCAAACAGTTACAGCACAATTCTCTCCTAATGCCATATATGCTTTCACACATCTATTATTTCATCCTTACATCATTCATCTGTTCACTCACATATAAAAGTACAGACCTCCAGCTGTACAAAAAAACAGGAAATGGCCTTTACAATGTGGGCTGAGCCACACATGCCATTTCCTCGCAAGCGGACCAACGCTTGCCTGGACCACGCATATGCCTTAACCACGCATATGTGTGGTTTAGGCAGACAGCTGGCTAGATGTCTGGCTGGGCGGGGAGAGGAACAGGAAGCGTCGAAACAGTAAGCTCCGGATGCGGACAGGTTAGTGGGGCTGGGTTTGGGGGGTAGTTTTTAGGGGTGGGGGTCGAATTTAGGGCTCAGGGCGGGGGGGTTGGGGTCGTTTTTTGGGAAGGGGCAGGGTTTTAGGGCTCAGGGTGGGGGGGTCCGGATAGTATTAAAGGCTGGGGCCAGGTTTTAGGGCTCAGGGTGGGAGGAGGGGCAGTTTTCAGGGAAGGGGGTCAGTTTTCGGGCTCAGGGCAGGGGGGCTGGGTCGGGGTAGTTTTTGGCAGGGGGCAAGGTTTTAGGCCTCAGAGCATGGGGGGGAGGGGTAGTTTTCAGGGCAGGGTGGGGTCGGTCTTAGGGTTCAGGGTGAAGGGTCAGGGTAGTTTTAAGGGCTGGGGCGGGGTGGAATACAGGGCTGGGGAATCAGGTGTTAGGGTGCAGGGCAGGCCGGCTGGAATATGCAATTTACCATGCATATCCCTTTAGCAATCATGCCTTTACAACAAAGTTGTAAAGGCATAGGGGCATATTCTCAAGAATGTGCGATAATCATTGCCAAAAAAGGCTAACGCACGTTTTCATATCGCCGTCTATCGCGGGAAAATAACTCTGTGTCATCGTCGTATTCTCAACACAGCGGTAACATGCGATAGTCTCCCGATAACGCGTCAAATATCCGCGATACAACTACCGCGACAAAAAAGAAAATCCGAACGTGAAAAAAGTTGCGATGGGCTCAACCGCGATAGAAAAATCATCGACAAGCAGCACCAGGCTTGCAATTCCCACGTCAGGCGTGAAAAATCACTATAAAGCAGAAAAAAAAAACACAAACAAAAACAAAACAACTGCGAAGCACAATGGAGGTAGCCGGAGCAGGAACAGAGGACGAGCAGAACCCCACAAGCCCCCCGGAGGACCAGGCCTGGACCTCGGGGTCAGGGAAGGGCAAGGACAGGAAGAAGAGGAAGACGAGGTTCAGTCCGCAGGAAAACAGAATCCTGATAACGGAGGTGATGAAATACCATCAACAACTGTTTGTCACCTCCAATGTGTCATTGGCGACAAAAAATGGAATATGGCAGTCCATCGTGGACAAGGTGAATGCAATCGGAGTGCTGAGGAGGACAATGGAAGAGGTCAAGAGGCGCTGGAATGATGTGAAGCGCAAAACCAAGCAGAAACTTGCCAACAACCAGAAGGCAGCAATGCAGACTGGAGGTGGGAGTCCAGCGCCACAGGAGGAGCTGGACGAGATGGAGGAAATGGTCTCCACAGTCATCAGTGTGGAGACAGTGGCAGGAGTTGGGGGACCGGACACTGCTCGACAGGAGCCGACACAACAGGAACAGGGTGAGTAACGACCAGGGACTGGGGGGACGGGGGAGATGGGCACAATGGCACACATGCACAATTAAGCATAGCACAGTGCACACCCACAATGACTCTGGAGCATGTCCCTGATCCTCTTGGCACACTGCAGCACACCTAGAAACTGCAAGTAGGCCCCCGTCGACTATGTGCCCAGAGGGGGCCCTCCCTACACATCACTAATCTCACAACAAACCCATGCACAAATACAAACACACATCCGTGATGTTGTCGAAATATCCACTGTCCCGCATCAAATAGGCAGCTCCTTCCAAACAGTCACAATGTACATTGTCATGCAGTTTGTATGTAAACCTGTACAATGCGTCAACATACATGTGAAAACAATGTTAAACTGCATCTCCCCTTTACATTGCAGAGGGTGAATCAACACCTCCTGCAGAGCAGACGGTACACCTCTTCACTGATGATGAAGAGGGCCTCCCCTCCATCGACACCGATGCCCTCCAACGGCTCATGGACAGCTTCGGCACCCCACCTCCAGGAGCAGGGCAGCCCAGCTGCATCGAGGAAACCCCACGCCCTGCACAGACCACACAGCAGGAAGCACCCACCACCACGGCTGTCTCCCAGGACCCCCACGAACAACACATGGCCTTCCAATGCCGTGTGTTAGGATGCCAGGAGAAGATGGCTAATCAGCTGTGGGTGGGGTTCGACCTCATGGCAGCGAAACTAGATGCCATACGTGGGTGTCTAAGTCCCATCAGGGACCACTTACAGTCCCTAACGGACACCCACTGTCCGCTCCATGCTCTCCAACGGTCCATGGCTAACATCGCTGGAGTCATGACTCTGAGACAAGAACAACTGTCTAGTCAGAGTGGCTCCAGCGATGTCAGCCGGGAGTTGGAACACATGCGGAGGATCATGGAGAACAGGGAGCGGATGCAGGTGGAAAGAATGGCTGCCACGGCTGCACACCAGCGAGATGTAGCTGGGATCTTCCATGCCCTGCAGACCCTCATCATGGCATTGCTGCCACAAGGCCTGGCGCAGATGAATGCTGCTGCTGCTTCGACATCCACATCTCCGCCCCCTGATGTGTCAGTGCCACACAGTGCAGCAGCCAATTCACCTCCGGCCCCTGATGTGTCAGTGCCACACAGTGCGGCAGCCAATCCACCTCCGGCCCCTGATGTGTCAGTGCCACACAGTGCTGCAGAGAAAACACCACCACCCACATGTGAGGCACATGAGACATCAGGGGAGGAAGATGTGGATGAATCTTCCTTACTGGTAGTAAGGAAGCGGTAGAATTCTTCTCCGCCATATGGCCTGTTTCTACTTGGTTCTGCCCCCTGCATCATCACCTTCCACTGTCCCCCGATGCACTCTGCGACACTCACCTTGGACCTCGACATGGACTGCCATATTCTGTTTGGTCACCAATGACACAGCTATCAGACTGCAGACTGAACTCTTCCTCTTCCGATGTACTTGTCATTCCCTGAAGGACTCTGGATGGCCCTCCACAGGCCAACAATGTAAAGTGGGGTTTGCATGGCCCTGTACTGCTCCAGCACTCCACTGAATGTGCATTTAACAATCAAATTCACACAGATGTGTCATGTCTATGATCATTCAAGTACGGAAGTATGGATGGATGTCGGGTCATTGATTCCCCCTTACGTCCATGTTGCACATGTTGTGGGACTTGAGTCACAGGGTGCAACATTACCGATTGCGGACCGGGTGGCGCCAACACCACATCAGAGACACACGCATTAGTCACCTTCTTGTCCAGCCCAGAACGGAACCACGCCCAGAGCGCCGGGGTCATCGTTCACACCCCTACGCTGGACTGGCATACGCCAGGCCACCCACTCTGCTTATGCTTACAGGGGGGACGACAACGCTACATGTCCCAGGTCTTCCCTGTAGTGATCTGCTGATTACAGGTCTAGTTGTCAGCATGCCACAGCCACTCCCTGAGGGCTGGTTCACACCCACACCACACCCATCCAGCACATGCGTCACAGGACATGTGACCCTGCCAATAAAAGGGGCCAGGTGCACGTGCCCGAGGCTATTTCCACTATCTAGCTGAGTATGTCTGTGTGGTCATTATTTATGCATGAGGGCCTAGGGCCCTACCACATCACATTCCCCACTGCCGGAGGTGACATGATGGCGTCCGCACGACGAGACTCAATCATAAAGGGCACATGACTTGAGGTGCACAGAGTTGGTGGCATCCGAGGCACTTAGGACGGCACGGGCCTACCGCCACGGGACGGTGACTTGAGGTGCACAGAGTTGGTGGCATCCGAGGCACTTAGGCCGGCACGGGCCTTCCGCCACGGGACGGTGACTTGAGGTGCACAGAGTTGGTGGCATCCGAGGCACTTAGGCCGGCACGGGCCTACCGCCACGGGACAGTCACTTGAGGTGCACAGAGTTGGTGGCATCCGAGGCACTTAGGCCGGCACGGGCCTACCGCCACAGGACGGTAACTTGAGGTGCACAGAGTTGGTGGCATCCGAGGCACTTAGGCCGGCACGGGCCTACCGCCTCGTGGTGATGACTTGCGGTGCACTGAGTTAGTGGCACCAGAGCTGAGCGTGTGTGCACCCTGCGATTATGCATAGGCCTCGATACGCCGTCCTGCCAATCAAGATTCGATTTGAATTGTGAGCCCAGCTGGACCGCAATGTACGCCGAGGGCAGCAGGCTGCACAGACATGACTCCGCGGCGCGGTGCTGCAGGGTGCGCTGGGGGCCTGTGGCGCGGAATCCAGCGATGGGCTGAGGAGGTTGCACCGGCACGTGGTGGGCCCTTTTGGAGACACGCCGGTGGCGGCAGGTGAGCATTAAGGCCTGGGTGCGTAGGGGCGGGCACTCATTGCTGGTTGGCGGACTGGTCTGGGGACCAGGGCTGGGGTGCAGCAGGCACACGGGATCGCGTAGGCACCACCGGTCATGGCGGTGCCCTCGTGGCTGGGTGGGGGGAGTGAAGGTGCAGGGGTATCAAGCTGATACTAACCGTGATGCTTACAGGTATGAGTAATCCTGCATCATGAGACCGTAACAGAAGTTAGTGTGACCGTAACCTTCCTTTTCTTTCCTACGAAGGTTACGACCACACGTACTTCTGTTACGGTCTTTTTGTGCAGGATTTGTCTTTCCTGTGAGCATTCCGGTTTGTCCAAGTGCTATACACTGTACCAAATTAGGTTTGTGACTATACGGACGCTTGACTATTGTCACCATTTGTCCAACAGGTTTCTGGATACTGACTTCCGGAGTATGGAATGGTATTGGGGAGTTCCCGCAGCATATGCAGTTACTTGAATCCACACGTTGCCCTGATGAAGTTCCCCGTTGGGCGTTGGCTGTGCTTTCCGTATTGTTTATTGTTGTATTTGTAATAAAGGACTGTTTTTACACTACTGTTGACTACTGGACTTCATGACCGTGCGCACCCCCATTTCAGTTACTACAGTTTTGGATCTGGGGCACAGTGGCGTCTGGCAACGGCTGGCGTTGGGGTTGGTTGCGCTGGAACACTACGAATTGGTACTGTTGTGTGGTGCGGTGACAGGGGCCCGCCGTTGCTATTGTGGACATGCATCCATGACTTGGGTGAGGACGTATGATAGGGCTGGCCGTGAGACTCCTCCGACTCTGGCAGTTGTTGTTTGGGAGGTACCAGGGGCCAACAGGTGCAGCACAGCCAGCAGCTTCGTCTGCGGAGGGATGGTGGTTGTCCGCCGTGTTGGTACCGTCAGCCTGTGGGCAATGTGGGTCAGGATGCGGAGGATGGTTGTCCTTTTGTGCCTGTAGTGGGCAATGACTTCCTCTGGCGTTGAGTCTCTGAGGCTGGTGGGTTTTGGGAACGTCCGCTGTCCTGTTCTGCGCTGCCTCTGTGGTAGTCAGGGGGGGGCTGGGGGTGGTTGCGGTGGGTGTTGTGGCCCTCTTGGGTCTCCAGGCTGCACGATCATTGTCTCCATGGCATCTGTTGGTCTTCAGATGTGGCTCTGGGCTGGGCTCCCTTTCTACTGCAGTTTGTCGTCCTGCTTAACACCAGTAAAAGGCAGGTGTTAAATCCCTGCTGCTAACGCACCTTATCGCCTGTTTTTGGATCGCATCGCAGATCTGGCTGGTCGTTGTGAATGTCGCAAAGTGGTGTTTTCGTGTGTTTTTGCACTGGAGCGCCTACTCTGCATATCATTAGCGTTAGTTGTCTCTCTCATCCATGGCGATGTTTTTTGCGGCAGCTATTGCTGGAAAACTGGCGATGTGGTCAGTTTGCACCAGCTTGGGAATGGGGCGATAATTCTTTCACCACTTTTGCTGCGCTAAAGTGCCGATAACTCGGCGATAAGTCCTTGAGAATATGCCCCATACATGGTAAAGGCATACGTGGTTGTATCATACAACCCCAAAAAACACTTTAAATAACTGCTTCTCAATGCAGTGCTATAATGTGCCTATTAGTGTCAAACCTTCTTTGTTAAAAAAAATACACTTCTTTAAATTTTAAAGAGTCTTTATCATATTTTCATTAATATCCATGAAAGCCCATCCTTGGGTGTGTGGGCCCTTTTCATCAGTGGCACGTAAATTAACAGTAGATGTTGTAGCACCCAGGATAATATGCTGCATGGCAAAATACTTAGGGGCATATTATCAACACACAGCGATAAATATCGCTGAGCGCGATTAGCGCTATTTATTGTATCGCCGGCTATCGCTGGATTGAATCGCTGAGATAACGTGTTATCATCAACGTTTATCTCCACAGCGAAAACAAATCCAGCGATAGCGGCAAAATAAGGGAACATCGCTGGAAATCCAGCGATACAAATGCGGCGATAAGGGAATCCTTGGTAATAGGGAGATGTGGACTTAGCCTCAGAATCCACCTCCCTGTACAAATATAGCTAAGTCTGACATTTTGCAGACGTTAGGTTACGGCGATAACCGCGCATAGCGCGGCTTTTTTTATCGCTATGGGTGTCCTGGGCCGGCTTGGTAATACGGAGAAGTGCAGTTAGGGACATTTTCTGTGTTATTTTGACACAAAACGCCCACTTTGCATCTCATTAGAGATACAAAGCGAGGCGTCGGTAACAAGACTGCTAACATGCGCTAATGCATGTTAGCACTGCCTTGTTAATAGGGCGAAAACATTATCTCCGCTTTTTTGGCTTTTAAAGCCAAAAAAGCGGAGATAAGGCCCTTGATAATATGCCCCGTAGATGGACCCAAATGCGATACCTATTGGCTATGCCTATGCTTGCTATGTATTCCTTCATACTGGCTCTGCGGATAGAACTGCCCTCATTGCTTGAAGTGTGACACTCCCTGCCCCCACTCCTGCACCACTGCTGCTGCTGTACAGGGAGGGGGAAACCCAGCAACAGAGAACCCTGCCTGCTATCTCATCCCAACTCATAAATAATTCTGATAAGTGAGAACTTCCGTCCTCGAGAACATTTGAGGCCAACTTTCCAGGCAGCTCTTCCACTGAAATAGATCATAAAAATCATTTGTACTCAAAATCATTTGTTAGCTAAAATTCTGCATTAAAAAATGGTACCAGATGCACTCCTGCTCTAACCCTTCCGCTAGAGTCAGAGGAGTGATTTTTGGACTTGTTTAATGATATCCAGTTGTTCCAACTACTGGCATGTTTTTACAAAAAGTGAGAAAGAGGAAAGTGGCCAAAAAAGAGGCATCACTGCTTTGAAAATGCTGAAAAAATAGAAACACAAATTGGGTTAAGGAATATTGAGGTGTTCTAACATATTAAAGGCATTTTCACAAAATGTTTGCATTCCACTTTGTACATAGAAAACTATGCAAGCTAACACCATGCGAAAGAAGGCTGATGTTAAATCCTCTGATGTAAATCTCACAAGTTTTTTCAGTGTTTTTTTTATTTATTTGAATACACAAAGCAGTGGGTCCCCCAGACACACTGCTGTACTAAAACATTAATAATCCAATATTCCAATGATACTTAAATGAATCATATACAAGTACAAACCAGAAATGAAAGCACCAGAACAAGCTCGGGAAGATCAACAACAACTAAATTACTACAAGAATTTTACGATACAGCAAATTTTTAAATTCTATACAAGTATATCTTTTTAAGACAAACACAATCATGCAAAAAATCACGAGAGACGTTAATATCAACAATAAAATTTGGAATAAAAAAAACAACATTCACCCTAAAATGTTAATAATTAATAATTGAACAAAGTGACAATGTGCATCCTTAAAAAGATATAAATGTAACCCCTTGTTTTCCATGCTACAGCTCTTCCATGGGGTTCAGATGTTTCTTGTCTTGCCTTGCCAACTATTGTGTGGATGACACGCCTGCCAGGAGAAGCAGGACCATGGTGCCCCCGAAGCAGAATTGCCTCTGGAAGTAAGTTGCCTCTCACGAATCTGGTAGCAACTGTCAAGTCAATGAAACTCATCTGGATGCCAACAAAGATAGCATCTGGCCACAATGTCACTAAGGACTGTAAGGATGGTCAAGTCATGCACATGGCCTTCTTACAGGGGGAGATTTGAGCATTAGTCTGGGGAGGGTAGGGTCCCATTCCAAGAATGATTTGTCTCAACAACTGTTCTGCTGCAGTACCCTTCATATGCCACCTTTCTAATGGTGCACATTCAGCGAGTAAGGAGGCATCCAATTTCTTTAATAGAGAGAGGAACACTTTTTTCATTCATACAATCAACACATAAAGAAGGGAGAATAACTCCCATGCAATTACAGACAGGGCAGTTACTGTCTCTCCTGGATATGCGCACACTCTCCAGAGCCATCAGACTCCCCGGCGTTGTTTGTTTAAAATGGTATCTGTTTTATGGCCATTTTTGCCTAACTATAACGTCCCTTTAACCTTTGTTTTTTTCTTTTTTATATATATATATATATATTCTATGGAAAAAACAAAGGATACAGGAACATTATTATTATTATTAATTATTATTATTATTAATTTATATAGCACTGAATCACCCCTAAGGGGTATCTCTGCGCTTAGGACGGAGTGCTGCAGCCAGACCCAAGGGAATCAGAAAAGATGAGTTTTCAGAAGCTTCCTGAACTGAGAGAGGCTCTGGCAATCGCGAAGCTGGAGGGGCAGCTCGTTCCAGAAAGCAGGAGCAAGATGTGTAAAAGCTTTGCCACCCTTGCGCGCCTTTTTAATTCTAGGGGTGCAAAGGAAGAGCTTGGACCCAGATCGAAGGGGCCGTGAGGGGATATACTTAATACGTTTCGCAGATAAGTAGGAAGGCCCCTGTTCATTAAGGGCTTTAAAAACAGTGCAGCCTATCTTAAATTTCACCCGCCTTCTCACAGGGAGCCAGTGGAGTTTTTTGAGAAGGGGAGTAGAAGCCGTTCTAGGTGGGGCGTTTGCTACCAAACGGGCAGCCGTGTTCTGCACGACTTGTAACTTGTTTAAGGAGGCTTCGTTGGCCGATGCCAACAGTGCGTTACAATAGTCCAGACAACTTAGTACTAGGACTTGCATCAATGTTTTTTTGGTAGAGGAAGGTAACAGGGGGAAGATCTTCTGAGTAAACTGAGTGTGTAGAAGCAGGTGCCAGCAGTAGTAGTGGCGTGAGCATCGAGAGTGAGGTTCTGGTTGATCCTGATTCCCAAATTCTTGACCACTTCCTTAGGAGACGGGGCATTGCCCAGCTCCTCTGGCCACCATCTGGGAGTCCAGCTTATAGCTGCTCCTCCAAACAGCATGATCTCCGATTTCTCGGCGTTCAATTGGAGGAAGTTAGTCCTCATCCAGGCAGCAATGGTCTTCATGCCTTCAGAAAAGATGAGTTGTATATCAGGTCTGTTTTTATCAAAGGTGAGGAGGAGCTGGGTGTCGTCCGCGTATGAGATGGGACTGAACCCTAAGTTCCTCATTAGTTTGGCCAAGGGGGTAACATAAATGTTAAAGAGAGTAGGGCTCAAACAAGAGCCCTGTGGTACCCCCTTGGTGACTTTGGTGGTTTTTGATCTAAAGGTCCCCAAAGTAACCATCTGGGTTCTATCAGTAAGAAAGTCTGTCAACCACTTCAGGGCAAGCCCCTGTATTCCAATGCCCCGAAGTCTCTCCAGTAGGATCTGGTGTGAGATGGTGTCAAATGCTGCCGATAGGTCAAGCAGCACCAGAAGTGCCGCCTGACCATTGTCCAGGGCCATTCTGATTTTATCAGTTACCTCAATCAGAGCAGATTCGGAACTGTGCTTGGCCCGGAAGCCTGACTGGGAGACATCAAGGCAGTGAGAGGTTTCACCAAAGTCAGACAGATGTCTATTTATGTGTTTTTCAATAAGCTTGCTCTGAAGGGGGAGCAAAGATATGGGACGGTAATTTGAAAGCTCAGTTGTAGAGATCTTGAGATTTTTACGAATGGGTACAACTTCAGCAGCTTTCCATTCTAGAGGGAGTCTGCCTGTACTCAAGGAGCTATTAAGAATGGTACAGATGGGTGTGGCTAGCTGTGCGGAAAATCTGGATGAGATTTTGGCGGGAATGATATCTAGGGGAGAACCAGATTTAGTTTTGCTAAGGAGAGATTCAACCTCTACCGGAGTGAGAGGGGGAAAGCAGTGGAGCTGACAGGTATTGTTAGGGGAGCCAGGATATCCTACTGAAGAGTGCGGAGAAGTTTCATTGGACAAGATAATTTTCAGGTAGATGTCTTCTATTTTTTGGGTGAAAAAGGAAGCTATATTGTCGCACAGCAACTGTGAGGGAGATTCCGCAGTTTCGCAGGCTCTGGGATTCGTGTAAGACTTCAAGATCTGAAAGAGGGTTTTAGAGTTGTTCCCAGCTTGCTCCAGTTGAAGAGTGATGTGTAGCTTGCGGGCGGATTTAATATTTTTATGGTAGGAGGACAGTGCAGCTTTGTAACTTTCTTTATCTTGCTCACTGTGAGAATGTCACCATATCCGTTCTAGTTTTTTACATAGACTCTTTTCAATTCGTAAGGCTGGGGAGTACCAGCTAGTGGGTGTGGGTTTAGGGCAGTGGGTCTGTGGCTTCATAGGGGCTACATTATCTATAGTGTCTTGAATAGTGGAGTTAAAATGAGCTAGTTGTTCTTCTACACTATAAGTGCTAGTTTCGATGTCCCAGGAACAGAAGGGGGACAGGAGTTGGTCGGGCTTCAGTTTATGCCAAGGTCTGTACCAGCATTTGGCGTGAGGTGTGGGGGTGGAGAGGCTACTGGGGCTCATAAGTTGGAAATTCACCAGAGAGTGGTCAGACCAAATTAGAGGGCACGTTTCCCCACAGAGGATATTCGTAGAGTTGGATAGGATGAGATCTAAAATTATAGTTAGGAAATAGAATTAAAACAATCTTAGAAATTCACAAAGAAAACCAAAGGTTACAGTGACGTTATAGTTAGGTTTGGATTTTACACACACAAAACCATTGACATTCAGCAGTTATAGTTATCTCAAGTGACTATAACTCGAGCCCTAAGGTAACTATAACTCATGCCCCCACCATGCATAGTTTTCTCATCAATAATTTCAATGCAAATGTTGCAGTGATGTTATCAATGATGTCATAGAGGATGCCATGAGTAATGTAATATGTGGGATAATTAGCAGTGCATGGTGAGGGCATGAGTTATAGTTGACTTAGGGCTTGAGCAACTATAACATCCCTGTAACCTTTGTTTTTTCAGTGAATTTGTATGTTTTCATAATGCTATTTCCTAACTATAACGTCCCTGTAACCTTTGTGTTTTCAGTGAATTTCTATGTAACCTGGGTATTTGAACGGATGTGTGAATGTCTGTATGACATTGTGAGTAAGTAAAGTGGGTGTGTGAGTGGTTTTCTAAGTCTCTGAGTGAGTGTGTGAGTGGTTTTCTGGGTTTCTAAGTGGGTGTGTGAGTGGCAGTATGGGTGTTTGAGTAGGTGTGTGAGTGGTTGTGTGAGTGTGTAAGTGGGTGTGTGAGTGGGTGTGTGAGTGTGTGTGTGTGTGACTGGCTGTGTGGGTATGTGAGTGGGTGTATGAGTGGTTTTGTGGGTCTGTGAGTGGGTGGGTGTGTGAGTGCTTGCATGGGTGTGTATGTGGGTGTGTGAGTGCCTGTGTGGGTCTGTGGGTGGTGTTCTGGGTCTCAGAGAGGGTGTATGTGTGGCTGTGTGATGTGTCAGTGGGTGTGTGAGTGGTTGTGTGGGTGTTTTAGTGGGCATGTGAGTGGGTGTGTAAGTGTGAGTGTGTGTGTGTGTGATCAGCCTTGTAGGTCTGTGAGTGGGTGTGTGAGTTGTTTTGTGGGTCTCTGAGTTGGTGTGTGAGTGGCTGTACAGGTGTGTGAGTGGTTGTGTGAGTGGTTGCATGGGTGTGCATGTGGATGTGCGAGTGCTGTGTGGGTCTGTGAGTGGGTGGTTCTCTGGGTCTCTGAACGGGTGTGTGAGTGTCTGTGAGAGTGTGTAAGTGGGTATGTGAGTGGTTTCTAGGTCTCTGAGTGGGTG
This sequence comes from Calotriton arnoldi, assembly GCA_963921515.1. Taxonomy (NCBI): domain Eukaryota; kingdom Metazoa; phylum Chordata; class Amphibia; order Caudata; family Salamandridae; genus Calotriton; species Calotriton arnoldi. Next base: position 1,406,599 of record CAWUFW010004403.1, on the reverse strand, counting down.
TGTGGTGGCTGTATCAGTGTGTGAGTGGTTTTCTGGGTCTCTGAGTGGGTGTGTGAGTGGCTGTATGGGTGTGTCAGTGGGTGTGTGAGTGGGTGTGTGCGTGTAAGTGGGTGTATGAGTGCATGTGTGACTGGCTGTGTGGGTCTGTGAGTGTGTGTTCAATTGGTTTTATGGGTGTATGAGTAGGTGTGTGAGTGGTTGCATGGGTGTGTACCTGGATGTATGAGAGCCTGTGTGGATCTGTTAGTGGGTGTGTCAGTGGTTTTGTGGGGCTCTGAGTGGGTGTGTGAGTGCATGAGTGACTGGCTGTGTGGGTATGTGAGTGGGTGTATGAGTGGTTTTGTGGGTCTGTGAGTGGGTGTGCGAGCGGTTGTGTGGGTGTGTAAATGGGTGTATGACTGTGTGGATAGGTGTGTGAGTGCGTACATGGCTGGCTGTGTGGGTCTGTGGTTTGAATGGTTTTGTGGTCCTCTGAGTGGGTGTGTGAGTGGCTGTACAGGTGAGTGAGTGGATTTTTGAGAGTGGTTATGTTGGTGTGTACATGGATGTGTGAGTGTTGTGTGGGTCTGTCAGTAGGTGTGTGAGTTGTTCACCAGGTCTCTGAGTGTGTGTGGGTGGTTGTATGGGGGTGTGAGTGGTGTTTTGGATCTCTGAGTGGGTGCATGAGTAGCTGTATGGATATGTGAGCGGTTGTGTGGGTGGGTAATGGGTATGTGAGTGAATGTGTGAGTGGGTCAGTGAGGGGTATACTTTTTTTTAAATTTGGGATCTGGATCCATGGATTCACATGGGGGGCTGCGCTGAGTGCCATGGACAGTCCGCAGATCCTTGCGAGCCCCCCCACATTTTGGGACAATTTCCTGGCCATTGGGGCTCCCTCACAGACCCGGCCATCAGTCCTAAGGGGTCAGAATACCTCTAGCCTGACCCCTTATATCCAATTTACACTTTATTTCCCCTCAGGATTCATGTCCCTATTAAACAAAATGGCAGATGCAACTTTTCTCTCAGGTTGCAGCCAGCCAATTATGGCATTGCTGTTGGCGAGTGGATCCGTGTCTGTAGATATACATAAATCTTTTTCTTAATAACTCCAAAACTACTGAACTGATTTACATCATACTACAAAAAGTAATCTTTCTGAACCAAGATCTAGCTTTCTGCCAAATGTGGTGTAATTCTGTTCAGCGGTTCGGGCTGTAGTCATGTCTAAAATGGCTGTGGGAAATTGCATGGGGAAAACACATTTCCGCTTGACGAATCACCCCAAAACTTTCCTGACAGCAGCTGAAGTGAGTGGCAAACTAGTTTTGAAAAATTCATAAAGATTTGTCAAAGCCCGGCCAAATTTTATTAGCAAAACAAAAAATGCTTTTCCTATGGAAACTAGGGTCCTAACTATAACTACCAACCGCCAGTAGGTAATATATATCAAGCCGGGTCTGGTGGCTTAGTGGACTAATGCGTCCACTGAAGGGGCATGTGTTTGAACTTGTCGCAGGTTCAAATCCCGGCGGGTCCACTCAGCCTTTCATGCTTCCGAGGTCGATAAAATGAGTACCATTGAGTTGGTTGACAATAAATATCTGTTATTCAGCACCAACTACACATGTTTTCATATATATATATATATACACTGAACAAAAACGGGGGAAAGGATTATTTAAATATATGTGTGTGTGTGGTGTGTGTATATATTATCTACTGGCGGTCGCCAGTAGATAGTTATAGTTAGGACCTATTTTCCATAGGAAATCCGCAACATTCTATTCCCAATAACTTTGGCGCCGGTTGACAAATCTTCGCAAAATTTTCAAAACTTATGGCCCGCTCCGGTCCGCTCCTATCCTGAAAGTCTCGGGGTGATTCGTCAAGTGGGGGCCGAGAAAAAGGGGGTCCCAAAACGTGTTTTCCCCATGCAATTTTCCATAGGAACCTTTAGTCGCAGCTACAGCCCGAACTGCTGAACGGAATTACACCAAATTTGGCAAAAGGTAGCCCTTGGTTCAGAGTCGTGCCTTTTGGTTAAATGGTGTAAATCCGTTCAGTAGTTCCTGAGAAAATCAAAAGTAAAATCACAGATATATCTGGGCGGAGCCTAACCACACATGTCATTGTGAGATCTGATTGGCTGTCAGCACTTCATCCTGGAATTGCTGGCAGCCATCTTGGGACCAATATACATGATAGTACCCCATTGAAATGCATTGTAGTGAATCAAAGATTTTGAGGGTTACCAAAAGGAGAACTATAAAGGTTGATAACAGACTTTAGTTACATTAGAATTCATTTGTTGATGGTACCATACTAATTTCAGGAATTGTGGTGTGTTCTAAGGTGATTTTACCCTGTGAAAAACCTTCTGCTGGGATATCATGAATCATGTTTGAGAGAAAACTATTTTCACATGCTTGTCCCATAGAGTTTTGGAAGGTGCTCCAGAAGCTAAAATGAGAGCATATTTTCTGTAAATTCACATTATCTTTCTCAGTCATGTGAGAATGAAGTCTGACATTCTCAGTAAAACATGTACATCCAACAAGGGCAGAGACTGTCAGTTGATTCCTTTGTGTTCTACTGCAGCTTCCCAGAGTGTTCTAAAGAACAACTAGAGTGCTAACAGCCTTACTTATGACAAAAGTATGGCACACCTGAAGCCATCTTTATTGGAATAAACTGGTAACACTTAAAACATTTAATTTAAAAAGGAACAAAATGATGGGGTTCATTTTGTCATAGAAATTATGGTTAGTGCTGTAGAAAGAAAAATTAGGACATGTTTCAAGTGTGATCTCAAATATCTTCCTGTTATATTTCAACAGGAGCAGCCTGCCAGTTGATGCCTTTGTGTTCTACTGCAGCTTCCCAGAGTGTTCTAAAGAACAACTAGAGCGCTAACAGCCTTACTTATGACAAAAGTATGGCACACCTGAAGCCATCTTGATTGGAATAAACCGGTAACACTTAAAACATTTAATTTAAAAAGGAACAAAATGAGGGGGTTCTTTTTGAAATAGAAATTATGGTTAGTGCTGCAGAAAGAAAAATTAGGGCATGTTTTAAGTGAGATCTCAAATCCTCTTCTATTTCATTAAAAAAAGTCTGACATGCAGACTGAAACAATCACTTTCAATAACAGCAGCAGACTTCCAGTTAACTCCCTGGTGAGCAGTAGCTTTACTACAGTGATCTAATGAGCAACTAGACTGCTAACATTCTGAATTTATGGCAAATGTGAGACACATCTGAATGCCTTCTTGATGGAATCAAAGTAAAAACTGAAAGCATTTCCTACTGAGGAGACTGCAGTAAATGAGGAAATCAGGAAACTTCATAACAAAGAAGTCTTCCAAGATGGCCACCAGAGAAAAAAGAGCCCAAATGTAGCACAAATATTACCCAGATGTAGCCCACATATAGCCCAATGACAAAAGTGTGCAAAACACTTTTTATTTTTAGTTTTTTTGCAGTTTTATGTAGTGCAGACTGGTCAGGTATTGGAGCGTTGCATCTTAAAACATGACCCCCTACACTACAAAAACACCACTGCACTACCCTAAACCCTAAAACACTACCCCCAGCACGACCCCCTACACTACACAAGCACCACTGCACTACCCTAAACCCTAAAACACTACCCCCAGCACAACCCCTACACTACCCAAACACCACTGCACTAACCTAAATCCTAAAACACTACCCCCAGCATGACCCCCTACACTACCCAAACACCACTGCACTACCCTAAACCCTAAAACACTACCCCCAGCACGACCCCCTATACTACACAAGCACCACTGCACTACCCTAAACCCTAAAACACTACCCCCAGCACGACCCCCTACACTACACAAACACCACTGCACTACCCTAAACCCTAAAACACTATCCCCAGCACGACCCCCTACACTACCCAAACACCACTGCACTAACCTAAATCCTAAACCACTACCCCCAGCACGACCCCCTACACTACCCAAATACCACTGCACTACCCTAAAACATGACCGCCTACACTACACAAACACCACTGCACTACCCTAAACCCTAAAACACTACCCCCAGCACGACCCCTACACTTCCCGAACACCACTGCACTGCCCTAAACCCTGAAACACCAGCCTCTGCACGACCCCCTACACTGCCCGAACACCACTGCACTGCCCTAAACCCTGAAACACCACCCCCAGCACGACCCCCTACACTGCCCGAACACCACTGCACTGCCCTAAACCCTGAAACACCACCCCTTCACGACCCCCTACACTGCCCGAACACCACTGCACTGCCCTAAACCCTGAAACACCACCCCCAGCATGACCCCCTACACTGCCCGAACACCACTGCACTGCCCTAAACCCTGAAACACTACCCCCAGCAAGACCCCCTACACTGCCCGAACACCACTGCACTGCCCTAAACCCTGAAACATCACCCCCAGCAAGATCCCCTGAAGTGCCCGAACACCACTGCCCTAAACCCTGAAACACCACCCCCAGCACGACCCCCTACACTGCCCGAACACCACTGCACTGCCCTAAACCCTGAAACACCACCCCCAGCACGACCCCCTACACTGCCCGAACACCACTGCTCTGCCCAAAACCCTGAAACACCAGCCCCAGCACGACCCCCTACACTGCCCGAACACCACTGCACTGCCCTAAGCCCTGAAACACCAGCCCCAGCACGACCCCCTACACTGCCTGAACACCACTGCACTACCCTAAACCCTGAAACACCACCCCCAGCACGACCCCCTACACTGCCCGAGCACCACTGCACTGCCCTAAACCCTGAAACACCAGCCCCATCACGACCCCCTACACTGCCCGAACACCACTGCACTGCCCTAAACCCTGAAACACCAGCCCCAGCACGACCGCCTACACTGCCCGAACACCACTGCACTCCCTAAACCCTGAAACACCAGCCCCAGAACGACCCCCTACACTGCCCGAACACCACTGCACTGCCCTAAACCCTGAAACACCAGCCCCAGCACGACCCCCTAAACTGCCCGAACACCACTGCACTGCCCTAAACCCTGAAACACCACCCCGTGCACGACCCCCTACACTGCCCGAACACCACTGCACTGCCCTAAACCCTGAAACACGACCCCCTACATTGCCCGAACACCACTGCACTGCCCTAAACCCTGAAACACCACCCCCTGCACGACCCCCTAACACTGCCCGAACACTACTGCACTGCCCTAAACCCTGAAACACCATCCCCAGCACGACCCCCTACACTGCACGAACACCACTGCACTGCCCTAAACCCTGAAACACGACCCCCAGCAAGACCCCCTACACTGCCCGAACACCACTGCACTGCCCTAAACCCTGAAACATCACCCCCAGCAAGACCCCCTACACTGCGCGAACACTACTGCCCTAAACCCTGAAACACCAGCCCCAGCAAGACCCCCTACACTGCCCGAACACCACTGCACTGCCCTAAACCCTGAAACACCAGCCCCAGCATGACCCCCTACACTGCCCGAACACCACTGCACTGCCCTAAACCCTGAAACACCACCCCCAGCACGACCCCCTACACTGCCCAAGCACCACTGCACTGCCCTAAACCCTGAAACACCAGCCCCAGCATGACCCCCTACACTGCCCAAACACCACTGCACTGCCCTAAACCCTGAAACACCAGCCCCAGCACGACCCCCTACACTGCCCGAACACCACTGCACTGCCCTAAACCCTGAAACACCAGCCCCAGCACGACCCCCTACACTGCCCGAACACCACTGCACTGCCCTAAACCCTGAAACACCACCCCGTGCACGACCCCCTACACTGCCCGAACACCACTGCACTGCCCTAAATCCTGAAACACGACCCCCTACACTGCCCGAACACCACTGCACTGCCCTGAACCCTGAAACACCACCCCCTGCATGACCCCCTACACTGCCCGAACACCACTGCACTGCCCTAAATCCTGAAACACGACCCCCTACACTGCCCGAACACCACTGCACTGCCCTGAACCCTGAAACACCACCCCCTGCACGACCCCCTAACACTGCCCGAACACTACTGCACTGCCCTAAACCCTGAAACACCATCCCCAGCACGACCCCCTACACTGCACGAACACCACTGCACTGCCCTAAACCCTGAAACACTACCCCCAGCAAGACCCCCTACACTGCCCGAACACCACTGCACTGCCCTAAACCCTGAAACATCACCCCCAGCAAGACCCCCTACACTGCGCGAACACTACTGCCCTAAACCCTGAAACACCACCCCCAGCAAGACCCCCTACACTCCCCGAACACCACTGCACTGCCCTAAACCCTGAAACACCAGCCCCAGCATGACCCCCTACACTGCCCGAACACCACTGCACTGCCCTAAACCCTGAAACACCACCCCTGCACGACCCCCTACACTGCCCGAACACCACTGCACTGCCCTAAACCCTGAAACACCACCCCAGCACGACCCCCTACACTGCCCGAACACCACTGCACTGCCCTAAACCCTGAAACACCACCCCCTGCACGACCCCCTACACTGCCCGAACACTACTGCACTGCCCTAAACCCTGAAACACCACCCCCAGCACGACCCCCTACACTGCATGAACACCACTGCACTGCCCTAAACCCTGAAACACTACCCCCAGCAAGACCCCCTACACTGCCCGAACACCCCTGCACTGCCCTAAACGCTGAAACATCACCCCCAGCAAGACCCCCTACACTGCCCGAACACCACTGCCCTAAACCCTGAAACACCACCCGCAGCAAGACCCCCTACACTGCCCGAACACCACTGCACTGCCCTAAACCCTGAAACACCAGCCCCCGCATGACCCCCTACACTACCCAAACACCAATGCACTACCCTAAACCCTAAAACACTACCCCCCGCACGACCCCCTACACTACCCAAAGACCACTGCACTACCCTAAACCCTAAAACACTACCCCCGCACGACTCCCTACACTACCCAAAGACCACTGCATTACCCTAAACCCTAAAACACGACCCCCTACACTACACAAACAGCACTGCACTACCCTAAACCCTAAAACACTACCCCCAGCACGACCCCCTACACTACACAAACACCACTGCACTACCCTAAACCCTAAAACACTAGCCCCCTACACTACACAAACACCACTGCACTACCCTAAACCCTAAAAACTACCCCCAGCACGAACCCCTACACTACCCAAACACCACTGCACTACCCTAAACCCTAAAACACTACCCCCAGAACTACCCCCTACACTACCCAAATACCACTGCACTACCCTAAACCCTAAAACACTACCCCCAGCAGTACCCCTACACTACCCAAACACCATTGCACTACCCTAAACCCTAAAACACTACCCCCTGCAGTACCCCCTACACTACCCAAACACCACTGCACTACCCTAAACCCTAAACCACTACCCCCAGCACGACCCCCTACACTACCCAAACACCACTCGACTACCCTAAACCCTAAAACACTACCCCCAGCACCACCCCCTACACTACCCAAACACCACTGCACTACCCTAAACCCTAAAACACTCCCCCCAGCACGACTCCCTACACTACCCAAACACCACTGCACTACCCTAAACCCACCCCCAGCATGACCCCCTACACTACACAAACACCACTGCACTACCCTAAACCCTAAAACACTACCCCCAGCACGACCCCCTTCACTACCTAAACACAACTGCACAATTTGTTACAGGCGTTGCAACGCAGGCCTGTGGTGCTTACTGGAAGTACCTGGTGGGCTAGTTGGGCCCCAGGGACCCTCAGGATTCAAAGTGACCTAATCCCCCAACTTAAAACACACCACGGGGCGCGTTTGCACAGTGGTGAAGGGAGGGGGCGGGGCTCAGGTGACATGTGCGCAAACACGCCCTGTGGTGCGTTTTAAGTTGGGGAATTAATTCCCCTTGAATCCTGAGGGACCCTGGGGGCCAACTAGCCCACCAGGTACCTTCAGTAAGCACAACAGAGTTACGTTGCAGAGAGGTGAAAAAAGGTGCGTGGCCTCGGAACGCCTCTCTGCAACTCAGCTCTGTGGTCCTAACTGTAGGTACCTGGGGGGCTAGTTGGGCCCCAGGGACCCTCAGGATTCAAGGAGACTTAATCCCGCAACTTAAAACGCGCCATGGGGCGCGTTTGCACACATGTCACCTCAGGCCCCCCCTCCCTTCACCACTGTGCAAACGCGCCCTGTAGCGCGTTTTAAAAGGTAGTTTTAATCCCCCTGCCCTATTATGTACTAGGGACTTACAGAGGAGGTCATGCTAATCACAGGGGTACCCCAACGCATAGTGTTCCCTAGTGTATGTAGGTGTTTTCACTGTATTCTAAGTGTCTTTTAGCATAGCACTGGCTCTGGTTAGTCAGAGTCAGTTACCACCAGTACCCGTCTGAAAAAGTTGTGGGCAAAGGATGATTTTGCAACAAGGCCTCTTTCTGCTCCTCTGTTGGTTCTTTCTGCACATCTTTTGCTTCTTCCTGCACTTTTCTTCGTCTTTGTGGACTTCTGTTGCTTCTTTCTGCATTTCTTTTGCTTCTTTCTGTGCGTTTTTTCTTCTTTCTTCACATGTCCTACCTCTGTAGGCATAGTTAGAAACTAGCATTTAAAAAACCTTTGAAATTCACTTAAAAATCATAGGTTTCAGGCACGTTATAGTTAGAAATTATAATTTAAAAAACCTTTGAAATTCACTGAAAAAACCATAGGTTTCAGACACGTTATAGTTAGAAATTAGCATTTAAAAACCTTGGAAATTCACTGAAAAAACCATAGGTTTTAGGGACAGTTATAGTTAGTTGGACATTTCACTCGTACAAAACCATAGAAATTCCCCGTTATAGTTAGTTCAGCTAACTATAACTCGCGCCCCGCAATGCACTGCTGATGACGTCACATATTACATCACTCATGACATGGTCAGTGACATCACTGATGACATCACTGATGACATCTCAAATGACATCACTGATGACATCACTGATGACATCATCTAGTGACTGTGTGTTTCTGTAAAGTTTAAATATGTTTAATATATATAGGGAAAGCCGTATTGAAGAATGAGTGGGTGTATAAGTGTCTGAATGGATGATTTAGTACGTGCGTGACTGACTCTACAAGTGAGTGATTAAACGTATCTTACTGAATGCATGGGTTAGTGACTAAACTGTGTGAATGTCTGTATCCGTCTGTTTGTTGGTGTGTAAGTGGATGCATGGATTTGCGAATAGCTACATGAGTGTCTATATGTGTTATTGATTGGTTCTCTGAGTATCTGTATGGCTGCCTGAGTGTTTGTGTTGGTGGGGTGTGTGTGTGACTCTGTACATAGATGTGTGAGTGAGGGATTCACTGGGTGCATGATTTCAAGAGTGCATCTGTGATGGACTGCTTGGGTGGGTGAGTGTGTGTATGGGTGTGTTAGTGAGTGAATGTATATCTCAGTGGTACATGTGAGAGTAACTACATATGTAAAAGGCAGTATATATGTGTGTTAGAGTATTTAAATGGCTATAAGTGAGAGTGTGTGATTGTGAGAGTGGCTGTATGGATGCGTGTGTGCTTGTATCAGTTATTGTATAAGAGCATAAGAATGTGCTAGTATTTGAATGAGTAAGTGAGCTGGCGTGTGTATAACTGTATAGGTGAGTAAATGGGTGTGTGATTAATTTTTTGCATGACTGACTAGGTGTGTGAGTACCTCTATGGATGAGTGGCGGTGTGTGAGTGTTTATATAGGTGTATGAGTGCATATGATAGTCCTGTACTGAGTGACCGTAAGTATGAGTGACTGTACGGGTGAGTGAGTGGATGTGTGTGTAGACCTAAGAATCAGTGAGTGGGTATGTAGTTATTGGTATTGGAGTGTCTATGGTTTTGAGAATGGCAGTCTGTAATTTAGAGTGGGTGTATCAAAGGTTATATTAGGGTGTGAGAAGATGCATCAAATTATCACATGGATGATGTCATCAGTGATGTCATCAGTGATGTCATTTGAGATGTCATCAGTGATGTCATCAGTGATGTCACTGACCATGTCATGAGTGATGTAATATGTGACGTCATCAGCAGTGCATTGCGGGCGCGAGTTATAGTTAGCTGAACTAACTATAACGGGGAATTTCTATGGTTTTGTACGAGTGAAATGTCCAACTAACTATAACTGTCCCTAAAACCTATGGTTTTTTCAGTGAATATATATATATATATATGTATATATATAGAGAGAGAGAGAGCTCAATATTTTACAAATGAAATTTTTGCATGCATTTTTACTATATAATTACAATTATTCAATGTACTGATCTCACTGATGATGTTTCAGTTGACATAAATGGAATAATCAATGACATCTCTGAAGACGTCACAATTATTGTTAGCAATGACATCATGAAGGGCAACACTAATGACATCACACATGATGGCATGGTAGGACTGAAAGGTATGTTGCAGCATAGGTGTGTTTTATTCTTGGTGGTAGTTCAGCTACCGTAAAAATACTAGGAGAATACCAGATATGGGCAATGATGTACAGTTGAGAAGTGTTGGAAAATTTATCAATTTATGGAGGAGGTGCTAAATACATGGGATTTGCCCCTGAGAGAATTTAATCTTCCATAGAGAAATAACGTGGAGGAAATATCAAAGATGGTATCTCTTTGTTAAATATTTTCTATATAAATCAGGGGATTGTTTATGCCCAAAACTCTAAATCTCCTTCACATGAGGCTCTTTCACTTAAGGCTGGATTAACACATATTTTTCTTCTTTTGAAACTGAAGGATGTGTGAGATCTGCCAAAGAACAATGGGCAGTGGATTTTAGAGTTTTGGGGACACTCTTGAGACAGTGATCGGCAATTGTGTTGCTTTGTAAAGTGTGAAAAGACCATCTTGCTCTGTGGGACAAGTGTATTCATCTCACAAGTGTGCAAGGAATCTACTTGAGCTAAAAACATCTGGCGCCTTCCAGAAGATAGTGCATTGCACCGAAGATAATATGTGTCAGCCATAACCAAGAAGGTCAAAGATACTAAGGGGTATATTCACAAGAACGTGTGATAACTACTGCAAGAGTAGCGTAACGCAACTTTTAATATCGCAGCCTAGCGCAGGAAAATAACTCCGTGTTAACGTGGAATTCACAACAAGGCGGTAGCATGCGATAGTCTGCCCAAACCGCGGACAATGTCCGCGATACAACCACCACGATGGAGATAAAAACACAAACCACAACACCAAAAAACACGCGATGTGCCAAAGCGCAATGGGGAAATCAGCAACAAGCAGCGCCAGGCCTGCTACACACACCTTGTCAGGCATCAAAAACCACCATAAAAGTAGAAAAAACACCCACACACAAACTGACCAACACCCAAGCACCATGGAGGCAGCCGGAGCAGGCGCAGAGGACGAGCGCAACCCCACAAGCACCCCGGACGACCAGCCTGGGACCTTGGGGACAGGGAAGGGCAAGGACAAGAAGACCAGGAAGACCAAGTTCAGTCCGCAGGCGAACAGGATCATAGTCACGGAGGTGATGGAACACCATCAACAACTCTTCGTCACCTCCAACGTGTCATTGGGCACCAAAAATGGAATATGGCGGGACATCGTTGACAAGGTGAATGCCGTCAGAGAGCACAAGCGGACAATGGACGAGGTCAAGAGGCGATGGAATGACATCAAGCGGAAGACCAAGGAGAAACTCACTGCCAACCAGAAGGCAGCAACACAGACTGGAGGTGGGGGCCCAGCGCCACAGCTGGAGCTGGATGACATGGAGGAGCTGGTGTCGACAGTCATCAGTATGGAGACTGTGGCCGGAGTCAGGGGACCGGACACTGCTCGACAGGACACAACACAACCGCAACAGGGTGAGTGACCACCAGGTACTGGGGGGACGGGGGGAGATGGCCACAATGGCACACATGCACAAGCAAGCAGGGCACAGTGCACACCCACAATGACCCTGGGTCCTCGCCCAGACCCACAGACTGTCACAATGTACAATGCCATGCTGTCTGAATGTCAACCTGTACCATGCGGCTACATACATGTGGACACATTGTAATATACCATCTCCCCTTCACATCGCAGGGGCATCATCAACACCTCCTGCAGAGCAGTCACAGCCACTCTTCACTGATGACGAGGAGGAGGACAACACCAGCATCGACACCCAAACCATCCAAGACATCATTGACCTCATCCGCCAGCCACCTCCAGGATCAGGGCAGCCCAGCTACATCGATGAGACCCCACCCACCACCCAAACCACCCAGCAGGAGGCACCCACAGCCCCGGCACCCTCCCAAGTCCCCCAGGAACAACAAATGGCCTTCCAACGCCGTGTGCTGGAGGGCCAGAGGGAGACGGCCGAGAAGGTGCGGGTGGGGTTCGATCTCATGGCTACCAAACTGGACGCCATCCTTGGGTGTCTATGTCCGCCCCATGGTCTCCAACGAGCCCTGACTGACATCGCTGGAGTCATGATGCAGAGGGAAGAATACCTGTCCGCTCAGAGTGGCTCCAGCGATGCCAGCCATGAGCTGGCACACATGCGGAGGCTCATGGAGGACATGGTGCGGATGGAGGCGGAAAGGATGGCAGCCACCGCTGCACATCAGCAAAATGTAGCTGGGATCTACCAGGCCCTGCATGTCCTCATCATGGCATTGCTGCCACAAGGCGTGGCGATGATGAATGCTGCTGCCCTCACACAATCCACATCTCTGCCCCCTGGTGTGTCAGTGCCTCCCAGTGCGGCAGGCGTCTCCACTCCGGCACCTGATGTGTCACTGCCACACAGTGCGGCCGACAATCCTCCTCCGGCCCCTGATGTGTCAGTGGCACACAGTGCCGCAGCCGGTACTGCAACACCCACAGGTGGGGCAGAGCACACATCCGGGGACGAGGACGTGGATGGGATTGAGATCAGAAGGAGGTACTAGCATTCATTTCCGCCACCTTGCCTGTTTCTGCTTGGTGCCGCACATGGCCTCAAGACCTACCACTGACCCCCGATACACTCCGATGCACTCACCTTGGACAGCGACATGGACTGCAACATCCTGTTCGACGACCAATGACACAGCGACCAGACTGCGGACTGTACCCTTCCTCTTCCGCAGTACATGTCATCCCCGGATGGACTCTGGCTGGCCCTCCACGGGCCCATATTGTGTAGTGTGCTCGGCATTGCCCTGTACCGCTCCAGCTTGATAACTGCACTGGATGTGCAATAAACATCCAGTGACGCACTGCTGTGTCATGTCTTTCATCATTCATGTGTGAATGTGTGGATGAATGGAGGGACAGTGACTTCCCTTGCTCCAATGATGTTCATCCTGTGGGATGCCAGTCAGAGGGTGCTACATTGCATTTTGTGTACCGGGTCCCGTGAACACTACAACAGGGACACACGCATCAGTCACTTCCTTGTCCGGACATGGACAGAACCACGCCCAGAGCCCACGAGTCATTGTTGCAAGCCCAGCGCTGGTCCGGCGTACGGCAGGCCAGACCACTCCGCTAATGCTCCGAAGGGGGGCCCTCATTACTACCCGTCGCAGGCGTACTCGCTGGTGGTGTGCAGGTCACTGGTCTAGTTGTCAGCATGTCACAGCCACTCCCTGAGGGCAGGTTTGCACGCACACCACACCCATCCGGCACAGGCGTCACAGGCCATGTGACTCTGCCAACATAAGGGGCCGACGACGTCACATTCCCCTCTGCTGGTGGTGACTGGTTGACGGACGCCCCACGGTTCTCAATCAATAAGGGCCCATGAGTATTTGCGCACAGGATTAGTGGCACACTAGGCCTTGTGGATGGCATGGGCCTACCACCATGTGGCACAGACTGGGGTTGCACAGGGTTAGTGGCACACGGGACCTTGCGGAGGGCACAGGCACCCCGCCACGGGACAGTGACTTTGGGTGCACTGAGTCAGTGGCACCTTAAGCTGCTGAGCGGGTGTGCAGCCTGCGATGATGCCCCGTCCCGGCAGTCCGGACAGCTCAGGTTTTGTGTGCCCTGCTGGCCCGCAGTGTAGGCCAGAGCCAGCGGGCAGCGCGGGCCTACCGCCACGTGGCGTCGCTTCCGGGATCCCAGAGTTGGTGGCACCCATTGGGCTGAGCGGGTGTGCAGCCTGCGATGGTGCCGGGTGCACTGGTATGTCCTATGCCATGGAGTAATCAAGACCCAGCACCACACGTGAGACCTGGTGGCCTGCGGAGCGGGGCTGCATGATGTGGAGGGTGCCATGTCCGCGGGCCCCAGGCTTGTGGCTTGCAGCAGCACGTGGTGGGACCTCCTGTCTACGCGCCGGTGGCGGAAGGTGAGCATTGAGGCCTGGGTGTGCATGGGCGGGCATGCTCCGATGGGCGGCGGGAGGGGTTGGGGTGCCTCTGCCTGGGTGTGCATGGGCGGGCAGGCGATGTTGTCTTGTGCAAGTGTGTGTACTGTGCCAGTCATGTATCTGGACTCTGCTTCAGCTGACGGCTCTGACTCAGATGTGTGACCTGGTGTCCTGCTATACATACCGGCACGTGGTTGGAGACACACCGGTGGCAGCAGGTGAGCAGTGTGGCCTGGGTGCGCAGGGGCGGCACTCTCTCTCTCTCTCCCTCTCTTCCTCTCTCCCTCTCTTCCTCTCTCCCTCTCTTCCTCTCTCTCTCTCTCCCTCTCTTCCTCTCTCTCTCCTCTTCTCTCTCTCTCCCTCTCTTCCTCTCTTCCTCTCTCTCTCCCTCCCTCTCTTCCTCTCTCTCTCCTCTCTCTCTCTCTCTCTCTCTCTCCCTCTCTTCCTCTCTCTCTCTCTCTCTCTCTCTCTTCCTCTCTCTCTCCTCTCTCTCTCTCTCTCTCTCCCTCTCTTCCCTCTCTCTCTCCCTCCCTCTCTTCCTCTCTCTCTCCTTCGCTCTCTCTCTGTCCTCTGATGTGCGCAGGACACACCTTCTCATCATGTTTTTTGTCTTATAGGCTGTGACCTACGTATTGTCCCGAGGGGAGCGGCCATGTGTCTTCATTTCATTTCCGTGTTCATTTTAATAAAGTTTCATTTGTTGCTTCGTAAGTGAATGTGTGCTGCTCATTTCTGTGACGACACATGCATGTCACCAGTTGTGATTGTGCGACATCAAGCGGAATATTTTGTACATGTTTAGGTGTGGCTGATGTGGCATGTCTTTGGTCGGGGAGGGTGCCAGGGAGGGGTGGTCCTGGGGGTGGTGGCGGTGGGTGTTGTGGCACTCTTGGGTGTCCGGGCCGCATGATGGGTGGCTCCATGGCATCTGTTGCCCTTCCGATGTAGCCCTGGGCTGTGCTCCCTTTTGGTTTGCAGGCTGCCGTCCGACTTTACACCAGGTCAGAGCAGGTGTAGATTTCCTGGTGCTAACGCGCCTTATCGCCTGTTTTGTGTTTTTATCGCCGATGTGGCTGGCCGTTGAGAATGTTGAGGTGTGATGTTGTCGCGCCTTTTGGCACTGGAACGCCCACTCTGCATCTCATTAGCGATAGTTGCGCGGGTCCTCTGTGGCGATGTTTTTTGCGGCTGCTATCACGGGTGAACTGGTGCTGTGGGCTGTTTACACCAGCTTGTGAATGGGGAGGTATATTTATCACGACTTTGGCTGCGATAAAGTGCCGTTAATTCGGCGATAGCTCCTTGTGAATATGCCCCTGAGTGTAGATATTCAAGTAAAGCAGTCATGTCATCACATTTCTGTGCACCACAGTCAAGCTGGCTGCCATATTTAGATAGTCTGTGGTTGGTTCAACAGTGACTTTCAGAGCCCTAAATACAGGGGCTGCCCTAGTAGAGCTTTGAATCTCTATTCACAGTAACCACTGAGATTCAGCCATCCGGGACGATAGAGGGGAGAATCTTTTCTCAAAGTTTTGAGGTGACAAAACAAGCAGAATTCAGAAATAGGTGTCAAAGGTGACCCTGAAGTTTCTGACCATTTTCACTGACAGGGACCAACTGCCCAACGGCTAAGGAGATTGACCCAAAAGGTAATCCTTGCCAACAATTACAAGCCATTATTACTCAACATGAGCCAATGGTATCCAATCCCTGAACTCCTCCAAGCACTTCTAAAACTTGTTAGTCATAGTATTTGGATCCACTCTATATTTTAAGAGTATATTGGAGCTTTCATCATATGTAGAAAACCATATGATTGGACGAAATGTGCCAAAAGCTTGACATAGACCTAGTATCAGGCAGAAGTCATAAGGAATCACCTTTTCAATTAAGCAGGGTGTAAATGTTCAAGATATATAAATATATGTATACATATATATGCATATAATACACAGTGGCAGGCGACACTATATAGTTATAGTTAGGACCTAGTTGCTAATAACTTTGGCACCGTTTGACGAATATTTTTAAAAAAAGGGTCATCCACCTTAGCTCCTGCCTGTCAAGCAGTGGCTGAGAAAAAAGGGGGTCACAAAATGCAATTTTCCCAACAATTTTCCATAGGAGAAGTGATAAACCAAAAATGGCTGAACTGAATTACATCAATTTGGCAGAAAGCTAGATCTTGGTCCAGAAAGCATGTTTTCTGCTGTAAATCTGTTCAGTAGTTTTTGAGAAATTAAGGCTCAAAAACTTTGTATAGATGGACAGTAGTTTTCGCAGGAGGCTCATGAGAGTCCTGTGATCATGCAACTTCAAAAAATAGAGTGATCTGATTGGCCGGGGGGGCTTCTTCCCCATCAGCCTCCTTGCTCCAGCAGAAGCGAAAGGATCCTGCGATCTCCCACGGAAGGTCACATTCTGATTGGTTGGCCGCAACATGAAGAGAAATATTGTGGCTGCCATTTCAGGGCAAATTAAGAAAAAAAGATATAAGGGGTCAAGGGTCAAATAAAAATTTAAAAAATGGAGGGGTTTTCCAGGAGACGGCGTTGCCCCTTGGACTCCCTAGTGGGAGGCAGGGCTAAGCATCTGTGGTGGGTTGCAGTGAACAGGCGTGCGCTGGGGGGAGTTGATTTCCAGCAGGGGGTTATGGCGCAGGACCTGGCTGCAGGCTATGCTCTGCAGGAGGTTGGCCTTACATATGGCAATAAAATATTACTTTATGTTAAAAAAATACTAGGAATTCACTGAAAAAACAAAGGTGAAAGTGATGTTATAGTAAGGTATGGTAATAATATCTTATTTTGCATTAGAAAAAAAAGCTTCTGAAATTCACTGAAAGAACCAAAGGTTAAAGGGCCAGATGTATCAAGCAAAATTGTGTTCGCAAAGGCCGAAATTCGCAGAATTTCGGCCTTTGCGAACTCAATTTTGCTTAGTGGTATGTATTAAGGCAAAACTGCCTCGCAAAATAAGGAATCGCAAAATTTGCGATTCCCAATTTTGCGATTGCATTTAAGGAATCGCAAATTGCGATTCCTTAAATCCAATGTAAGAAGCACCAAAAAAGTGCAATTTGGCCTTAAGGAATCGCAAATTACCACCAACTTCAAGTTGGTGGTAATATGCGATTTCTTTGAAAAATGCACTTTTTAGCATTTTCAAAGTGCCATGTGGCGCACATACATGCCCTTAGGGCATGTATGTGCGCCACATGTGCACACATACATATTTCAGGGGTGCAACAGGGTGTCAAAAGGACACCCTGGCACCCTTGAAATTGCATTCTCAATTTGCGATTCTCTAATTGCGATTCGCAAATTGAGAATGTCTTCCCATTCATCCCTATGGGCCTCTACGCCCATAGGAATGAATGGGAAGGTATTCTTAATTGCGAATCGCAATTTGCAATTCGCAATTAAGGAATATTAAGGAATCGCAATTATTATTGCGATTCCTACATACATAGCATTTTGCGATTCCTTAATAGCAATTCGCTAAAATTCGCTATTAAGGAATCGCAAATGCAATCCTTGATACATCTGCCCCAAAGTGACGTTATAGTTAGGTGAAAATGTCAGTTTAAATGTGAAATTTTAAACCAAAAAAAAAAACCTGAAATAAAATATTTATTGTTATTATAAGTAACTATAACTTGCGCCTTTGCCATGCACTGCTTATGACCTCACATATTACAACATTCATGGCATGTTCTGTGACATCATTAATAACATTACTGATGAGTACTGAAGGGTCATCATTGATGGCAAGACTGTGCATGGCGGGGGCACGATTCAGTGTTTTTAACCTGAAACTCACACCTAACTATAACGTCATTTTAACTTTCGTTTTTTTTCAGTGAATAGATATAGATATGAATAAATGCATTAAATCAACTTCTAAAGCACAAACACTGCTCCAACAGGAGCTTGTCAGCACCATGCTAACAGAGGGAAGTAGGGTCTGATTATGCTTCTCTAAACAGAAAAGCCTACATGTGAGCCTTAAAGACATATTCCAGAGATTTCCTGAAGATGCTCCGGAAGGGAGTTGCACAAGCTGGTAGCTAAAAAGAAGAAAGATCTTCCCCCTGCTCTTGAATTATGCACCCTAGGAAAGAAAAAAAGATTTTGACTCACAGAGTGGAGGGCCCCAAGGGGTCTGTATTTTTTAATTTTGTCCTGGATATAGGACGGGCCCTTTTTATGCACAGCCCTATAGGTGATCATGAGGGCTTTAAACTTTATTCTCTGCTTGATCCACAGCCAATGTGGTGATTTCAGATCACGTTGTAACCTATTAGTCCACTCCAGAGGTGCCTCCAGAAAGAAGACCTTAGCATAGTTCAATATTGATGTATCAACATGTAAAAAATGTCTTTCTGAGTGAACTCTGGAAGGTATTTTAAGGTCTTTCTCAAAGATTTAAATAGAGAAAAACATAATCCTGCAATGGACTGTACATAACATTTGAATGATAAGGCCGTATCGATTTTTGCAACTGATGTTGGGGGGGGTTCACCCAACTCTGTAGGCAATATTTTCAACATATCCAAAGGGGGGAAGGTCCCAAAGATGAATATTTTGGATTTGTCAGAGTTAAGCTGTATGCATCCAATTTGCAACTGTCAAAAGGCAGCTCTGAAAATTACTTGTCATAGAACCCTCCAATTGGTTAAAAGCTGAGTGTCATCCACATATGACACGATGTTGAAGCCTCAGGATTGTACAATAGGGGCTAGAGGAGCCATGTAAATATTAAATAATGAAGGACTGAGTGCTGACCCCTGCTGAACCCCACAACTCAGCTCTCTGTAGCAAGAGGTATAGAAAGGTAGACAAACAGCTTGTTTTCTTTTGGAAAGATAAGATTTTAGCCAATTCCATGCAGTATCAACTATGCCCGTCTTTACAAATTGTTGAAATAAAATGTCATGTGATACCATATCAAAGGTGGCAGGCAAGTCAAGAAGGATAACTAAAGATTTATTTCCCTGGTCAAGGTTAGTTCTGATGAAATCAGTTACCTTTAAGAGGGTTGAATCAGTATTAAAGCTGGTGCGAAAAGTCAGATTGTGATGGGTGTAAAATATTGTTGTTTTCAACATGTCTGGTAATCTGGAGGTTGACCAATGTCTAACATTTTCCCTAATGCAGGGAGCAGAGAGATCGGTCTGCAATTGCCCAGGCTAAGTAGGTCTAAGTTGACTTTTTTTTAGAAGTGGCAATACCAACACATTTTTCCTTGTTGATGGAGCAGAACCTAATTCCAGAGGCAGGTTAAACAAGGAGTTAATCTAATTGTTTAACGAGGCAGCTGCCCACAACAAAATGTGTGGAGGACAAACGTCCATTGGGGAGCCACATCTAACTTTTTGAATGATCCGTTTGGAGTCGGCTAGGGAAATCTTCTCAAAGGTTGCTAAGAAGCAGCCCTTGCACTGAGGGCTTGATGCTTGAGGTGTACTTGGAGAATCTACGGTCTTAAAATTATTAAACTTGGAAAAAAGAAATCCACTTTTTCTTTGAAAATAGTCAACAAGTTATCGATAAACAACTGAGATGTTAGAATAGTTTGTTCATCAGGATACAAAAAAATGTTTACTTTTTTTTTTTTGCTAAACATGTTTTTATTGTTTTTATTACTTTCACAACAAGTCACAGTACAGTCAGCAGAAGACCCCAAAGGGGTAAAAGACATTATATGCATTACAATGACAGTATGAATAGTCCCACACAGTGATGCAAACACACTCCTCCCAGGAGTGCAATTAAAGTAGGTCCATATCCCCCCCTTCAAACCATTTGCTCGTATTCTAGCATATGTGGCTGGGCAACCCCGTGCTTTGTAAACCGGCTTCTCCTGTTGGGCGCACCAGACCACCCCCCTCCACCACTGTGCCAGTGTAGGGGGCCTGGAAGATTTCCATTGGGCTTGCGATGTCCCACTTGGCCACCAGTAAGGCTGTCCCCAATAATGCCCGGTCTGCCCTGGTCCCCCCAACTCCCTCCAGCACCCTCGCAGTACCACCAACAGGGAGAGTTCAAGCTCTAGACTCACCACCCTGGAAAGCTCAGCAGTTATTCTTCTCCAGTACCTCTGTATGAGGTCACTGGACCATGTCATATGAAAAAAAACAGTGGGTGCTTGGCAGCAAGGAAAGCATAAGGGGCTGGGTAGCAATTTAGCCCTATAGAGCCTGTTGGGGACAAGTAAGCACAGTGTACCCTGCACCAAGCGCAGACGTGACAACATGGTTAACATCCTAGGGGCATCAATGCGTCCCTCCAGTCTGCATCTTCCACCGGCCCAAGCAACTCTCCCAATATGCTCAGAGTATCAGTTAGGTGTCTGGGGCATTGATGATAAGTGTGTGGTATATCTAGGAAACTCCCCCCTACCCAGAGCTCCCATCATGTTCTTTGCTTCCACTGGGCTGAATTCTGGGCTCTGCATGTATGGAGGCACATGAGATTTCACTATTTTGAAGATGGTTCTAGGTGTATTGTCTGCTACTGCAATTTGTTTGGAAAACATGTTAGCTTTCGCTCTTTTTATTTTTTTTCTAAACTGTTTAAGAGTGGCTTTACAAGTCAAGTTGTCCTCAAGAGCAGTCTCCATTTTCTTTCCAGCAGTTTCCAGCTGAATTTTTCCACTTGCAAAGTGGAAGAAAACCAGACAGCAGAAGTAGAGTTTCTTTTCAGAGCTCCCCTCTTTCAGGGAGCTAATTTATCAAAACCTGCCCTCAGGGCTAGATCAAAAGACTTAACCAGCTCATCAATACAACCTAATGGATTCACAAACCGTGCGCCCTTATCTCATTAAGATCTGAATCTGAAATGGAGTGCCACGCCGGAAAGTATCCACATGTTTATTCCTATCTGTCTGGGCAGTGGAATTCATCATGTAGAACAAGACTAAGAAATGATCTGACCAAAGTAATGCTACTAGCTGTCCCACCTCTAAAGAGGGAAGGGTAGAAAAAATAACCTCTATAGTATGGCCACCTTTATGTGTAGGGCCTTTAACTTTGTGCAATAGTTTAAAGGCAGACATAGCCTCTATTTGCTGTCCAGCAACTCTGCAGTGTGGGTTGTCTACGTGTATATTACAATCTCTCAGCACCGTAAAATTAGAGTATTGTAAATAGAAAGGGGCAATAACATTTGATAAAACTTAGCTAAACATAAGGTGGTACTTAGGGGGGGGGCGATAGATAAAGGTCCCAGACAGGAAGAAGTTGTCGGTATTTTGAGTGAAAATACAAAGCCCTCTGCCTGACCGAGCCCTTCTAGCTGCTGAGAGGAACACAAAAATGTAAACGATAAATAATGGCAATGCGCTCACCTGGGCTTCTGTCCCAGTCTAAATGCGAAATAGAATAACCTTCTCCAATTGCAAGGGCAAGATCGGGTCCGGTACTGGCATTTAACCACATTTCCGTTAAGAATATAATATCCCAAGTGTTGTCATTTAGCATATTTCAGATCTCCGACTTGTGCTTGGGAAGAGATCTGGCATTGATTAGGTAGGCTTTTAGATCAGTACAACCTTTATATGTACCCAGGTTGTGTGAAGTGGACCTAGCTATGTTCAATTTCCTATCACCCAGTCCAAGATTTCCAAAACTCAGATGCAGTTTAAAATCACAATTTGGGCACATTTGGGTACCCCCTTCCTCTAAAGCAATAGTGAGGGGGTGACCACATTTAGGCGGTTGCATCTCCATTAGTCTCTTTACTGAAAGTTATTCTCCCTCACATGGCTGTGGGAATAAGGGCCGCATGGCTGGAGCTGGTTGTGTTCTGGACACGGATGGGTGTAGACAGGCTTGCTTTTGGAGCACCTTCAGTGCGAGGGAGTTAGAGAGGGACCCCACCCAGGCGCCAACAACTGGAACGAACAAACTCCAAAATGGAATCTCCGTGTGGAGTGCTAGTACACTATGTCCCCAAAGTGCAGACAAGATACTTAGTTTACCTCTCCAACCCTATTCAGCCACAAAATTCAAGTCAGTAACAGATTGAAGACAGTGCGGTTACGACCCCCATTAAAACTTCCCCGCATTTACAAAAACATAAAAGAAATGCATTTTCCAAAAAATGTTCCCTTTTTAAAAAATTCATGGCCTTGCTTACAAGCTGATATATATATATATATATATATATCAAAAACGGGTGCTCAGCAGCAAGGTCGCACTCGGGAAGCAAAAATCTTGCATAGGCATTAACGCGCACTTTCACAATCAAAATAAGCCTGACGTATATGCCAGAAATCCATGCTTGTTTCCCCACATCCGGGCGACGACAGATTTCGCACCCTGTGGGCCCTTGTTCCATCCTAAGGGTGGTGCAGCCCTTCACGCCCGGAGCCGGCGTGATAAACATCAAAAACGGGTGCTCAGCAGCAAGGGCGCACTCGGGAAGCAAAAATCTTGCATAGGCATTAACGCGCACTTTCACAATTAAAATATGCCTGACGCGTTTCGGAAAAAGTTCCTTCATCATAGGCTTTACTCAATCGTTAGCACTACTACTGGCATCATTTTAAATATCTGCCCTCCAATGGGCTTCTCAAATGAGTTACCAAACACAGAACGGATCACGTCCAAAGGGTCCTAGGGAAATTTAAAGACCTCACAGGGTTCGCTCCCCAAAAACAGTTTCATAACACAATATAAAACCCCTGGGTCTATACAGAACAGAAATCAAGCAAAGTGTAATAAATCACTATATGATTTGAAAGCATGAAAATATGAAATACAGAACCTAATAGCTAGTGCCACAGAACTATCTGAGGGCACTTCCCTTTTAAGGACGAAATCCCTCACTCACCAAAGGTGACATGCTTCATCATTTGGGATTCTCCTCCCAGAGGAAAAACCTAGTTCCTCTGAGGGCTACAACTCTCTCTCTGAGAGGGAGGAGCTCAGGGATGTTTTTAGTAGGATATTATAAATCCACAAATGAAGAGACAACTGTGTGAATGAAGGCGCAGCGCAACAAAAAATGCGTGAATGTGCAAATAGTGAAAAGTAAAACTGACTAGAGAACGCAAACCAGTTGCTTTATTCAGATGCGTCCTTTGCCAGGATTAAAAAACGTGTACCCGCGGTATAAATTTAGACCGCAAAGGTAAAGTAGAAAATAGTGGTCAACATGTTTCAGCCATCCACCTAACAGTAGGCAAGGCTTTCATCAGGACCTATTCAGCTGCTGCTATCTCAATAATGTGCTATAACACAAAGGATATGAAAACAGAAAAGCTCCTCAATCTGTCCATTCTTGAAGGGAGGATTACCTACAAAAAGAGAGAAGAAACAAATCTGATCCATACCTATGATCATCAGCATCATGCACAAACTACAAAGGGTTCTGTAAATGGTAACAAAGAACAAGAAGAGACCTTACCCGTCACTGCTGGGTAAGGAACCACACCTCTACCTGGCGACAGCTCAGGAAAGGAGCACCGCTCTGAAACAAACGGTGTATTTGTATCTTTGACAAATCATATCCTATCAGAAACTAGGTTTATTATAATAATAGTACCGATATCAACGATAGGCATGTAGAGGGAGTGAATGTATGTGAACAGAACAAGGAGTACCAACCATTTAAAACATGCTATGTAAATTTTATAAAAACTAGCAAGTAGGGAGCCCAAATGACTATAGCACAAATATCATCATAAGGACTCCATTAAAACACCAATTGGAAGATAAGGTAGCTAGAGCATATTCTGATAGCCACACTCTCCACACAGACTCAAATAAGTCCATCAAGTCTAGAGTCCAAATACCTCCAACATCAATATCGCCATTTGCGACTCCTTTAGAGAGTCGGTTATTAAACAAGTAGCTGAAGGATACTTTAATAGCCACAACCTCCACTAAAAGGCAACATGGCCAGAGAGCCTGATGTAAAAAAAGGGAGAGGGGGCAGAATAACCCAGCAAAACCCTCTCTAAAATAAACATTTATAAACGGAGAAAAGAGAACAACCAGGCAGAAAGACTCACCTCTCCGTCGGTACACCGAGGTTTGCAGAGCCTGCAACCGGAGGTGAAGTCAGATCTAACCCGGTGTGCTTTTATAGTCATCAATCGTGATTAATTGCACCCAGGTGAGTGCACAAACCGGAACAAATATCCGAGTATCTGAGCATGCGTCGAGTGAAAGTCACTACACTCCTGCGCATGCGCACAATATAAGAATTGCCGATCTGGTAAAAATCGTATGTAGCCGGTCAAAACGCCATGTGATGAAAAAAGAATAGAGAAACCACACTCAGCGCAGCGGTTACTCCAAGGTAGGCATCTTCAATAAAAGGAACAAATTTGCCCAATATTGTATCAGCATCACCCAAGTCACGTCGGGAAACACTACTCACTCGCGCATGCGCGTCTTAAGGCAGAGGCATTTGAACTCTCCACGCAAAGATGCAATAAACACAGCATCAATCCCCACATGGAGTATATCCTGTTTCAAAATATTAGGAACCCATAGTGTGGCGCTCAAAACCTGAAGAAAGTGAGTATAGAGTAAGACACGTCTGATCGCCATGTCAACAAATAAAAATGAATACACCAGGCCAGGCAAGAGCCCAGTCCCATGACATTAAGGAGGCATACAGGCAAAACCTCTACGTGCCCTACACTTGCTCAACCCATGTAAGTATTGAAAAATAATGATCACTCAACACTAAGATGATTACGGATAAAGACTCAAAAACTATATACAGTAGTGTGCAATGGCCTCAACCCTACATGTAAGCATGAGGATAAATGTGTATTATAGGACCCTCATAGACACATTGTGTCTTATACCATCAAATACATAAAAAACTGTCCATCACTAACCTGAAGATGAAGATCCAAATAGATGACACCTTGCTAGAGGGTACTGATGGATCTCCTCAATAATATTAAATGCCAACATACAGATGCGCCAATCTTCAGAAGTGTGAGTCGAATCCATAAGGGCTCCTTGGAAAGCTGTACTACAGTAAAACCCATGGAATCTCATCATTCAACCCCACAGTGTCAGTTTTTAATTTATGCACCCACCATTGTTCACGTTTGAACAAGAAAGTTGAAATGTCAGTAATGTGTGGTGGGATAAAGGGTCTTTCCAACACCGACCACTTGAGATCCTGTGGGTTGTGCTGGGCAGAAAGAAAATGATTGGTCAATTTAGTCGAAGACTTCCTGCATCTAATAGTGCTCTTATGCTCAAGGATGCGGGTTTTTACCCTACGTGTAGTCATCCCCACATAACGAAGCGGGCACGGGCAATGGATAAGATACACCAAGTTGTCACTATTACAATTGGTGTGGCAAGTCAAAATCCATGGCTTAGATGAACCAATATCAATTTCTGTAGTATGAGTTGTGTGCGGACAAGCCGCACAAGACCCACAAGGAAAATGACCCTGTACCGGAGGTAAACCCCACAGAGTACCCTGTGGATTCTTATTACAGGTACGGGGACGTGTATGTACCAACCGATCTTTTATATTGGTACTTCGCTTAAAAGCAAATAGTGGACGTGGTAATGAGGTGCCGCCAATGTTCAAAATCTTCCAATTGGACAATATACTTTTCTTGATCTGATTGGAGAGACTGCAAAAAGTATGGACGCAAGTCAGACGGTTGGTAGTAACTTTGGGAATGCCCTGATCAAGAAGAGAATCCCTATTGTTGTTTTTTGCACGTTTTAAGGATCTTCTCACGAGTTTCTTAGGATAATGTCTAACCTGCAACTGATCAGATAAAATCTGAGCGTGTTCATGGTACTTGAGGGACGAAGAGCAATTCCTCCTTATACGTAAAAATTGCCCATAGGGCAAATTATCACGCAGGGCCCGAGGATGGAAACTATTATATGACAGAAGGGAATTCTTCGTCATTGGTTTTTATATAGTTCCGTGCTCAAGCCTCCTTCAGATGGGGAAATCATAACGTCCAAAAAGGTAACTGAGTTTTACTAAATTCACATGTGAAGTTCAAATATTGATTTCGATTGTTCAGCCAGATCGGGGTTAGGTTCTTTACTTGAACCTCTTTCCACTTTTGTTGATTATTTTTTGAGGCCTTTGGTAGTGGAGATGCCCACTTATTTGAAGGATACCAAAGAGGTTCTCAAGTTAGTGGATGATTTGTGTTTTAATGCTGCTAGTGACTATCTCGTCTCTCTTGACGTCGAGTCACTATATACGTGCATTCCGCAAGACGAAACTTTGGCCGCCATTGAAACACTTCTGTTGAACAAACCTCCGGATTCGATTACACCTGTCTCCTTCATCATTGATTGTGCCAGACTAGCCATGAAAGAAAACATTTTTAGGTTTGAAGAGCAGTTGTTTCTTCAGGCGTTGGCACTTCAATGGGGAGCGTTTTCGCTCCTAGTTTGGCCAATCTCTATGTTCATATTTTTGAACAAGAGTATATTTTGAATGACAGTAACCCATACAGAGACCACATACGTGTGTGGAAAAGGTATATTGATGATGTGTTTGTAGTGTGGAGAGGCACATCTACCTCCATTTCTGAGTTTAAGATCTGGCTGAACAATCGAAATCAATATTTGAACTTCACATGTGAATTTAGAGAGCACTATTAGATGCAGGAAGTCTTCGACTAAATTGCTACATACGATTTTTACCAGATCGGCAATTCTTATATTGTGCGCATGCGCAGGAGTGTAGTGACTTTCACTCGACGCATGCTCAGATACTCGGATATTCGTTCCGGTTTGTGCACTCACCTGGGTGCAATTAATCACGATTGATGACTATAAAAGCACACCGGGTTAGATCTGACTTCACCTCCGGTTGCAGGCTCTGCAAACCTCGGTGTACCGACGGAGAGGTGAGTCTTTCTGCCTGGTTGTTCTCTTTTCTCCGTTTATAAATGTTTATTTTAGAGAGGGTTTTGCTGGGTTATTCTGCCCCCTCCCCACTCTCCCTTTTTTTACATCAGGCTCTCTGGCCATGTTGCCTTTTAGTGGAGGTTGTGGCTATTAAAGTATCCTTCAGCTACTTGTTTAATAACCGACTCTCTAAAGGAGTCGCAAATGGCGATATTGATGTTGGAGGTATTTGGACTCTAGACTTGATGGACTTATTTGAGTCTGTGTGGAGAGTGTGGCTATCAGAATATGCTCTAGCTACCTTATCTACCAATTGGTGTTTTAATGGAGTCCTTATGATGATATTTGTGCTATAGTCATTTGGGCTCCCTACTTGCTAGTTTTTATAAAATTTACATAGCATGTTTTAAATGGTTGGTACTCCTTGTTCTGTTCACATACATTCACTCCCTCTACATGCCTATCGTTGATATCGGTACTATTATTATAATAAACCTAGTTTCTGATAGGATATGATTTGTCAAAGATACAAATACACCGTTTGTTTCAGAGCGGTGCTCCTTTCCTGAGCTGTCGCCAGGTAGAGGTGTGGTTCCTTACCCAGCAGTGACGGGTAAGGTCTCTTCTTGTTCTTTGTTACCATTTACAGAACCTTTTGTAGTTTGTGCATGATGCTGATGATCATAGGTATGGATCAGATTTGTTTCTTCTCTCTTTTTGTAGGTAATCCTCCCTTCAAGAATGGACAGATTGAGGAGCTTTTCTGTTTTCATATCCTTTGTGTTATAGCACATTATTGAGATAGCAGCAGCTGAATAGGTCCTGATGAAAGCCTTGCCTACTGTTAGGTGGATGGCTGAAACATGTTGACCACTATTTTCTACTTTACCTTTGCGGTCTAAATTTATACCGCGGGTACACGTTTTTAATCCTGGCAAAGGACGCATCTGAATAAAGCAACTGGTTTGCGTTCTCTAGTCAGTTTTACTTTTCACTATTTGCACATTCACGCATTTTTTGTTGCGCTGCGCCTTCATTCACACAGTTGTCTCTTCATTTGTGGATTTATAATATCCTACTAAAAACATCCCTGAGCTCCTCCCTCTCGAGAGAGAGTTGTAGCCCTCAGAGGAACTAGGTTTTTCCTCTGGGAGGAGAATCCCAAATGATGAAGCATGTCACCTTTGGTGAGTGAGGGATTTCGTCCTTAAAGGGAAGTGCCCCAGATAGTTCTGTGGCACTAGCTATTAGGTTCTGTATTTCATATTTTCATGCTTTCAAATCATATAGTGATTTATTACACTTTGCTTGATTTCTGTTCTGTATAGACCCAGGGGTTTTATATTGTGTTATGAAACTTCTCAAATGAGTCCCAGTGCCTGCTGGGTGATGTAGTGTCCAATAGTCTGCCTTTTGAACCAAATGGTGATTGAGGAAAAAATCAAAATTGGCCCCCAAATGAGACAAAGTGTTCGTATATGCCAGAAATCCATGCTTGTTTCCCCACATCCGGGAGACAACAGATTTCGCACCTTGTGGCCCCTTGTTCCATCCTAAGGGTGGTGCAGCCCTTCACGCCCGGAGCCGGCGTGATAAACATAACAAACGGGTGCTCAGCAGCAAGGGCGCACTCGGCGTGAAGGGCTTTGTCTCATTTTGGGGCCGATTTTGATTTTTTCCTCAATCACCATTTGGTTCAAAAGGCAGACTATTGGACACTACATCACCCAGCAGGCACTGGGACTCATTTGAGAAGCCCATTGGAGGGCAGATATTTAAAATGATGCCAGTAGTAGTGCTAACGATTGAGTAAAGCCTATGAGGAAGGAACTTTTTCCGAAACGCGTCAGGCTTATTTTGATTGTGAAAGTGCGCGTTAATGCCTATGCAAGATTTTAGCTTCCCGACTGCGCCCTTGCTGCTGAGCACCCGTTTTTGATGTTTATCACGCCGGCTCCGGGCGTGAAGGGCTGCACCACCCTTAGGATGGAACAAGGGGCCACAGGGTGCGAAATCTGTCGACGCCTGGATGTGGGGAAACAAGCATGGATTTCTGGCATATACGAACACTTTGTCTCATTTGGGGGCCGATTTAGACAGTGGCGGTGCGTCCATTAGGGCGCTGGGGCGTTGCCCCACAAGCTACCCGCGCCCGCAGCTCCCTCGGCGGCTCTGAAGTATAAAGACATTAACCAAGTACTGCATTAACCATTAAGACAATGCATGTCAGTCAGGTGAGTCAGCATGACGCCAGACAGCCCACCCCCTTCAGAGGCTGAAGTGGGTGGGCGGTCTGGCGTCATGCTGACTCACCTGACTGACATGCATTGTCAGGCCAGGGGGTGGCGCGGAGTGCACAGCAGGCAGCATCACAAGTGCGCATGCTGGGTTTAGGTCGGAGAATTTTTCCGACCAGCCCAGTCATGCGCACTTGTGTTGTGTCTGGCTGGCGGCTATGGATTTGGAGAGCGAGGTTTGAGCAACGCCGCAACCCTCGGTCTCCTAATGGGCAGGCGGGCGGCGAGTACCCCTGCTAAGCCAATCCTGGCGCTGCTGGAGCAGCGTCAGGATTGGCTGAGAGGGGTTGCCACTCCAGTGACGCGGTAACGTTGAAGGTGCCAATGAGGGAGTCGGACCCCGGCCCAGGATCAGAGGCGGCGCGGACCCGGTCAGGTAAGTTAGTTTAGTTATTAGTTTGCTTTATTTTAATCTCCCCGCGCAACCCCCCCCCCCAGTATTGTTTGCGAGCCGCGATATCTTAAAGGGTTGTCAGCGGGTGGATTTGCGCGTTCAATCTGCCCATCTGATATAACTACGAACATATAACAATGTTAACAACACCAGCAGTCAAGGTAGCTCATTGGGTTAAGCGCTTCCGCCTGAGATCGCAGTGCAAACTTCAGGTCACGGCTTCCAGGCCTGGTCTGATAGCTTGAGGGGTTAGTGCGCCTGTAGCTGTGTATTCTGTGTGTAACTTGGAAGTCATCTGTTCGTTTTCTCTGGCGTGCCCGCACCGATCCATGTGCTTTGAGGTGCGTGCAGCAGACACCTGTGTAATCAGCATATCACGAATCCCGGAAAGCTCGACTCAGCCTGTCATGCCGGCTATTTAAAACCAGCACCGCATTTGGTTTCTGGAGTGCGCTGTTACAAAATGTTCAATATATTATTCGCGCTATTGGATGTTGGGTTTCAGGTTGTGCCCGGGGCTGGGTTTTCTTGTGTGCCTGCCTGGGTGTGGGGAGCAGAGTGGCGGTGCACGTCAGGAATGCCAGCCGCGGATAAGGCATACGTTTTTTTTTTCACTGCCTGGTCACAGTGTCTGGCGCACCGAGACCAGCGGCCTGAGCTGTACCAGAGCCCCCGCCGCCCACCCTAGCTGTCACTTTACAGGGATGGGTCCTCACAGACTGCCCTCTAGAGGAGCGGGTCTTCGCCCACAGACCCTCACCCCGGCTGTCATTTGTTGAGGTGGGGGCTTTATTCACAGGCCCCAGCATCTCTCTGTGGGGCACGCGCTGCTCCAGTTACCCCCCCTCGCCTTCCACGTTTGATAGGATTGTCCTATTGGTATAATAGTTTTACCGAGGTGACCCCCTGTGGCGGGGGCATCCCCTACCCAGATTGTACGGGAGGGACAACCGAGATCCCTTCCGTAGTTGTCCCCAGCGAGGGCGAAGGATGTCTAAAGTGCCGGGGCTGTCTCCAGACACTCCCTTCCCAGGTGCCAGCATGTGTAGGTTGCCACATAGATCCTGTACCCCTCCCGGCTGCCCGCGCTGGCGAGGGGCACTGCTCATCATGACATGTCATGATCTGTTTAATAGGGCTGCCCCCAGAAACACCGGCTGGCCTATACAGAGATGGAGATCGGCCCAGAGCCCCCTCTGACTGTCCTTTCACGAGGGTGGGTGGCGGGAAGTTCTCCCCTTCACACGGAGGATGCATCTGGATGTTCTCGGTAATGGTAAGTGTTTGCAAGCTAATGCTGTATTCTGTATATTGTGCCGAGACCCCTCATCATGCTTACCTCCCCCACTGACACCCCAGGCCCTCGCTGCACATTGCTCGCTCCTTCAGTCCTACATGTGGGATAGATTTGTTTCAGACCGGGACAGTAACACCCTTTTACAGTGCCCCTTCGCTAAGTGTTTGCAAGCTAATGCTGTGTTCTGTATATTGTGCTGAGACCCCTCATCATGCTTACCTCCCCCACTGACACCCCAGGCCCTCGCTGCACATTGCTTGCTCCTTTAGAAGTGGAGCTGGGGCATTTGCTCCCATGTGAAATGGATCTAAATATCCGAGTCAGGCCCAGAGCGAGAGATATGTGCTTACTGTGTAACATGTGCTTACAGTGGCCAGTCCTCTGATGTATGGCATTAAAACTGGCCCTGTGTACATGCCCCTAAGTTAACACTGATGCCAAAAATATGGATTGACTTGCAAACAATGAATGTAAAAAACGTTGCGGGAATGCATTTCAGCGATTTAGTTCCTCTCATATTTTACATGTTTACTTGATCTTGCATTCCCCATGAGTTAGCTATTTTATAATGTTGAGGCTTGAGCCATGCCAGGTGTTTGAGGACCTTTGATTGAGCACGCAGGCGCTAAAGCCAAACAAAGTGCCTGTCAGTGGGTTGGCCTCTCTGCAGAGCACACAGAACAATATTTGTGTATTCCATTTGCAACTGAAATTCTGTGGAAATGTGTGTGAAGGGGGTACACTGATGTCAAAATATTTGCAAGGCAAAAGTAAGAGAAATTAAAGTGCTTATATTTGAGGGAGTGCAGTGCATGTTGGGGCGGTGAAGTGACAGATGTGAGGAAGGGCATTCGGGGAAGAGTGAAAAGAGGATGCTGAAGAGGAAAGAGAGGGGGTTGAAGATGTGCAGATGGACAAGATATGCAGAGAAAAAGAGGATACATATCTAACATAAAGCACACATAATTGAAGGCCAAAACTCCTTCCACAGGCCTCAATGCTATTTAATTCACAGACTCACTATTTCAGAATTTAAACATTTTCAATGTTAATTATTTATAAGAAATCATTGTTGTTACTCATTTATCTTAAACAGCTAACACCCAGTGACAAAGCCAATCATACTGACAGGCTTTAGGCGTATGTCAGTTGCTGTGCCATTTATCTGGATCAAATTACATCTCAGAGAGAAACCAAAAAACCGGTCTGATGGCACACCATGTTCCTTTATAGGGAGCACCCACTTTTTTCATCTCACTTAAAGACCTGTCTGCACATATTTCTATATGACTGGTTACAGCCAGCAGCTGTGGGTGCTTCCCGAAGTCTGGTTAGAGCATATTTTTCCAAAGACACTGGGCAAGCATACATTTTAAAGGGCTAAAGTTGTCATGCAGAACAATTTACATATTACAGTAACTGTTGAACAAATTAATGCAAGAAGATACGGGGCAGTTTTTAATGTGTTTAATATTTCAAGACTATACGTTCCCACTGCTTAATAAGCCTTGCTTTATCGCTGCATTCATTTGCTTTCAAATGCACCATTTGCCAATCTTTTATAAATTTCTTTCTCAGGAGAGGGACTCTCCCTAGACCTCAGATTTGTCCATTGAACTTGTTCACATCGCTAACTAGTGTTTTCTATTGGAAAGGGTAGAGCCAAAGCAGTCTTGCTTAGTACCCTTGCCCTCTTCAGAAGTCAGACTTGCTTGGCAACCCAGAAATTCTCTGAAATAATGTATGAGTTTTCTTTTATGAATGCCTAGAAGAACTGAATTTTTTGTCCATTTATCACAGAAATAGTGCTGAATATCGCACCAAAAAGATGGCAATTTTTTAAAAAATTCTTCACGGGGGGAGAACCACCCCGAACCCCCCTTATTGCCGTAGGGCTCACTCGCTACGCTCGCTCGCATACGTTGATTCGTTCTGCATACGCTTCACCAGTTTCAAATTCCACCAGCCGCCACTGGATTTAAATTCTTTCCTCAATCACCATTTGGTTCAAAAGGCAGACTATTGGACACTACATCACCCAGCAGGCACTGGGACTCATTTGAGAAGCCCATTGGATGCCAGTAGTAGTGCTAACCATTGAGTAAAGCCTATGAGGAAGGAAATTTTTCCGAAACGCGTCAGGCTTGTTTTGATTGTGAAAGTGCGCGTTAATGCCTATGCAACATTTTTGCTTCCCGACTGCGCCCTTGCTGCTGAGCACCCGTTTTTGATGTTTATCACCCGGGCTCCGGGCGTGAAGGGCTGCACCACCCTTAGGATGGAACAAGGGGCCACAGGGTGCGAAATCTGTCATCGCCCGGATGTGGGGAAACAAGCATGGATTTCTGGCATATACGAACACTTTGTCTCATTTGGGGGCCAATTTTGATTTTTTCCTCAATCACCATTTGGTTCAAAAGGCAGACTATTGGACACTATATCACCCAGCAGGCACTGGGACTCATTTGAGAAGCCCATTGGAGGGCAGATATTTAAAATGATGCCAGTAGTAGTGCTAACGATTGAGTAAAGCCTATGAGGAAGGAACTTTTTCCGAAACGCGTCAGGCTTATTTTGATTGTGAAAGTGCGCGTTAATGCCTATGCAACTTTTTGCTTCCTGAGTGCGCCCTTGCTGCTGAGCACCCGTTTTTTTATGTTTATCACGCCGGCTCCGGGCGTGAAGGGCAGCACCACCCTTAGGATGGAACAAGGGGCCACAGGGTGCGAAATCTGTCGTCGCCCGGATGTGGGGAAACAAGCATGGATTTCTGGCATATACGAACACTTTGTCTTATTTGGGGGCCGCTTTTGATTTTTTCCTCAATCACCATTTGGTTCAAAAGGCAGACTATTGGACACTACATCACCCAGCAGGCACTGGGACTCATTTGAACAGCCCATTGGAGGGCAGATATTTAAATTGATGCCAGTAGTAGTGCTAACGATTGAGTAAAGCCTATGAGGAAGGAACTTTTTCCAAAACGCGTCAGGCTTATTTTTTGTGTGAAAGTGCGCGTTAATGCCTATGCAAGATTTTTGCTTCCCGAGTGTGCCCTTGCTGCTGAGCACCCGTTTTTGATGTTTATCATGCCGGCTCCGGGCGTGAAGGGCTGCACCACCCATAGGATGGAACAAGGGGCCACAGGGTGCGAAATCTGTCGTCGCCCGGATGTGGGGAAACAAGCATGGATTTCTGGCATATACAAACACTTTGTCTCATTTGGGGGCCAATTTTGATTTTTTCCTCAATCACCATTTGGTTCAAAAGGCAGACTATTGGACACTACATCACCCAGCAGGCACTGGGACTCATTTGAGAAGCCCATTGGAGGGCAGATATTTAAACTGATGCCAGTAGTAGTGCTAATGATTGAGTAAAGCCTATGAGGAAAGAACTTTTTCCAAAATGCGTCAGGCTTATTTTTTTGGTGAAAGAGCGCGTTATTGCCTATGCAAGATTTTTGCTTCTCGAGTGCGCCCTTGCTCCTGAGCACCCGTTTTTGATGTTTATCATGCCGGCTCCGGGCGCGAAGGGCTGCACCACCCTTAGGATGGAACAAGGGGCCACAGGGTGCGAAATCTGTCGTCGCCCGGATGTGGGGAAACAAGCATGGATTTCTGGCATATACGAACACTTTGTCTCATTTGGGGGCCGATTTTGATTTTTTCCTCAATCACCATTTGGTTCAAAAGGCAGACTATTGGACACTACATCACCCAGCAGGCACTGGGACTCATTTGAGAAGCCCATTGGAGGGCAGATATTTAAATTGATGCCAGTAGTAGTGCTAATAATTGAGTAAAGGCTATGAGGAAGAAACTTTTTCCAAAACGCGTCAGGCTTATTTTGATTGTGAAAGTGCCTGTTAATGCCTATGCAAGCTTTTTGCTTCCCGAGTGCGCCCTTGCTGCTGAGCACCCGTTTTTGATGTTTATCACGCCGGCTCCAGGCGTGAAGGGCTGCACCACCCTTAGGATGGAACAAGGGGCCACAGGGTGCAAAATCTGTCGTCGCCCGGATGTGGGGAAACAAGCATGGATTTCTGGCATATACGAACACTTTGTCTCATTTGGGGGCCGATTTTGATTTTTTTCCTCAATCACCATTTGGTTCAAAAGGCAGACTATTGGACACTACATCACCCAGCAGGCACTGGGACTCATTTGAGAAGCCCATTGGAGGGCAGATATTTAAAATGATGCCAGTAGTAGTGCTAACGATTGAGTAAAGCCTATGAGGAAGGAACTTTTCCCAAAATGCGTCAGGCTTATTTTGATTGTGAAAGTGCGCGTTAATGCCTAAGCAAGATTTTTGCTTCCCGAATGCGCCCTTGCTGCTGAGCACCCGTTTTTGATGTTTATCACGCCGGCTCCGGGCGTGAAGGGCTGCACCACCCTTAGGATGGAACAAGGGCCACATGGTGCAAAATCTGTCGTCGCCCGGATGTGGGGAAACAAGCATGGATTTCTGGTATACACGAACACTTTGTCTCATTTGGGGGCCAATTTAAATTTTTTCCTCAATCACCATTTGGTTAAAAAAGCAGACTATTGGACACTACATCACCCAGCAGGCACTGGGACTCATTTGGGAAGCCCATTGGAGGGCAGATATTTAAAATGATGCCAGTAGTAGTGCTAACGATTGAGTAAAGCCTATGAGGAAGGAACTTTTTCCGAAACGCGTCAGGCTTATTTTGATTGTGAAAGTGCGCGTTAATGCCTATGCAAGATTTTTGCTTCCCGAGAGCCCCCTTGCTGCTGAGCACCCGTTTTTGATATATATATATATATTTTGTTTTTTTCTTCAATCAAATGCCCAAGGAGCTCAGGGAAGCACTCGACAGTTCGCCCACCTTCCAGCATTCACGATCAACTTGTCTTGATTCTCACTGCATGAATTCTCTGTGCCTGACGCGTTTCACGGCTCTCCGCCGCTTTTTCAAAGGCAATTTGCATAAGGTTGACGCAGGACGCTTCCTTCTTTTATAATGCAAGGCGTGTTTTAATGAAGTAATTAACCCTCGTGGGACTCGCTAAGTGCGTCTCTTGGTGTACAGCCTGATGGGACATGTAGTCCTCGAAGCAATGAGTTCAATACCCTGAGTGGGTTTCATGCGTCAACCTGTAAATAAAAAGCTTTATGTTATCCTTGGTAGGTTACGGAAGTATCAAGGCAAGGCTTCTTTTCAAAACGGCTCACTGTGCTGACTGGCATGGATGCAGTTCCTCGCCTCAGCCTCTCAATATTAGGAGATGGTGCATTCCCCCACGACCAGGGTCCGTGTCACTATTTTTTCAATCAAATGCCCAAAAAGCTCAGGGAAGCACTCAACAGTTCGCCCACCTTCCGGCATTCACGATCAACTTGTCTTGATTCTCACTGCATGAATTCTCTGTGCCTGACGCGTTTCACGGCTCTCCGCCGCTTTTTCAAAGGCAATTTGCATAAGGTTGATGCAGGACGCTTCCTTCTTTTATAATGCAAGGCGTGTTTTAATGAAGTAATTAACCCTCGTGGGACTCGCTAAGTGCGTCTCTTGGTGTACAGCCTGATGGGACATGTAGACCTCGAAGCAATGAGTTCAATACCCTGAGTGGGTTCCATACGTCAACCTGTAAATAAAAAGCTTTATGTTATCCTTGGTAGGTTACAGAAGTATCAAGGCAAGGCTTCTTTTCAAAACGGCTCACTGTGCTGACTGGCACGGATGCAGTTCCTCGCCTCAGCCTCTCAATATTAGGAGATGGTGCATTCCCCCTATATATTTTTTTTTCCCCTGAAAAAACAAAAGGTTACAGGGACATTATAGTTAGGCTCAGATTTTACATGCACAAAAACATAAAAATTCAGCAGTTATAGTTACCTGAGCTAACTATATAAGTTATGATTTTGTTCATGTAAACTCTGAGCCTAACTATAACATCCCTTTAACCTTTGGGGCTTTTTTCAGTGAATTTCTAAGTTTTTTAATGTTATTTCCTAACTATAACATCCCTGTAACCTTTGTTTTTTTTGTGAATTTCAATGTTTTTTTAAATTTTTATTCCTAACTGTAACCTGTGACCTTTGAGAGTGGGTATGTGAATGGCTGTATGGGTCTGTGAGTGGGTATGTGAGTGGATGTATGGGTCTGTGAGTGAGTGTGTGAGTGGCTGTATGGGTCTGTGAGTGGGTGTGAGAGTGGTTTTATGGTTGTGTGAGTGGCTGTATGGGTCTGTGAGTGGGTGTGTGAGTGGCTGTGTGGTTCTGTGAATGTGTGAGTAGCTGTGTGGGTCACTAACTGGGTATGTGCATGGCTGTATGGGTCCGTGACTAGGTGTGTGAGTGGCTATATGGGTCTGTGAGTGGGTGTGTGAGTAGTTTTGAGGGTGTGTGAGTGGATTTGTGAGTTGGTGAGTGGGCATGTAAATGACTGTATGGGTCTGTGAGTGAGCATGTCAGTAGCTGTGTGGGTGTGTGAGTAGCTGTGTGGGTGTGTGAGTGGCTGTGGGGGTGTGTGAGTGGGTTTGTGAGTGACTGTATAGGTCTGTGAGTCGGCATGTGAGTGGATGTATGGGTCTGTGAGTGGGTGTGTGAGTGGATGCATGGGTCTGTGAGTGGGTGTGTGAGTGGGTGTGTGAGTGACTGTATAGGAGTGTGAGTGGCTATATAGGTCTGTGAGTGAATGTGACAGTGGCAGAATGGGTGTGTGAGTAGCTGTGTGAGTGACTGTGCCAGAACGGAACCTCACCTGCCCCTTTATCCCACAGTTGTGCACAAAATGTTGACCCAACTGGAGTACTTTCCATTGGTTAATTAGTAAATGCTACCTTGTTGGGTAAATATCTAGTGCATATTCTGCACTACAGCTGCATAATGGAACGTGAGGAAATGTCTCCAGTGTGTGTGTTTTGGCAATGTGATTGTTCTTCGTGCATCTTCATCCAGAAATCTGTGATAACATGAATACTCTTATAGAGAAGATGACTAGACTACAAAGAGGTAAATCTCCATCAAACAACTATACCTATATAAAGTAAGTGCTTCTTTGTTTGGTGGAGATGTTCTCATATACTTCGGCATCAAGAGCGCATTACTAAAATCTGCGAGAAATGCGCTGGGGGGCCTTTTGGTAAGCTGTCCATCATCCTGGCAAAAGGCGGGAAGACCTTTGCTTACTTGAAAATTGAATAGGGCAGGTCAAACAGGCGAGGCTTCCAGGATATTTTGATTAGACTCTGGCAACGCATCACTAAAATTGGCTGGAAATGCACTGGGAGCCTTTTGGTAAGCTGTCCATCCTCCTGGCAAAAGGCGGATGGACCTTTCCATACTACTAAGGTGGACGAGGCAGGCCCAAATGGTGGAGGCTGCCAGGTAATTTTATACTTTTGCATACTCATAGTAATTTAAAGGGAGAACCATAGACACTGCTCTCACCAGGAGAGGCCAAGAAAGAGCCCACTGTCACAGTCACTACAGATTGTGGTCCGTTATATTAAAAATGCATTCACTTCCACCAAGGAGGTCCTTTAAAGAAGGAGAGGGGGGCTGCGTGCCACCCCTCCCCGGGCTGTTTTTGGCCCCGGTGACCCCATCCCCAGGGGCCCAGCCACTTGATGCTGGGTGCCCTGGAGCCCACCCAGGGCACCCAGTGTGCACTGTTGGGGACCGCAGAGGAGCCCCAATACTCTGCATGCCCTGTCGGCTCCCCACCTCCATATGTAGCCGGCATTGGTCCTGGAGAAATGTTTTCATCTGTTTTCCTGCCCACTTGACAGCGGGCACAAAAACAGGTGGAAAATCAAATCCCAGCGGGTGGGAGCAGTTTTCCTGCTCCTGCCCGCTGGGAGCGGAATTACTGTTTGCTGTCACTTGGCGGGTGCTGTCAAAACTTCCTCCAAGCAACAGCAAATAACTATGTCCCGAGAGTGGGCACCTCGCAACATTGGGAGCCAGCCCTGGGGGTTGGCAGTCCCCAGGGCCATTAATAGCTCCAGGAGAGGGGGCCTCCTTTGTTTTTGCAGGGACTGCCCCGGGAAGGTGGTGGTCCCTGGGGCCAAAAACGGCCAAGGAGGGTGGCCGCGCTGCCCCCTCACCCTTATTGGTAATTCAGGCTGACCCCGGGGATGTGGAGGTCTCCGGGGCTGTAGAGGACACTGGAGGGGGGTCCGCGAGGCCCCCCTCTACTGCTATTTAATTTATTGGCCTTGCCCAGGGCAGGTGATGGTCCTGTGGAGGGGGTGCCATGAGGCCCCTCCTCCATTTTAATATATTGGCCTGGCCCCGAGGAGCTGGCGGTCCCTGGAGTCGATATCAGCCATGGGGAGGGGGGCCGCATGTGCCCCCTCCTCAATATTAATATTTAAATTAGCCCCACAAGACCTGGCCCACCCGAAGGCTCAACCTTAAACCAGCACGGGAGACCATGCTTGTTTTATTTTTTCAGTTTTGCCACAAATTTGCGAATCCACTGAAAATCATGGCAAATGTTTTTAAAAAATGCTTTTTGGCCCTGCCCTCTTCTCTTTTTTTTTACATTTTGTTTAGGACTCGCCCCCCGTCCCTTGGCCACTTCTGGCTCCGGGGACCCCATCCCCCGGGGCCTGGCCAGCCTGGTTTTTTTTTAGGAGGGGGGCCGCGTGGCCCCCCTCCTAAGGCCAATTATAGCCCCGGGGACCCCATCCCCCGGGGCCGGCCTTCCTTTTTTTTTAATAATTATTAAAAAGGAGTGGCCCCCTTCCCGGGCCACTTCTGGCCCCGGGGACCCCATCCCCCGGGGCCAGCCCTCAAGTTGGGGACCGTGGGGGGAGCCCCAATGCCCCCATGGTCCCGCCGGCTCCCCGCCTCCTGCGGGAGCCAGCATTGCTTTTGGGCAGAGGGCTGCTTACATGCAGCTCCCTTGCCTAAGCTAGTCTGCTTTGCTTTTTGGAAGTGAGAGCAGGTTTCCTGCTCTCGCGTCCAAAAAGCAAAGCAGAAGTTTGCTATGACAGGGCGGGAGCCGTGCTCCCGCCCTGTCATAGCAAGCGGCAATGTCCCGGGGTGGGCACCCGGGACATTGCAGGAGCCGGCCGTGGGGGGTGGCGGTCCCCAGTGCAATCAAGGGCTCCAGGAGGGGGGGCCGCGCAGCCCCCCTCCCTTCATTTGCATAGCCCCGGGGAGGTGGTGGTCCCCGGGGCCGATTACCATATTCAATGCCCCAGGGAGGTGGTGGTCCCCAGGGCAGTGTGGGGGGGCTCGAGCCCCCCCACACTAATTATTTTCAAAGCCCCGGGGAGGTGGCGGTCCCGGGGCTGCGGGGGGGCCATGTGCCCCCCGCACATCATGAATGAAGCCCCGGGGAGGTGGCGATCCCCGGAGCTGCGGGCGCCCCCGCGGTCCCCCACGACATAATTTGGCATGCACCCGGGGGCTTAAGTAGAACGAAGCGCGGGAGCTCGCGCTTTGTTTTTTTATATAATTTTGGCCAGATTCGCTTTCTTTGGCCCTGGGGGTCCTTGTGAGACCCCCTAAGCAGGCCTAGGGGGTCAGGGTGTTTGTACCCTGCCCCCTTTTCTTATTTTTCATCTTCTTTTTTCTGATTTCTTGTGACTCAGTTACCCAGTCACAAGATGGCTGCCAACACTTCCTGGTTTGGAGTGTTGGCAGCCAATCAGAAGTCAGCTCGTGCTCGGGAGGAGTCGGGAATCCTCCTCGGTGCTCACATATATGCATTTTTATTTTTTGAATTTCTCTGGAACTACTAAACGGATTTACACCATTTAAAAAAAAGGTCGCTTTCTGAAACAAGAGCTACCTTTTTGCCAATTTTGATGTAATTCCGTTCAGCAGTTCGGGCTGTAGCCGTGTCTAAAGTTTCCTATGGATATTTACATGGGGAAAACGCATTTTGGGACCCCCATTTTTTCTCAGCCCCCGCTTGACGAATCACCCCGAAACTTTCAAGACAGGAGCTGACCAGAGCGGGCCATTAGTTTTGAAAATTTCGTGAAGATTCGTCAAACGGCGCCAAAGATATTGGCAAATCAAAAAACGCTTTTCCTATGGAAGCTAGGT
Organism: Calotriton arnoldi; assembly: GCA_963921515.1. Classification (NCBI taxonomy): domain Eukaryota; kingdom Metazoa; phylum Chordata; class Amphibia; order Caudata; family Salamandridae; genus Calotriton; species Calotriton arnoldi. Next base: position 1,365,299 of record CAWUFW010004403.1, on the reverse strand, counting down.
CCTAACTGTAACTACCTACTGGCGACCGCCAGTAGGTAATATATATATATGTTTATTAGAAAACTTAAACTTAAGAAATTTCATCTGCTTCATGCTCGCCCCAAAGACATGGGAAACAGCACATCAGCAATGAACACTCCCAATATTTCTAACTTAACAGTGGCAGATTATGGCTTGTTGCAGGATCTACACGATTTAGAGCAGGATAATGGAGCTGTGGGAGGCAGCAATATATTGCAAGAGAACTATGGCATCGAGCATGGCATGGAGTCTCCGGTACATGGGACCTGTGTTAAACCGGACACCCCATTCAAGGTCAGATCTAAATTCATCCCGATTATGCCATGGGACTCCCTGGATGTGTTCAATGAGCAAGTTGTAATACAAGTGAAAAAACTGAACATTGACATTAATAAAGTTAAAAGGAAAATTTCTAACCAGGAAAGGAAATATTACCAACTGATTGAAAAGCTTAAAAAAGAAAAGCAAGTCGTGGTCAGGAACTCTGACAAGGGAGGGAACATTGTGTTGTGGCCCTTGCAGGATTACATGGATGAGGCGTCATCTCAACTCAATAATCCAGACTGCTATAGAAAAAGCTCGTATCAGAAATGTAAAAGCACACAGGATCTGTTTTTACAAAATTGTTGGCATGGAAAAGCCGGGGCTTATTGAGCTTAGAGGAATATAAATATTTAAAAAAGGAGCAACCCACCATTCCTGTAATATATTTTATTCCAAAAATACATAAGAACATGCACAAGCCTCCAGGCAGGCCAATTATAGCAGCATGCGATGGGCCACTTGAAAATATGTCAATATATATTGACTACTTTTTACAGGAACATGTCAAAAATTTAAGATCCTATGTGCAGGACACCAGCGATTTTCTTCGCAAGATAAAAGATATAAATTGGCAAAATGGATATATTTTGATAGCACTAGATGTGTCCTCTTTATACACATGCATAAGGAATCATGATGGTATTAGGGCGATAGAGCATTTCCTGGCAACTAGACCGTTAAAATATGCTCAACACAACAAAATGTTGATCAGTATGTTGAAGTTCTGTTTGGAAAACAATCTGTTTCTTTTTAAAAATCAAATGTACCAGCAAATACAAGGGGTAGCCATGTGGGCCAGCTTCTCCTCCAGCTATGCATGTTTATTCATGGGCTGGTTGGAGGAGCTGGTCCTCAGGAAACAATTTGAGCATACCTATAATGAAAAGGTAATTTCTTGGCTGAGATTTATAGATGATTTATTCATTGTATGGAATGGCACAGAGCAATGTGCGGAAGAGTTTATTGCACAAATTAATGATAATGATGTCAACTTGAGTTACACTTCTTCCGTTAGCAATGAAAGTGTTACTTTTTTGGATGTGCAAATACCCATTAGTAAATGGTAAATTGTCTACATCCGTGTATCGTAAACAAACAGCTGGAAATACAGTCTTACATGCATCTAGCTCGCATCCTCCACACCTCATACAGAGCATCCCGTATTGGGAAATGCTTAGAATAAGGCGGATCTGTAGTGATGAGATTGATTCCTCTATTAAACAATCAGAAAGTAAAACACGCTTTTTAGAAAGAGGATACAGCACTAAGACTATAGATGCAGCCATCACTAAGTCTAGGAAGCGAGCTAGACAAGATTTGCTCCAATATAAAATGAAGCCCCGGGGTGCAGTTAGCAGCAATGCCGATGCAACGAATGAGCCAACTAGACTAATTCTCTCCTATTCTAGACAGGAGAAACAACTCAGGGCTATAATAAGACGGAATTGGCCTATTGTGTTGGACCGACCCAGTTATTGGTAGTATTCTTCCGAAAAAACCTGCTGTCACATATAGAAAAACGGCATCAATGGGTAATGCATTGGTCAAGAGTAGTCCAGAGGATCAAGATGCAGGGATTTGGCTTTCAGCTAGGAAAGGTTTTTATAAATGTTCGAGCTGTAAAGCCTGCCAGTACGGCATGAATAAGACTACTTATCAAACAGCTTTTAATAATCGAATTCAGGTGATCAATCAACATTTGACTTGTAAGACAGATCATGCAATTTACGTGTTGGAATGTAGTTGCAACCTCCAGTATATTGACAGCACCAAGTTGGCTGCCCATAAGAGGATTTTACAACACACAAGGGCTATTGTCAATAACGATTCAAGCTACCCGGTTGCGAGACATTTTAAAGAATGCCATAATAGTAGTCTTAAACACTTGAAGTACTTTGTCATCGATGCAATACCGCCGCAAAAAAGAGGCGGTAACCGGGAGGCTAAGCTAAGGCGCCTTGAGACCCAATATATATTGGAGTTAGATACCAAGTACCCAGGGGGCCTTAACACGAGTGAGGACTTACACACACATAGCTTTAGGATCAAAGTGGATATCATTTACATCACTGAGACCATCTTTGTCCTACTCATGAGCACGCATACATATATATTTGTATATATAACAATATAGGTGATTGTATGTAGTGTTGGCCCTGTTACGATTTATTATGGAGTTAATATTAAGGTACTATTGGGTCTATATGCTTTGCAACTAGATTTTATCATTTACAAGTGTCATTGATATAGTGTATAATGGATTTTAGATGACCAATTTTATCTTTAATTATATGTGCACTATCAATAGAAATTAAAAAATGCAACGTGCAGCTTCTAAACTTTATGATAATTTTAATTTTCCAAAGAGTGGTTTTGAACAATTTTTATCTATTTTGGCAGTTGGAGTGTATTTATACTTATATTTATGTGTATTTATTTATATATTTATATATCTGTATTTACATTTGTGGGGATCAACTGGTTGAAAGATATTCATTGTCAGAATTATAGCCTTTAGCTCGCTTTGCACAACTTTTTGCACTTTATATGGATATGTATTATCAATAGAACATAAGGACATTATGTCATAAATATAAGCTGTTGGTAATACGGGATATGTAGCACTTAGCACTTTAGGTGGATTTGCACTTAATGAGAAGTTGAGCACTTAGTCACTTTGTTTATTATTTGTCAATTATCTAATCTAGCTCATAGCTCAGAGACCGTGTTGCACATAAATAGTCAGATATTTGTATTGGTAAGGTTGTTATTTGGCAAGCTGCGCATACTCATTAAATATTAATTTAGTTGGGTATTAAATAAGACGCTTTAGCGAGCATGTGCATAATCATGAGCCTGCTGAACAAGCATAGATATAGACAATAGTCAAATGAATATAGGGGTGTATAAATTCTGTAGGTTCTGGGGTCATATTGTATTATATATTTATAATACAATATGAGGTGTCGCACTAATATAAAATAAATTAAAATCTCATACAAACCTACATTTAAAAATAGCCGTTTGATTTTGGTTTAAACAATGATACTACTTATGCATTTAAGCAAAATACCAACTGGTTACTTGATGAAACATTGATTAGTGCCATATGTAAATTCGTGATATGGAATTTTATTGGTGCATGGTATGATGTTTTTAGAAATGTATCTATGCTGCTTTTTTTTATAAATGCATTTGTGCAAGTATTCAATACAACAATATAGTATGTTGTTTATGTCCATTAGCAGGCTATTGAGCACTGTCACTTTAAATAGGGCGATCTACCCTTTCAGCGTTGTCATGTGATCAAGGCCGCTTGCGGCCGAAATGCGTTATGGCGGATTTGTAATGAGTGCGGAATAAACATATATGCACTAAACCTGGGTCCACTCTCGTTTTTCTCCACGGAGGAGACGGAAGCAGGCGAGGATTCTGATATATGTATGTATATCACACAGAAAATCCAATATATATATATTTTGCATGTAGAATCTGTCACTATTCCTTCTCGTTTGCGAGCCCGTTCAACCTCAATTCTACTCGGCTCTCACTCCAGGAAACAGACACGGCACGTTTATTTTGAAACCAATCAGAACACTGTCAGACCGAAATGCTCCTGGGCATGGCCTACACATGAATAGGAAGAAAAAAGAAAAGCCATCAAATCAGAAGCAGGAAAGGGAGGTAGGCAACAAATCCATCCAATTATGAGAAAGGAGTTGACCCAAAGCCCACTATACGTAAACTGGAAACAGTAGGTCTGGCCAACAGACAGCTATAGCTGTCTGTAGCTGAAACCTAAAAACAGGATGGACCAGGTAATAATGGCTGAAACTGGTCATGAATAGCACCATGAAGAGCTAGCTTTGGTCAATGGGGGCCGAATGACACTGATAGGCTTAACAGAACAAGGGCGTTGATACTTTCCCCTTGACGCTTTATTTAAAATCATAAAGGGCTTCTGGACTAATACATTTAGTTCCTCATGTTTGTTTGGTAGCCTACTTGCTGGTCATTAAAACACCCTGTGGAATCCAGAAAGACATGGAATTGCATGTGACAGCCGAAATCAAAAGCTTAGTTGTTACTCATAAGAAAGACATTAATTGGTTTAAAATAGCATCACTGACCTCTCTTACACTTCTCTCGCTCTTGCTCTTGCTCTCACTCTCACTCTCTTTCTTTCTCCCTCTCTTACACTTTCTCTCTCTCTCACTCATGCACGCACACAATCGGAGGAGGGTGCAATAGGTATTCCTCAGACCGAGTAATGCAAATGCCAGCACTTGACTCTCAAAGTGAAAATGCTGCTGGTTTCATCCATAGTATGTTAAGATTCCAGGAACCATTATTGAAAAACTTCAGGAAATCTTTTGGATTTCCAGAAGTAAAACATTCTGGACACCCAATGAGTCTAAAACTGCCCTGATGAGTCACCTCTTGCAATCAGGAAAAAAGAGTAATTCCACCCTTGCATTCAATTTAGTACATCATTTGCAAGAAACTATAATGTGCATCTTGATCAAATGTTTGTATTTGCTGTTTCCTCCATACACAATAGCTCCTTTGTGCAGGGCCTTCATACAAGAGTCTGGGGCCACTCAGGTATGAGGCAAGTGTTGTGATAAAAGATGTAGTCTCGTAGATTACAAAAGAAGTAGGTTTATTAGGTTCAGATCAAGTTACATGTAAATCCCGTAAAGCCCTTTCAGGAATGGCATCCTGTGAAGCAGGGACTTGGAACTCTGGGGACGATGCATAGTAACTAACACAAGTCACAACGTCAAGTTCTTTGCTACATGTTAGTCTCCTGGGTTACAGCAACAGTAAGTAGATCCTGGTCAGGGCAGCATTCCCCCTTCAGCTGTGTCTCTCTCCTAAGTTGCATTCAAAAACACACACCAACATTCTTTTACATCATTCATGCTCAGCATTCCAGACACCAGCTCATTCATACAGAGATTGGGGATACACAGGATACTACACACATCCTTTTTTATAAACAACAAAACACAGAACAGTTATTCACTTGTACCAACAGTCCACACAGTCAATCATAATCACTCAATCTCCAACAAACGCAGGATACACATTCATTCAACAAAAAGCTGTTAAACTCTTCAACACCAACCAGACACACAAAGACAACAAATATCCCACCCCTCCCCAAACAACAAAATGAAGCAACTAGTTTGTGACTAACATTGCACAATGGTCCAAGACCTGCAAGTCTTGCATCTCCTTGGACATGAGGCCCTATACCACATGTAAACACACTCACAATGACACCATATAACATTTATGAACTCAGGACTGTAGTCATGGATGCACAGTCACACAACAGCCAGGGCGCGGAACCCAGATGGTTTCTTCAACAAAGGGTTTCCCTGTCATTCCTAAGTCAACACATTCAAGCCACAAACAAAAAAAAATGGAAGGTTTAACCATGCATGACCTCATTTCAAACTTACCTTTACCAAACTCCAGCACACAACCTGTCCTCACAGCATCACTTATATCACAATATTCCCAGACATCCACACAACATCAAATTACTAAACTACGCAGATGACATGGACACAACAAAGTCTAACACCTTCTCCATCTTTCACAAGCAGCACACACATCCCAACAAGGATAACAGACGCACTACACACGAACACACAAAAGTGTAGCCCAGTACTCAAACACAGCCAACAGTTAGTCACACTAGCTGACCAGACCAACATGACTAAGTGCCAGGCCGAACAAAGTATCTAAACCCACTACCATGGTCTCTGGAAACTACAGAAGCAAAAGTCAGGATGTAATCCAAACACAACGATGACAGCCTCCAGTACACGCATACTGACATTTTTTTACACAATTCAATAATCAAACACTCGAGCAGTCTAGCGTTACAATCTCTGACAACAGACCACATAAGACGGTAAATATGTACTCACCTACCACACACATTAACACACACACACTAGAGCTACATCAAACACTGTCACCCAAACATAACACTGACCAACTCCATTTAAACATAACCTGAATAACATTAACCACAAGATAATCACCAATGCACTCTGCCTCCAGTACCACACACCTGTCATATCGTCCCTCATGTACAGAATGATGCCTGGTCCCAGAGCAACAAAAGAACCAATAGAAAACAAAGACACACCATACCATATTCTGATGTACTCTGCCTCCAGTACCATACACCTGTCACATCTTCCTATTCCTACAAAATGATGACTGATTCTACAGCACAGTCAGGTGAAACCTTTGGCTACCAGCCACAACACCACAGGCAGTGCTTAATGTGAGCTGATGGTTGCTGGTGGGGGCCACCGGCAAAGTTCCCTCTAATATGAGCGCTTGGGCACCCACGCAGACACTGTCTTTGAGCCGTGCACAGAGGATTTAAAGTGTGCACAGAAATTATTATGAACCAGGGGGCCTTCCCCTTCTCTTTCCAGAGCTAATGCCCTCTGGGCAGCAGCAACGCTTTCCTGCTGGACTATGGTTGCCTCACTGCATTCCTCCTAATCTGCATCACAAAAACATAACGTTTTGCTAATGTGCTGCCTTTTGTGTGACACTTTTCTGCTGCAGCTCCAGCCTTCTAGGTAAACAAACACCAGTAACTGAAATAACCTCAATGAAACTTCCATGAAAAGATTCACAGCCAGCAAGGAGTAGTCTGCAAAGGCATCGCTGACTACATGAGCACAGGCCTTCTCATTCTTGTCCAGACTTCGTCTTTTGAGCCACTGTGATTCAAATATAAAAATATTGCCTGCTAGCATGTTAGAGAGCTAAATGTTATTTAGACTGTACAAAACAAAATACATCATGTGGCAATTAAGTATGTTAATTTAAAGTGTGTGGGTTCTTAAATGATGTGCTACAAAAATCAAATTATATCGTTTCACACAAGTTGCTTCATTTTTACTTGAGGTACATTGAAAATGGAACTTTGTTTTGTAAAGATACTGAAGTTAGTAATTAGCTTTTGGCAGAGTTTACTAAAATATAAATCATCAGGTTCCTACATTTTAGATTTGGGGTTTGCATGTGAAGTATGACCCTCATGGGCTGTAACTAGTAATCTATTGATGTGTCAGTGGTGAAATTGCCTATTTAATTAATCAAATATTATTTTTCTTCAATTGTATGGGGATATTGATCAAGGTAAGCTGACATTTTCCACTTTGTTATGTTTCAATTAGTACATGGTCTATGTGTGTAGTTTGAAAATATTATAAAGTAACAAATAAACCACCCCTCACGATCCCTATTGAAAACGTTACTAATTACTCTAAACATTTTACAGATTTAGGTGGATGGATAAGGAGCAAAGTGAAATTGGCACATTAGATGGGCTGCATTATTGAGATACAAAAATGGTGAGGATGGTTTGAGCTTCTGTATATATATTTATTTTCATTTCCGACATGCCCCATGTTTGCGAATAATGGCACCATGTGGCTCTTATGGAAACTTTGCTAGTGTTGTTTAGCAGTGTTCCTCTCCCACTCACCCAACCACACACTGTATTTTACTCTTACATGTACAGCTTTTGGAGATCCCGTATAATAGGCTGAATTTTTGTTTGTTTGGAGTGAAATGAGGAGATTGACTTTTTTTTAGGTCTGGGACTAGGCAAGACATTTTGATTACATTAAAATAATATAGGTAGTGTATATAATCATTGGGGGGTGCCACCGGCCCTCTTCATCCTTTGGGCTGTTGTGCCATCCATCTGTTTTCTTCTGCCCAGTTGAGCTAGAGCATCGGCAATGGTCAGCCCTATTCAGCCACTGTCTGATTTCACAGTGAGTGATGGAATGGTGCTCTTTACAAGGAGCACATCCACATAAATTGTAATCCCCTACAGTACTTGGGGCTACTAAGGCAATGTGTTGTTTTGAGACCAGAAAAATGTTTCGGGCTGCAGCCAGGACCAGAAAGAATCTCTACATTTTGAGAGGAGAAACGTCCCCACTCCCCAATCTTGAATCACCGCAGTTTCCACTCAGTGCCTGTTATTTCCACCAACCAGCCAGGACTCTAAACTACGCTTCTCTGGTGATTGCCCCATTTTGAAAGGTTCAGTACTTCCTGCCAAGGAGCAGACGTCTATTCCCAGTTGGCAAAAAGAAAAATTTTGCCACCCTCAGCCAAGCAATTCATGCTTCAGGGGAGCACATTAAGGGGCATATTCTCAAGAAGCTATCGCCGAGTTATCTTCACTTTATCGCAGCCAAAGTCGCGATAATTTTATCACCCCATTCACAAGCTGGTGCTAACAGCCGATACCACCAGCTTACTTGCGAAAGCATCCGCAAAAAACATCGCCACAGATGACCCCGGCAACTATCGCTAATGAGATGCAGAGTAGGCGTTCCCGAGCAAAAATCTGCAACAACACCACACCTCAACATTCTCAACGACCAGCCACATCGGCAATAAGACCACAAAACAGGCGATAGGGCATGTTAGCAGCAGGAAATTAACACCTGCTCTGACCTGGTGTAAAGTCAGACAACAACCTGCACCATCAAAGGGAGCCCAGCCCAGAGCCACACATGAAGAACAACAGATGCCATGGAGCCACACACCATGCAGCCCGGAGCCCCGAGAGGGCAACAACACCCACCGCCACCACCCCCAGGATCGCCACCCCACCCAGGCCCCTCCTGACCCCCCCCAGACCACCACGGAGGCAGCGCAGACAAAGACAGCGGACCTTCAAGAAATGCACCAGTCTCACAGACCTAACACCAGACAATGTCAATGCCCACTACAGGCTCAAAAGGACAACCATCCTCCACATCCTGAACATCATTGCCCACAGGCTGACGGTACCAACACAGCGGACAACCAACATCCCTCCGCAGACAAAGCTACTGATTGTGCTGCACCTGTTGGCCTCTCGTACCTCCCAACCAACAACCGCCAGAGTCGGAGGAGTCTCACAGCCAGCCCCATCCAAGTTCCTCACACCTGTCCTGGATGCCATCATCAGCCAGGTACCCCAGTACCTATACGTCCCCCACAGTGCGCAGGAACAGCTGGAGACCAAGCAAGGACTATACGCCATAGCTGGATTCCCGCACGTGTTGGGGGCAATCGACTGCACACATGTCCTACTTGTGCCCCCTGCCGACACTGCACACAATTACCGCAACAGAAAGCACACGCATTCCATCAACGTGCAGACAATAGTGGACCACAGGGGACCCTTCACCAATGTCGTAGCCAACTACCCAGGCAGTGTGCATGATCCCCTCATCTTCCGACAGTCCAACATCAACCAGCGCTTCCAGGATGGCACCTATGGGAATGCACTGCTCGTTGGCAAGTACCAAATGAACACACCACACACCTCAACTCCACAATCATGCAACTCACAACTCTGGCACTGCACACGTCACAAAATCACATACAACATGCCAAACAACATGCCCACCCGCCAGACACGACAGCACAACTTACTTTGGCAACCTTGGTTAGCCATGTACATGAGCCATCAACGGCATGGCACCTCAGCCACACAATAGCGGAATGTGGGGAGAGGTGGGAACCAGGCATATGCGAAGGAGGCAAGTGACCCATGAATGAGAATGTACACAATGCCAAGTGTGGCGTGGAAGTGCTGGACAGACTGCAGTATGCAGACCACAGACATATCCATGTCTACATGCACTGCTGGTGTTTGGAGTGTAGTGGACAGTGGATGCAACCATGTCACCCCAGCCAGTGGGGAAGATCGCGGAAATGTAGCTTGTGACATCCCCCCTGTAAGCGTGTGCGGAGTGGGCTGGCCCGGAGGACACCAGGCCAGCTTAGGGGTGTGAATAAAAAGCACGTAGCTCTGGGCGTGGTTCTCTTCCGGAATGCCCAACGTGTCTGCCAGGGCGGCGCCTCCCACCCCACCACGAGGTCGACGCCGTCGCCGTGAGCGGTGTGGCCTGCGATCCTCTGCGCCTGCTGCACCCCGGGCCGCTGGTCCCCGAACCCATCATGCCCGCCCCTGCGCAGCCAGGCCTCACTGCTCGCCTGCCGACACCGACGTGTGTCAAAGAGGGCCCACCACGTGCCGGCGCAAGCTCCAAGCCCGAAGCCCGCGACCTTGGCAGCCTCCTCAGACCATCACAGCCTCCGCGACACAGGCCCGCTTTACTCCTTTTTCGTTGATGTACTCCACCGCTGCCTCCGGCCTGCACTACGGTCAAGTAGGTCACACATTTGGAACTGAGTCTTGATTATGCAATGGCAGAGTACACACTTTATGGCTGAGTTTATATCACTGTACTCCCTTCGATGTGGTACCACCAACTCTGTCCATAGCATTCGAACTACACCTGTCTGTGGTCCCTTGCTGACTACTGCCTTCGGCCTACACTGCGGTCGAGTAGGTCACACATGTGGAACTGAGTCTTGATTTCTGCATGGCGGAGTTCATATCATTGTATGCAAGGATACGAGTAAGAGGAAGACGCGGTTCAGTCCAGAGGAGAAAAGGATCATCGTTACGGAGGTGATCGAACACTGCCGACAACTGCTCTGGTGTCACTAACTCTGTGTATCGCGGACCAACGACACGTGGCTGTGGGCCCCTGCTGACCGCTGCCTCGGGCCTACACTGCGGTCAAGTAGGTCACACATTGGGAATTCAGTCATGATTCATTTATGGCAGACTTGATATCATTGTACTGGCCTCATCGCAGACTGCATCCCCTTTCAGCTCTGGTGCCACTAAGTCTGTTCCCCGACATCCATGGACACTTTCTGGTTGAACTGTTGGCGACTGAGTCTATGGACTGGGGGTTGTCTTCATCATCATGTCGGTGATACTAACTTTGTGGCAAAAACGAGGCTGTAGCATTCCACTCCTCCATTTGCCGCTTCCGGCCGGCTTCTGCCCTCTGCATCATGCCCTGGAGGACACCTTCCACTGTGCCCCACAAACCTCTGCTACATTCACCTTCGACATCGACGAGGACCCGCTCACCTCGCGTGGCCCTATCTCACTGCACCGCAAGTCACCGTCCCGTGGCGGTGTGCCTGTGCCGGCCGCAGTGCATACGGGGCCACTAACTCTGTGCAGCTCAAGTCATGGCCCCTGTCTGATAGCATATTGGATGGCCTATGGGTTGATGGACTGGGGGTCATCAATGCCATGTGTCTGTGGCCCTGCGCTGTCCGCTGCCTCTGGCCTCAACTGCGGTCCACCTGGGCTCACACATCAAATCGAGTCCTGACCTGCCCAGACGTCGCATCACTGCAGGATGCACACGCCACCACCGCCAGGACCAACTCCAAACAACAGGTGCCAGAGTCGGAAGTGTCTTATTGCCAGACTATCAGAGTTGCTCACACCTGTCGTGGGTGCCATCATCAGCTTGATACCCTGCTCAGCTCTTCAGGTGCCACTGACTCAATGCACCACAAATCATGGACCATTCTGCTTGCATGTTAGGTGCACACTGTACTTTCTCCGGCTACCACCATGATGCTTCACAGTTGTTTCTGTTATGCTGGTGTTTTCTGTTTCTGCTTTTATTGTGATCACTGTTCAAGTTGTTGCCAGCACCAATGACTCCATGAGGGCTGGCTTACACTCACCCCACACACATCCAGCACATGCGTCACTGTACATGTGACCATGCCATTAAAGGTGTCACGTGCCCGTAGCCATTTCAACGAACTATCTGAGTGTGTCTGTGTGCTCATGATGTATGCATTAGGGCCCCGGGCCCTACAACATTACATTGTGCCGTGTACAGAGGACGCAGCCATGTCACCGCAGGCAGCGGGTGAGACATTGCACATGTAGCTTTGTCGGCCCCCACTCAATACGTAAGAGGAGTGACCTGGGCTGGTGTACGCCAGTCCAGCGTGGGGGTGTGGATGATTATCCCGTGGCTCTGGGTGTGGTTCAGTACTTTAAATGTGCAAAGGCATGTGTCTCTGTCGCAGTGTGGGTCTCCATTGGGGAGTGTAGGTGGTCCCTGATGGGACTTAGACACCCACGTATGTGATCTAGTTCGGATTCATGAGGTAGTACCCCACCCGCACATGTTCGGCCACCCCCTTCTGGCAGTCTGACACCTGGCCTTGGAATGCGATGTGTGCTTCAGTGGGCTGCTGGGAGCCAGCCGGGGTGGTGGGTGCGTCCAGCTGTGTTGTCTGTGCAGGGGGTGGGGTATCCTCGATGCAGCGGTGCTGCCCTGCTCCTGGAGGTCGATTGCCTAAGATGTCCATGGACTGTTATAGGGCGTCGGTGTCGGAAGTGTGGAGATCCTCTTCAGCATCACTGTAGAGTTGTCTTGTCTTCCCTGCTGGAGGTGTTGTGTGTTCCTCTGCAATGTGAAGGGGAGATGCTTGTTGACATTGTGTTGGCATGTATGTTGCCGCATTGTTCAAGTTTACATACAGACTGCATGACAATGTACATTGTGACTGTTTGGGAGGGGCGGACTATTTGATGCGGGACAGTGGACATTTGGACTACATGACGTATGTGAGGTTGTACACGTACATTTGCATCTCACAGTTTCCTGCTATGTCAGATGTGATTGGCCATTTTCTACGCACAGGCGGACCCAGTTGTGTCCTCTGTTCTGCAGTGTAAGTGTTGCACTGTGTACCACATTGTCGTCCATGTTGATGTGCTGTCATTGCTATGTGTGTGTGCTGCATTGTGTGAGAGTCGCACCTGCAGCTGTGATTTTGCTGCCCCTTATCCCTTGGAGGCGGTGTGCCTTTGGCTTTTGTGCTTTTAAGGTGCTGTGATGTTGGCGACTTGGGTCATTTGTGCTCTTGGACGGTTTTTGTACTCTTGTGCATTGTTTGTCTGCAGATGTATTGTTGACGTCAGTGGTTGTTTGTGCACGTGGATGTGTCAGAGTGTGACCTGCTCCTTTCCGGATGTGGTCCACGCTCAGCCACCTCAGTCTTGTGGCGTGCACAATGTCATGGTGATTGTACTCCAGCCATGCTGCTCATCATGTGGTGTCACTTGCATTGTCAGTGTGGCTCTCACATCGCATCTTTGCTGTGTTTCGCACGGGTGCATGTGTGTGTTGTGGAATTGGTGATGTGTGGGGTGGAAGCCCTTTGGGCACATGGTGGACGGGGGCCTACTTGATGTTTGTATGTGTGCTGCAGTGTGCCACGGGGATCAGGGACATGACCCAGGGTCATTGTGGGTGTGCGGTTTGCTACATGTCGTTGTGCATGGGTGCCATTGTGCCTGTCCCCCCCCGTCCCCACAGTCCCTGTTCGTTACTCACCCTGTTGATGTTGTGTCAGGTCAGGTCATGTCGAGCAGTGTCCAGACTCCCGACTCCTTGCACCGTCTCCACACTGATGACTGTGGCCACCATTTGCTCCAGCTCCTCCTGTGGCGCAGGACTCCCACCTCCATTCGCCATTGCTGCCTTCCTGTTGGCAGCGGGTTTCTGCGTGGTTTGGCTTTTCACATCGTGCCAGCGCATCTTGGCCTCCTCGACACTCCGGCTCCATTCACGATGGAATGCCATTTTTCCGTCTGTGTTGCAATGACACGGTGGAGGTGACGGACAGTTGTTGTTAGTGCTCTGTCACCTCCGTGACGACGATCCGGTTGTCATGCAGACTGTACCCCGTCTTCCTCTTCCTCTTCTCCTTGGCCTTCCCGGACCCCGAGGTTCCTTGCTGGTGGTCTGTGTGGCTTGTGGGGTTCGCGTTGACCTGGGTACTCGTTCCAGGCGCATCCATGTTGCTACGCAGTTTATTTTGTTTTTGGTGTGTTTTTCTTGTTCGGCTTTTATGGTGCATTTTCACGCATGACGCGTGAGAATTGCAGGCCTGTCGCTGGTTATCGCTGATTTTTGTATTGCGGTTGGCCTCATCGCAACTTTATTCGCGTTTCGCAATTTTGCGGCGTCGCGTTAATTTTAACGCGGTCATTTGACGCGTTATCGTGGGACTATCGCATGGTGCCGCCAGGTTGGGAATGCTACGTTAACACGGCGTTGTTTTCCCGCGATCGACTGCGATATGCAAAGTTGCGTTAAGCTAATCTTGCGGTGGTTATCACACGTTCTTGAGAATATGCCCCTAAGAGTTCAAATTGTAGAACTGGGTCTCTATTATAAGCAACCGAGGACATACTTGCTTCTCTTTCACTAATTGTTTTTTGATAATTATTTTCGATGCGCCTCTTCAGCCTACTACCTCTATTAGCCAGCTTTCCTATCACCCTAATAATTTGCTTTGGGGATCTTCACTACTCCTGGTCTTGCACAATGTCAAGAAAAATGTGCACACAAACATATCATTGGTGCACACAGAGGAAAATAATTAGAGGCAACATTGGCCACCGGTACTCATTTGTGGGGACCATTACTTATTTCTCCTCATTACACATTTCCCGAGAGCAAGAGAGGGAAAAGCAGAAAACAGGGAAAGAAGGAGGAAGAGAAAGTTGGAAAATCTGTCACCAAGGAAGAAAGCAGAAACCTGCAAGAGTGAGATAAAGGGGCAGCGAGTGTCTGTAGTGGATTAAAGAGGCCTGGGGTGGATTCAGGACTACACAGCCTTGGTACTCAGGACCCTGATATTTAATAGCACTGACAGGGCTTCTGAGCAGCCCTCTGGACACCGGCACCCAATATTTTACAAATTAACCACTGACTACAGGGTACTAAACATTCCCATGGTTTCCTTGTGATAGGGCACTACTTTTTCCCACTTTTGCCTACCACAAAGTACTGCTATCTGGTCAGACCGCTCTGAGCACATTTCGTGAAGCGGTCACGGCAAACATACATAGTTATTGCCTTTTACTCTTGGTCACGTCACCAGCGGTTACTTCAACCCTCTCATGGGTCGCATGTGGCTTCATGTTTATGCTGTACCAGTACACAATGATAACACTCACTTGGACTATGTGGGCTGGCCTCCATAAGCCATGTCTAGCTCTGACAGTTTACTTTCCATAAATGAACCGCCACTAACAAGGAGCACAACAAAAGGAAACAGTGGCTGAATAAAGCCCTATCACTCCTGTAAGTCCTGCCCCCCTCTCTTACCCACTCTTCCATATGACAGAAGCAGCACTTCTTTAGTTCCTGTTCCATTTATGAGAGTTCACAACCACTGTAAGTTTTCCAATCACCTCAAAAACCTCAGGTGGATTGCCAGAATTCTCTTAATATTTTTCTTTGGCATAGTAAACATCCTACTGGGCACAACATCGACGTCATTAAGGTGTCACCAGGGGTCGCAGCTGCGACCATTGGCTTGCCCCTGGAAACCCCTGGCACTGCCTTTGCGACCTCATGCCTCAGAAGTGGAAAAATCTGTGCCAGTAACACAGGGGCAGCTCATCCTTATGGACGTAGGTTGGGGCACTACTCTCCTTGTTTTCTGTCAATTTTTTTATTATACCAATAGTGAATAATGTAATATTATTCACTATTAGTATAATAAACAAGCACTGGCAAAGCTAATAGGTCTCTGCAATGTGAGAGCTATTGTATTTGTCAATGTTAATGTTTTTAGCCGTCTGCTAGCGTAGAGAGGGAGGGAGAAGTGAACTGGGCAGGGCAAAGGAGACAAAGAGGGAGACAGAAGGAGAAATGCTGAGACTGCCTGAGAGTGTATGAGCAAGAGAAGTAGAGAGCAAGAGACAGAAAAAAAGAGGAGTGCAAGAGAAATAAACAAAATGGCGGAAGAGACGGGGGACAGAAAGAGTGAAGCCGGCAGTGTGAGAAAGAGAAAACTAGCGGGAGACTGAGAGGATGCAACAACAGATAGTGAAAGACCGGGGAGTGAAAGAGCAACATATAAACGATAGACGGGGAGCAGAGCCGAGCTGTACTGATCTAGCGGGGTAAAACACGGCCCACACGCTGACCTTTCAGACCGGCCTATCGGGCTCTGCCTGAGTGCCCTACAGGCCAGACAGACCCTGGTCCCACATAAGGAATCTGAAAATTGCCATCTATGGCTGTACGTGAAATATTGTTGTCACTGCTTAGTATTGGTGGGGATTTGAGACAGCTCAAAATTGCTGGTATTTTTTTCAGACAAAGGTGTCAATACTAACTCACGTCTGCTTAATTACTCTTATTCAATTTCTCTGTGTGATCGTAGTGAGACTACGCACATGTTGCTCTGTGACACTCTTGCGCAGCCTTGGAAGTGGATTCAGCTAAAAAGCTGCCATGGGCCATAAAGATAATGGCAACTGACATAGAAATAGGAAAGGTTTTGCACCGACTAAAGTCTTAATCTTGTCGCTGTCGGTCATATTAGGAAGAACAGCTTCCCCTTTCCACAGCAGCAGCTCTAAATGCAGAGTAAAATAATTGTATTGAGTAACATCAAAAAACAAAGACAGTCACAAAATTTTGAATGACACGATTTTGAAATAGTTTATACATTACCGTACTCCTAAATTTAGAAGTAGGCTGTTAAAGCATTTCATTTTATAATTAAGGATGTAACTCAAAATGTTTTGCAATATGAGCCTTTATGGATTGTTTTGGGTTGAATAAAGTGACAGCATTTAGAATTGAAAGAATGATATTTAGACTGGCATGGGTGCTGTACCAGTGTGCAGAGTAGTACTGACTCAGTTTCCATGTTGGGTGTTGTGTTACTGGCTGAGCATCTGACTCTGTGTTGTTGCGCAGGCCTGGTGTGGGTCTCTTTCCATCTTGTGGAAGGATCCAAGGGAATCATCCCAGACTGAGCATCCTGCTCAGTATAGTGTGTGCCCCTTCTCCATGCAGCAATGAGCGGCGATTTGGATGGGAACGAGGACTTCGAGGAGACTTCAGGTCTAAGATTAGACTTCAGGTCTAAAGTCAGACTTAAGGTCTAAAGTTAGACTTTAGGTCTAAACTTAGACTTCAGGTCTAAACTTAGACTTCAGGTCTAAAGTTAGGCTTCAGGTCTAAACTAGACTTCAGGTCTAAACTAGACTTCAGGTCTAAAGTCAGACTTCAGGTCTAAAGTTAGACTTTAGGTCTAAACTTAGACTTCAGGTCTAAACTTAGACTTCAGGTCTAAAGTTAGGCTTCATGTCTAAAGTTAGGCTTCAGGTCTAAACTTAGACTTCAGGTCTAAACTTAGACTTCAGGTCTAAAGTTAGACTTTAGGTCTAAACTTAGACTTCAGGTCTAAAGTTAGGCTTCATGTCTAAACTTAGACTTCAGGTCTAAAGTTAGGCTTCAGGTCTAAACTTAGACTTCAGGTCTAAAGTTAGACTTTAGGCCTAAACTTAGACTTTAGGCCTAAACTTAGGCGTCAGGTCTGAACTTAGGGCCTAATTTATGGGGTTTTGGCGTAGGGGAGTGAAGCAAGTCACCTTGTTGCCCTGTCCTATGTCAATTTGAAAGGGCGGGAATGGACCGTATTTTACAATACGGTGCATTCCTGTCCTTTCCCCCTGCGCTGGTGCCATTTTGGCATCCTAGCGCCAATGCAGACACGCTTGCACCACTGTGTTGTTGGCAGGTTTGTTTATGTGCAGGAAGGGGCACCTTTTTGCACAAAATCAATCCTGGGAGGCTTTTTCCTCTTTCTATGTGTGCTGCAGAATGCAGCACATATGGAAAGAGGAAAAAACGAGGAAAAATAAAGTTATTTCTCCTCGTTGAGACTCCCCTTGGAAGACGTAAGGTTTTGGCGAATCCACAGGTTTACATGGTTTTGTAAATCTGGGGTCAGCGTCAAAATCCATGGGTGTTGCATGGGAACACCCACCGCAACGCCCATGGAACTCCTCCCTAGCACAGAGTAAGGCATCGCAGCTAATTGCGCTGCCTTGCCTTACTCCATACCCATGAGGCCATTCAAAGCCATGCAAAGTGGCTTTGCGTGACCTCATAAATATGATTTTGTAGTTTGTGCTGCTGGAGCGTCGCAAAAAGTGACGCTTCGGTGGCGTAAGGGGCTCATAAATGCCCCTTAGCCTTCAGGTCTGAACTTAGACTTCAGGTCTAAGTTTACTTTTATGAATCGGGCCCATAGACTTCCAGTCTAAACTTGGACTTTAGGTCTGAATTTACCTTTGTGAATCAGGCCCCTTGTTTCTTTTGTGGAAAAAAATATATATATATCATAAAATATGTAATAGTTGAAAAAAGCCAACCAGTATGTGCTTAGATAAAATACTAACACTTCACATCTATTGCTGTTTTGAGATTTTTTTTCGGTGCACATACTTTGGATGGAAAACTTAAACCATTGTCCAAATATAGTAAATATAAACCAAGAATTTTTTTTTTTTTTTTTTAATGATAGCTAAACCACTTTAGTACATCTGTATCTCTTGTTTATAGAATAGCCTTGCATCCATCCAGTGATGTAGCCAGTGTCATGGGACGTAAAGCGAGGAAGGAACCCCCGCCCCCCCTCCCCCCCAATAATAGGCGGTGTTTACTGGATCCGTTACATACCTCACCCTGTGGTGTCAGTATTTAACGGGCCTGGTCAATACAGTGCTTAGCTTGAGCCGGTGGTTTCCGGTGCTCAGCAACGGCACATAATTGTCAACACTTGGGCTTGTGACAGTCTGCCACAACATGGTGCTGTCTGGCTAATTTAGAAATGTTCACATCAACAGTTGGTCATTAATTCAATATACATTACAAATGACAATTAAGCAATAATCAAGATTCAGAGGGCCCCGCCCTCAGACCGCTGGGCCCCGGTGCCACTGCACCTGCGGAAGCAATACCCGGGCCCTGCGTCCATCCACTTTTGGTCACGCCCCCTTGCTTTTCGATAGCGTGCAAGAGAGGGGAGACAAGCGAAGCCCTAAATGAGGCTGTCCGTTTTCTTAACCTCGGTGTTAGCAAAGATATTCCGGTGGCTGAAAGTTGCAGAGC
The DNA here is from genome assembly GCA_963921515.1 of Calotriton arnoldi. Taxonomy (NCBI): domain Eukaryota; kingdom Metazoa; phylum Chordata; class Amphibia; order Caudata; family Salamandridae; genus Calotriton; species Calotriton arnoldi. Next base: position 1,346,070 of record CAWUFW010004403.1, on the reverse strand, counting down.
AAACATTCTGCTTTCTAGAGCCCTTTCGGAATGTTAATCCCCACCCCCGCGCGCGCGTAGGTATATATTTATACGCAGTCCAATCTCCGCAGAAATAACACCCTCCCACAGCAACCCGCTAATTAAGATCAGATTTCACCAAATTAATCTGCAGCTGTTGGTGCTCAGCAAATGCCACCTGCAACTGAGCTCGGATCAGCATTTTTCAATAGTGCACCGGGCACACACATGCGACAAGCCTGTCACGGGTGGCGCAGGGCACATTCCTACTCATGGCTCTCCACCGGAAGGGGGTCAAGTGCCCTCTACTAGCCACGGAAGCGTTTTCAGGGCAGTTCCGTTTATTAAAGGGAACTGATTACTCTTATGATTAGAACATAATATAAATCGTTGAATAATCCAGTGACGCGCTTCATACAACCTGGAAGCGTGCCTTAGAGTACCTTACTAGATGATTCCATGTCACCAAAGACGTAATGTTTCAGTATTAGACTTTCTTTCGTAAATCATTGTTTTCAATTCGAGCAATGGGATGAACTAGGACCACAACTCCCAGAATGCAGAGGGTTATTAAATGCCGGAACTTGCGCATTTGTCCTTAATTACCCTACCGCTTTGAGATACCGACCCGCACCCACCCCCACAAACCTACCGGATTTCCTGGGCAAATCACTTAATCTCCACGTGACTGAAAAAAAGGAGAAATTGGGTGTGTCCTCGTGCAATGTAACTGGTGCTCATGCAAAGCGTTCCAAACAAACGCTTCGGGCCGAGTTTGCGCTATATAAAACTGGTAAGTAAATCTACTGGCGAATGTAAGCCCCCTGATGAAGGGCCATGCCCTGAAATGCACTGGAGTGACAAGCAAACGAGTGACAAGTTATTACCATGAAACTATGAATTGCAATCAACCAATAAACTATTGGAATGTGATCAACCAATAACTGGAATTATTTCTGAATAAGTAACTAGATATAAATGTTGAATTAATCAAATCCCAGTCACCTGATTTGTGCTACACTGGACTTCCATTACCCTAATGCCAACCGCAAGAGGCACACCAGTGTCCATGCCATTGTCCATGCCAATGTCCAAAGTTGAATGAGGATTCGGATCAGAAATGGGAATAAGAAAGTGGAGGGACGTTAAAATGAGGGCAACTGTGATAACAGCTGGTACCCTGGCTTGTCCTCCATATCCATGGCACTGCCCTCGCGACCCCAGGTTGCAGGAGGTACCATGGCCGCAGAGGCTGGAACAGGAATCTCTAAGACTCCAATTGCAAGTGCCCCAGAACGGGGTTGAGGTATTGAACTAGTGCTTAATATGTAAAAAATAAAATAAGTGCCTGGGCTCTCGTCGGTGGACACTGCAACTTCCACACACATTGCCGCTGCCCTGCTGCCAATGATGGTAACAACACAACTTTTAACCATCACACTCCTGTAAGTGTGACAATTCAGACTATTTCAGGCCCCCAAAGCTATAAAAATGGCTTGGGCAGCAGGTAATAGCCATTTCTAATGTATATTGAATTAATAACTAACTGTTGATGTGGTCATTTCTAAATTAACCAGACAGCGTCATCTTGTGGAAGACTGTCACAAGCCCCAGCGTTGACAATTATGTGCCAGTGCCGAGCGTCGGAAACCACTGGCTCAAATTAAGCAGTGTATTGACCAGACCCGGTAAATAACGACACCCCAATGGGTGAGGAATGTAACAGATCCAGTAAACAAAGCTGTAGCAATCTTCATGGAACGGAAAACAGGAACAGACGTCGTGAGTAAAAAGAGGTTTATTTCTTTAAAGGAGCCACCGGGAAAACGTCCACCCAGCAAGGCACAAAAGATCAACCATCCAGAAAGGAACGGTACAATACAAACAATCTACATTCCACATTCCAACAGCAATCTCGGTTCATACAACCACACATGAAGGACCCAGAGATTGCTGTTGGGATGCTACAACCTCCTATTCCAGTTTTAACTCAGAAATAACAGGGAACTCACAGACCGTTGATCCAGCGCGGCTAATATAAATTTTTCCTTAAGACCCTAATCCAGGAAAACACTCATGTCGGTGGGGCCCATGACACCGCATACATACATCTCATTCAAATATTCTGGATCAAAACGCCTAAGGAAAAATGAGTTGCTGGACAAGCGGGATACCTTATTAAAAACGACAGAATTATACTCTATACATTATATACATAAACCTCGGATCCTGTCGGTTCTAAACATCAAGGCACTCCGCTATTCGGTCGATGGACCAACTAGTAGAATTAGTTGATGGTGATTAAGACCAGCTCAATCACAATTAAAACCTTTGACATTTATAAATCACAATTTTATTTAAAGAACCACAGACTCTTTTAGAGTTAACATAAAATTTTATCTAAATTCTTTAAGCAAAAGTAAAGCTCATTATTTGTCAAAAACATTTATTATTCAGTAAGCATTTAAGTAAAAAATTAAATCAAGGATGAGAAATATTCATTACCCTCGGCCTTAGGGCGATGACAGGAATGGTTCATTTAGGAAAGAAGAATGAACCGCAGATCATAGGATGGACTCCCAAACTAACTAACCTCCTCGGACGCAATTACCTCCCGGGCAAGTTCCCGCAACGGTCTCGTTCCTTCCCAGTCAAAGTTCAAAGTCCAAAATGACAGAGTCTCTCGCAGCATCAAGGTGGAAAAATGAAAAGCAAGGTAGCAAGCATAGCATCGCATAGCATAAGCTCCATCTACAACGTAAGAGCAGACTCTCTTATACCCTATTTTCTGGCTCTCTACACTCAAAAGTTACAATCTTTAGGGGCAGAATATCACGCTCATTGGTCCATTGGAGGGGTGGTGATGGTCACCTCATCGCCCTCCTTGTTCGAACCGGTTTGGGGACAATAAAGCATACAATAAGTCTCATGACCAGCAGTGTCCAAAAGTAGTCCAATTTGTTAATCCATTTTGTAACGATCTTTGATGGTCACACATTAGTTCATCCATTGTCACTCGGCTTTTTCCCATCCGTTCCCAGGCATATGTGCTGAACACTTGGCACACTCCTTGTTGCAGGTCAGATTGGCCTTGACATCTCTCACTCCGAGCACAGGCCGCATACACGTGACTTGAGCTTTCATGCTGCGCTTGCGTGGAGGCCATTTTATTCGGGGCACGTCATCTCGTCCTTTCCAGCGGCCATTTTAGAAGCATGGCCTAGCAGGCCCGAACGAAACTAATATAAAGCAAACACAACGAAAATTAAAACATAGAAAATAAGCCTTTCTGTTTACCACCCACCATTCTAAAGACCCGTGTTAGATATTACCTAGCAGAAGCGACATTTAAAGCCATTTTACTTACCCACTGCATTCTTTGCCACGGTGCAATTTACTACGCAATACAAATCATGCAATTTTACTCTATTTACTACGCAAATCACAATACTAATGTTATTCTGCTTCACATTTGTAAATAAATTAAGTTTTGCAATACCGGCAAGTTGCCCACGTGTAATGTTTAATAAAAAGGTGCATTTGTTGATTAGTTCATGCGTTTTCAAACAGTTAGTATCATTAATCATTATGGGTTTATTAACTTCCAAGGGGGTACACAAAAATATTTTGTTTCCCTGCTCCATCAATTCCCCTTTGGTGATTTTTAACATCACCACTAAAACCTATCCCTACAAAATTGATCAGAAAATGTTTCTTGTCCACTTGCATTTGTTATTTTAGACAATTGTGTTCTTTTCATCTTGTCTTTTAGACCTTTTGTACATGTTCTCTTTAAATTCTTCCAATTCGATCTCTCCCATCTCCCGTTCTCTTTCCTTATTTTTCTCATTTTCTCTTTTGCTCTGTTTTGTCTTTTTCTCCTTTTAATACACACATATGCTAATCTCAGCATCAATATTATCACTACTACTATGGTTACTGGAATTAGTATTTTCCCAATTAGAGAACTACCTATTTCGGTGAACCATTTCCTTATTGAGGAAAAACCTTTACCAAGTTTCTCCCAAGCACCTTCAACCTCCAGTGGGGCAATTTCTTTATGCAAATCAGTAATGTTCTTTATATACTTCTGTATATTCTGACTTTTATCTGGAATGTAAGTGCGACAATGTTGTACTTTCAGCATTCCACAGACTCCACCCTCTTTTGCCAAAAGAATGTCAAGGGCAAGTTGATTTTGCATTACCATAGCTCTCATGGCAACCATTTCAGTATTTACCATCAAGAACCCTCCAGCAGTATTCGTTGATAAACGATCTACTACTGTAGACAATTTCCGAATCTTGTATGCATTCAAAGATATACCCACAGCTGGTATCAATGCTCCAAAAATGTCACCTATTATCTCTGAGAAGCTTTCCCTTCTCTTACGGGTTAATGGTTTACCTATCTCGTGAATTCCTTTTGTTCCTCTTTCCACATGAAAAATCTTAGGAAAGACCAGGCCTAAATAACATGTCCCGTACCAATGGTCCGGCAACCTATAATAGGCTCGATTTCCACAAATATAATAGATCCCTGGGAATACTGGATCTTTTCCTCCTTTGAATCCCCATCCCCCCAAAATTTTGTATGCATCTCAGCACTCACTAGAACCCACGAAATAGTTATCATACATAGTTTTATCTCTACTAATACACAATTTTCCCTGTTGGGGCCAATCTAAAATCATGGCTGCATTCGTTTCGCCTTTGTCATAACTTCCCTCTTCAAACGCCCACGGTGGGATTTTTGTCTTTTCTCCTGTTGCTTTTCTTTGAAACTTAACCCTTCGGTCTTCTACCATGTCTAAGAAAACCTTTTCTTCCTTTCTTAACCTACAGGTAAGATTGTTTCTAATTGCATATTCTAATGTTACTTCCTTCGTTTCTAAGAAAAATTCTCCAAAAATCTTTGCAACTTTCACCTTATTTAGCTCATGGACTACGGGAACTTTAGCAAGAATAGCATCTGTGTCAGTATAGTAATATTCTAATTTACCTGTTTTATAAAATAAACTAGCCAAAACACTACAAGTTATTCCATACGTCAAAGGAAGGTGATGATACGTCACACCTTCTGTTACAGACGCAGGTAACTGCATACAGACATAACAATCTCTCACATCCATTGTCTCTACATATTCATATAAAAGTTTGGTGAAGACATTCTTGGAGAAATCAGTTATTGACTTATCCCTATGAAATTCAGTACTATCTACCAGTGTTGCAGTGTTCTTTATGTTAGATTTCTTGTCACTACTCATGTCATTCATGATTGCAGTTGTATTTTCTACAACTAATCTAAATGGAATTATAATTGCTAAAATAAACCAAATAAGCATTAGTAAACCTGAACAATAGAAACACATCCTACACCATCTACGAAAAAACTCACATTTAGCTCTTCTATTCTCAGTGTCTACCATGTTGAAATATTATCTAAATATATGTACAGAAAATGTGTTTCCCACCTCAAATGACTTGGGGCCCGATTCTGATGCGGGTTGGAAAAGCTTCCCGACCGAGGTCCTGATTCTGATGCGGTTAGGAAGGACTCCTAACGGCATTTGCTCCTTCCAAATCGGATCGGGAATGTGTCTTCCCGACCGAGGGCCCAATTCTGATGCGGTTAGGAACAAATGTTCCCATTGAAGTCAATGGGAGTTCAACCAAATCGTATCTGGAAGCATCCGGATGCATCCTACTCCGCCGGTCGGACTTTCCCGATCCGAGTGGGTCGGACACCATTTCCCAACCGATTCGGTCGGGAAGCTTTTCCAACCCGCATCAGAATCAGCCCCTAAGTGTTGACTAGCATCAACTGCTTTTGGGGCACTTTTCGGTCTTTCAAAACTTTTCTTTGATTTTATCAGTTTGTGTGTCTAGTCCGGTTTTCTTTCTTTCCTTTTCAGGATTTGCGCAGTTCACTCTCACCCACTTGTTCACAGTCTTTGTCTGGGTTCTCGTGACTGCTATCCACTTCTTTAATGTCAGATAGTGCTATGTATACCCATTCAGGTGACTTGTACTTCAAGTTAGGTCTTTTCACTCTTTTTGGTCTTTGTAACTGTCTTTCACTTGTTTTTCTTTGTCTTTTCTGACTTGTTATTTCATTTACTTGTTCTGCATTGTCTTTGTTCAAATTTATTAGTTTATATCTCAGTCTTTTAATTTCATTGGGACAATTGTCTCCTTTTCTTGGCCTTTTCAGTTCACTTTCTTTTTCTCCTCGTTCCGTTCTCCAAGTTCTCTTTCTTGGTCCTATTCTTTGCCTTCTTTCTTCTTCACTTTCTTCAGATTCTGTCTCAGATCTCACTTCACTTCCTCTAACTTTGAACTTTATGATCTCAGTCTCTTTGTCTGAATCTGAATCTCCTTGTGTTTCTTCTGCTTGAAATTCTGAGTCTAATCCTCCTCGTGTTTCTTCCGCAATTTCCCCAATCTCTCTATCTGAATCTGAATCTCCCTGTGTTTCTTCTGCTTGTAATTTTGAGTCTAATCCTCCTCGTGTTTCTTCCGCAATTTCCCCAATCTCTCTATCTGAATCTGAATCTTCTTGAGTTACCTCTACAATTTCCGGAGGAATTTCCCCAAAGCTTGTACTTGGCTGTTCACTGTCACTGTCTATTGGTTCAGTTTCTCCTGTTTCAATATCAATTCTTTTGTTTTCGGATTCTTTCTTTTGCCTTTCACTGGATTCAGGTTGGTCTGCTTCAGATGCCGAACTGGTATCTGATATTTCCAGATGTCGACTTACAGGTCGAGCTTCAGGATCTGGAACTCTGATTGTTTCAGTTTCTTCTTCAGTTGTCGAACTGGTACCTGATTTTTCCAGATGTCGACTTACAGGTCGAGCTTCAGGATCTGGAACTCTGATGGTTTCAGTCTCTGCTTCAGATGCTGAGCTGGTATCTGATATTTCCAGATGTCGACTTACAGGTCGAGCTTCAGGATCTGGAACTCTGATAGTATGGCTGGCATGAATCCAATTTTTCACACCTGCACACTTTACTGCAGTCGTTGTCACCAGGATCACTTGACGTGGCTTATCCAGGCGTGGAACCAAGCAATTTCTTCTTCTGTGGACTTTTATGCGGATCCAGTCTCCTGGACTCAGATCATGAGCTGGTTGTCTCTCAAGAGTGGTCGCATCCGGCCCAACCTGATGAAACACAGAATGCACCACATCAGCCAATCCTTTGCAATAGTCCAGTATGAGATCATCAGTTATAGTCAGCAGTTTGTTGACAGGTACGTATGCTTGTCTCATTGCTCGTCCCATTATAATCTCATGAGGACTCAGACCTGTTTTTCTGTCAGGTATGCTTCTTATGCTCATCAGCACCAGTGGTAAGGCATCGGGCCATTTGAGTCCTGTGGCTTGACACATTTTCCCTAACCTATTCTTTATTGTACCATTTACTTGCTCTACCACTCCAGAAGCCTCTGGTCTGTAGGCACAATGCAGCTTTTGTTGAATGTCTAGTGCTTCACATATTAGTTGGATAACTTCATTCTGGAAATGTGTTCCTCTATCTGTTTCTATCGTTACTGGAAAGCCATATCTAGGAATGAATTCTCTCAGTAGGAGCTTAGCTACAGTAACTCCATCATTCCGTCTTGTCGGATAGGCCTCCACCCAACGAGAAAACAAACAGACGACCACCAGGACATACCTCAATCTGTTACTTGGGGGCATTTCAATAAAATCCAACTGCATTCTGGTAAAATGACCTCCTTCACGTCCTATTGTTCCCAAACTCACTACTGTCTTCCTTCCAGGATTTATCTGTTGGCATATAAGGCATCTTTGGCAAAGGCTTTCAGCTATAGCTCTAAACTTTGGGTTGTACCAGGTCTGTTTGAAAAGTCTGATTATGGCATCCCTACCTATGTGTGCCTGCCCATGGTACATCCGTGCCATGTTAGAGATCATGCTATCAGGCATAACTGGTCTTTCATCCCTGTAAACCCAAACTTCATCTTCCTCCCTCCGTCTGCAACCTGATTTTATCCAAACGTCTTTCTCCTCATCACTTGCCTCTTCCTGCAATTGTTTTACCTCTTCCCATGTTTCAACTGGGTTAGTAAACAGCAAGGGACATGGAACATTTTCTTTTTCCCTTCTCCGATTCATTGAGGTCATATTCCTGGCACAATATTGAGCTAATTCATCAGCAAAATTGTTACCCACTGCAATGTAATCAGATCCGTTTTTGTGAGCAGTGCATTTTACCACCGCAATCTGTTTAGGCAGCTGTATCGCCTCAAGCAACTTCTTCACAAACTCACCATTCCTAATAGGAGACCCTGAAGAAGTCAGAAATCCCCTCTGGGACCAGATCTGTCCGAAATCATGGACCACTCCGAAGCCATATTGGCTATCCGTGATCACAGTAACTCGGAAATTCCTTCCCAGTTTGCATGCTCGAATCAGAGCAATCAGTTCAGCAACTTGGGCTGAACGTATCCCTCTCAAACAAGATGCTTCCATTATGGTTGCCACCGTACATACAGCATACGCAGCACTTAAAACTCCTTCATTTGTCCTCAGGCATGACCCGTCCACAAACATCACATAATCTGACTCTTTTAGAGGTTCATCCCTGATATCAGGGCGAGGCTTTGTGCAAAATTCAAGCACATCCAAACAGTTATGATCAACATCATCTTTGACTTCTGCATTTACTGCATCTGGCAGTGAAGTGGAAGGATTCACACTCGTGCATCTTACAATGGTTACATTGTCTGCACCCAAGATCACCTTTTCATACCTAGTCAGCCGACTATGTGTCATGAACTGGGTTTTTGTTCGGGTCAGAAGGATTTCAACTGAATGTGGGACATATACTCTCAAAGGATATCCCATCACAATGCCTTCACTTTGTTCCAGACTCACACAAGTAGCAGCTACTGCTTTCAGACATCCAGGCAACGCTTTTGCTACCGGATTTAGAACAGCTGAAAAATAAGCTATTGGTCGTTTCATTCTTCCATGCCTCTGCACTAATACCGAAAGTGCACATCCGTCTCTCTCACTACAATACAGCTCAAATTCTTTCTCATAATCTGGCATTCCCAATGCTGGTGCCTCACACAAGCTTGTTCTCAGTTCCTCGAAAGCCTTCATTTCCTCCTCATCTAATGCAATCGGATCTTTGACATCCCTCTTTGTCAATCGCTGTAAAGGTTTTGCAATCAATGAAAATCCACTTATCCACTGTCGGCAATAACCAACCATTCCAAGGAACATTCTCACCTCTCTTTGTGTCATTTGGGCTCTCATTCCTTTAATAATCCTTATCCTTTCTGTTGTCACTTTCCGCATCCCGTTCTCAATCTTATGACCTAAGTACTGTACTTCCTGTTGACAGAATTGCAGTTTTGATGGAGACACCTTGTGTCCTCCTTCTGCCAAATGATTCAGTAAAGCAATGGTGTCCGTGACACATGCTTCTCTGGTCTTTGATGCCACTAATAGGTCATCAATATATTGGACCATCACAGATTTTTTGGGCATTTTCAAATCTTCTAAGGATTTCTTTAGAATCTGATTAAAAATTGAAGGACTTTCAGTATACCCTTGAGGAATTCGGCACCATGCCAAAATACGCTCTCTAAACCGAAATGCAAATAATGGCTGGCTGTCAGGGTGCAATGGAATAGAGAAAATGCATGGCACAAATCAATAACTGTGTACCATTCTGCATCATGAGGGATTTGATACAGTATTACAGCAGGGTTTGGCACAATTGGGCAGCAAGGAATAACAATTTTGTTCACCTTTCTCAAATCTTGTACTATTCTATATGTTCCATTTGGCTTTTTCAATCCCATAATCGGAGAATTACATGGGCTGCTCATTATTTCTCTCAAAATTCCTTGTTCAATCATCTTATTAATTACAGGTGTTATTCCTTCAATAATTTCTGGCGTTAATTTGTACTGCGGGGTATTTGGGTAATTCGTTCCTTCTTTTACAGTAATTTTTACAGGATCAACTTCTCTCATTAGTCCAATATCTTCGCCTGTGAAATCCCACACATCAGACCTGACTATTCCTTTCAATTCAATAGGGATTTTCTCCGCATCAAACACAGGAAACATATCATTCACTCCTGGTTCTAGTTCTGCCATTGTCATTTTATACAGAACATCATCATCTGGTGTCTGGAAAGCAATACCATCTGGAGTACAGTAGATGGTACAATTCATTTTGCAAAGCAGATCGCGTCCTAATAAATTTACAGGACTACAATCACACACCACAAAGCGATGCATCTCTTTGAATGGTCCAATTTCCACCTCTATTGGTTTTGTAAGAGGGGTTTTAATTTGCCTGTTTGAAACACCTACAACTTGGATGTATTCTCCTGAGAGAGGAAGGTTTGGAATTTCCACTGATCTAACAGTAGAACGGGTAGCACCAGTGTCCACAAGGAATGTAACATTTACACCATTCACCTTTCCATCCACAAATGGACCTGACTGATCTACCTCTAGAGTTGCGCCAAGCACGCACTCCTCTTCCTCTCCTAGGCACCGTCATAAGCTTTCATCCGATTCATCTCCATCCTGCCGTAACCAATACTGCGAAACTGCAGCTGCGCGCGGCAATTTTGTTACCTGCTCTCCTCCGTAGAATCCTGCCTCTGTACTGTATCTTTGAGGATTTACACTCTTTGGAAGAGGTGGTTGCAGCACCTGACACTGTTGAGGAACTACCTGTGGCTGTTGCAGCTGTTGGTAACTCACCTCATTCTGCACCTGTGGATTTAATGGTTGATTTTCGGTATTAACTCTCGGAGGTAATTTACACTCGTTTCTCCAGTGCCCTAATTTTCCGCAATTATGACATGGCCATTTCTTTTTAGCTTCTTCTATACGCATCTGACCTTTTCCCTTACCAATATTCGGTTTGGACTTGGTCTGTCCTGCATCATTAGATTGATTATTCATCTGAGCTTCTTGTTTTTCTGCAACCTTTACTTGTGCCCACATTGCCTTTTCCTTGAGTTTACGCTGTCTACACTCAATATCGTCACTGCAATATTTTGCATACCGTAATACCTCATCTACTGTGCTATTCTGCCAACATAACATATGCTGCTTAATCATCTCACTTATCTCAGGTCTCAATCCATACACAAATCTATACACAAAATGACTCATGTCCTTTTCACTCAAATTCTCATAACCACTATACTGCTTGAAAACCAAAAGCAACCTCTCATAGTAGGCATGTACAGACTCCTTACTCTCTTGAGTTGTTCTATCAATCTTTACCCAGTCCGTTTCTTTTGGTGGAATCTTATTTTTCAGAAATGTGATTGCCTGTTCATATTTTCTCATTACTTCTGAACCTGGGGCTCCTGTTTTTGCATCTCTAGGATATTCTTCCTTCGGCCAATCAATTGTAATTTTACACTCTGTCCATAAATCTGCAGGAACAACAATCTCAAACAATCCATCCAAATCTTCCCACAATACCTTTGAAACTTTTACAAGCCTCTCTACCTGTCTATACCATTCTACAGGTTTCTCTCTCAATCTTGGAAAATCATTTGTAAATGACAATATATCTTGTCTGGACCATGGGACATGTACATAACTTCCTCCTGGAGTTTCTCTCATTGGACATTCTATTACCGTTGGTTCTTTCTCTTTTACTGGAAAAGCCAATGATGCTTTATCAGTTGTTCCCTCCTTTCTCCTTATCCACCTACTTCTCCACTTGTCTACATCTCCCCATTTTCTCAGTAACACAATCAGTTCTTTTATCTGTGTTAGTCGTCCTGAAGTGTTCAGATTTTCTATGTCCTTTTCACTAAAATCTACCCTGTACGGTTTCTGCAATCCCCTGAATTTTGCAAACTCTACTCCTAGTTTGTTCGCTGTTTCTTCCAATTTTTCATGCAAGTTCCTAGCTCTCCAAGTGATGCTTTTACACATAAACATTAATTCATCATCTTGATATGACTTCAATCGATCGGTACCAATAGTCCCTAGAATCAATTCCTCCATATCTATCTTTAATCTGACCACATCCAAAGGTTGTGGTTCAGCATCCTTTTCTGCAAGCTCCTCACCCAATCATTTAATTCCTCTGCAGTCGGACCCACAGAGGTTTTATTTACTTCTGCCCAATTTACACTTCTCTCCGGAGTTTCAATTCCTGACTCAGTTCCCATAGGAATCCTATTTATCGGACTCTCATTAATTGTCAAATTTACAGGTGGACTTGACCTAAATGGACCAACAGAATCTTCTTTCTCTCTATTTTCTGGAATTATCCCTGCTCTTACTTTTTGCATACTGGAATTTAATGGAATTGTTAAGGAGTGTTCATCTATCTTTTGATTTTCAAATACTGGGATTACTGGCCCTATAGTTACTGGCACAGTCACAGCTTCCATATTCTTTGTCAGTTCTCTTATCTTTTCAGTCAACTCTCTTGTGGTTCTGGCTAATTCAGCTGTATTACCATTATCATGTTTCACAGTCTGTGGTGCTTCTAGTTTATTTAATGGATTATTTATCTCAGACAATCGTTCAGGGCTTTGGTTTCTTACAGTTTCCATTGACGGTGCATTTGGTGTCACCACCACAGAATCCTGTTGATATGGAGGAGGTCTTTTATTTAAAATGTCCTCCAGCAACTCATCCTCTGTGTCGCTAACTCCATACCCATATCTCTCTGTTACTGCATGCTTCTTTTTCTCTGTACACTTTTTCCCTGTAAATTCTTCAACTGTTCTGACAGGAAACATGCCATCCGTCATGTTAGCATACCGCCATCGTCTCATCCTGTCTTCATGATTCACACCCTATACTCTTCCATGAATTAAACTATAACTCTTTGCACCTCTGTGTCTTTCCCTTTCATACATCTCATCTTCCCATTCACCTAAGGCTTCGAACTGTGTCGGTCTAGGTCTCGGTTCAAGTCTCATCATCTTTTCTCTCAAATTTCGAAGTACCGCTGTGCTAAACGAACCATTTTCTGGAAATGCCAACACTCCATCATCTTTGGTATACTTCGCCCAATTTTCCAACCAAATGCAGGTATGATAGCCATATTTCATCATCATATAAGATGCTGGCGATTTCGGCGGAGGAAGTACTTCTCCTTCCCTAGTCACAACCTTCTTGTCTTTCTTAAAAAGATTTTTAAGCTTCGCAAACCATGCCGGTTTCTCTCTATCATATTCATTATAATAAGCCATTTCACTGTTGTTTTGCCGAAGCAATTCACACAATCCTTCACTAATCGGTTCTTTCTACTGTTCGGCTATTCGGACCTATCCCAGCGCGTCTCACACCAACGCACCAATCAGAAAGCTTTTACGTCACTCTCACACTAACCTATCCCAGCGCGTCTCACACTAACGCACCAATCAGGAAGCTCTTCGTTCTTCCACAACTGGCCAATACCAGCGCGGTTTTTGTTGACGTCAGCTCTACTCCTGTTTCTACTGACCCCTCCTTTACAAAAATTATCGGCACTTTTCTTAACTTTTCTTTTCAACTAAATCGATTAGTTACAACGTAAAACACATTACCATTGTCTGTTTCTCTAAACAAAAAGAGATAGTTTATTCTAACTTACAAGAATACTGTTTCGTTCGATAAGTGTAGCACTTCTCTCTACCTTACCCTTCTCTCAAGCAAGAGGTAAACCCGTTTCTCTGGGGATAAAACACATGTGGAGACTACACTGCTCCTGAGAATTAAGGCCAAAGTTTCACAAGAAAACCTGTTGCTATTTCACTCAAATGCAATTCATGCGTGAAATTTCCCTAACATAACACAGTCCTGTGTTATCACCAAATTTGAAATCAGACAATGCACAATTCCATGTGACTTCTCTTGCCACACGTGTCCACTTCCTACTTCCCGGAAGCTTCAAAATTCTGACTTACACATAACGTAATACAAACTCAACATAGAGTGTTAGACATGAATAAATCAATAATCAATAATCACCAAACTAATCTATAGAAACCATAACTCTGCTACCAAGAAATCTGATCCAGCGCGGCTAATATAAATTTTTCCTTACGATACAAATCCAGAAAAAAAACACTTACTCAACTTGAATCATAATAAAACCTTAGTCGGTGGGGCCCATAACACCGCATACATACATTCATTCAAATTTTCTGGATCAAACGCTAAGGAAAATGAGCTGCTGGACAAGCGGGATACCTTATTAAATCGACAGAATTATAACCTATACATTATATACATTAACTTCGGATCCTGTCGGTTCTAAACATCAAGGTATTCCGCTATTCGGTCGATGGACCAACTAGTAGAATCAGTTGATGGTGATTAAGACCAGCTCAATCACGATTAAAACCTTTGACATTTTATTAATCACAATTTTATTTAAAGAACCACAGACTCATTTTAGAGTTAGCATATAATTTTATCTACAATTCTTTAAGCAAAATAAGTAAAGTTCATAATTAGGCAAACACATTTATTATATCAGTAAGCATTTAAGTAATAGATGTAGAAACTTAAGATGAGAAAATACTCATTACCCTTGGCCATAGGGCGATGACAAGAATGGTTCACCAGGAAAGAAAGATGAACCGCAGATCACAGGATAAGACTCCCAAACTGACTAGCTGTCCCGCTAACCTCCTCGGACGCAATCTCCTCCCGGACAACTCCCGTAACGGTCTCGTTCCTTCCCTAGTCAAAGTTCGAAGTCCAAAATGACAGAGTCTCTCACAGCATCAGGATAGAAGAATCGAAGAAGCAGCAGCTTTGTATAGAAGATTTACGCAGAACCTTTCACAACGTAAGAGCAGACTCTCTTATACCCTATTCTCTGACTCGCTACACTTAAAAGTTGCAATCTTTAGGGGCAAGAAATCACGCTAATTGGTCCATTGGAGGGGTGGTGATGGTCACCTCATCGCCCTCCTTGTTCGAACTGGTTTTGGGGACAATAACGCACACATTAAGTCTCATGACCAACGTTGTCCAAAAGTAGTCCATTTTGTTAATCCATTTTGCAACAAACTCCGATGGTCACATATTAGTTCATCCCCTGTCGCTCGTTTTTCCCATCCGTTCCCAGGCATATATGCTGAACTCTTGGCACGATCCTTGTTATAGGTCAGATTGGCCTTGACATCTCTCACTCCGGGCACAGGCCGCATACACGTGACTGGAGCATTCACACTGAGCCTGCGCGGGGGCCATTTTATTCAGCGCACGCGATCTCGTCCTTTCCAGTGGCCATTTTCGAAGCACGGCCTAGCAGGCCCGAACGAAACTAATATAAAGAACAAACACAACGAAAATTAAAACATAGAAAATAAGCCTTTCTGTTTACCACCCGCCATTCTAAAGACCCGCGTTAGGTATTACCTAGCAGAAGCGACATTTAAAGCCATTTTACTTACCATCTGCATTCTTTGCCACAGTGCAATTTTACTACGCAACACAAATCATGCAATTTACTCTATTTACTACGCAAATCACAATACTAATGTTATTTTGCTTCACATTTGTAAATAAATTAGGTTTTGCAATACTCAGCAAGTTGCCCACGTGTAATGTTTAATAAAAGGTGCATTTGTTGATTAGTTCATGCGTTTTCAAACAGTTAGTATCATTAATCGTTATGGGTTTATTAACTTCCAAGGGGGTACACAAAAATATTTTGTTTCCCCTGCTCCATCATGAGCTAGAGGGAGAATAAGGGATCCGGCGCTCAGGACACAGTCTACAAAACATTTAGGCAATATTGATATTAGTGCGGTGCTAAAAGAGAAGGGATGTCATCCCTGCATCCCCTAAAACACAGGTAAGAAAGTTGAAACAAGTCTCTCAGCACATGCAATAGTTTATTAACACAAATGAGTCATCAGTCGTCCTTTTGTTCTCCAGTTCCTTCTTTAATTGGGTTTTTGATTCATCCGCCAACCATCACGTGTTTCATCTATGGGTGTGTCACCCTACCACTGCCTCAGGGCTGGAAAATCAAATTGAAAACCCATCTTACATAATGTGCTCACAATTGGAGCATTGTGTTCAATGTCCAGATCAGTCGTTTTTATCAATATTTCATTAGTGCAATTAATGGTGGAAAGGTGCTTCTTTACATTTTAGAGAGCTGTTATCGCCGCAAACAATTTCCGTGTCACATGCTTTGGTGCCTGTCAGTGAGTGAATGCCGGTTTTTGATCTGTCCCCCCTGTTTCCTTGCTCTCCCTCAGGAAATCCCTGATTCTGCACTTACCACACATCAATAATGTGAATGTGCTTGAAGATGCTATGCTGCACTTTTTGTTTTCTATTGTCTTGATAATTGAATAAGCAAATTTTCAAAAACAACTGCGGCCCTCCTTCCTCAGCTTTTGCAGGGCAGAAACTGAGAAGAGACTACAGGCTCTGGCAGGCTGGGCTTGGGGTAAATGGAGGCAGAGGCCATCTTGCAATAGAGCATTATTCAATTATTTGCAACAGGCACTGACTGAGCACTTCGCTTACGTGTTATATTTCAGTCTACATGAAAACAAATGAAGGCTTACATATGATTTTACAGCTTAATAAATAGTAATCATATAAGCAATACATTTCATTTTGTTTCTTTGATTTGCTATAATATGTATATGTCACATCAAAATTGGCCAGGGATAGATATTGTGGTTTGGTACAGTTAGGAAGAAAAACTATGAATTCTACAGCATGATCTCAGGGAACAGCTCCCATATTATATTGCTTCAAAATGGCCTTGCGGTTTGTACCAGAGAGGCCACACTCCCTCGGTGACTGGTCAAGCCAGTCCTCCCCGTATCCACACCCCTCCAGCAGGTATCCCTTTCCTCACCGCTCCCTTTGCAAACATGAACTAAACAAACAACATTTTCTGACGCCTTGACAACAGTGAAACAATTGGGGGAATTCGTTGTTTACACCCAGACAGAAATTAAAAAAGTAATCTCTTTATTCTTTTCTGAAAAGGAATATGATTTTGCTTCATCTCACAAGCAGGAAGTAATTGCTGGCCGGCCTCTGGGAATGCTAGCAGCTGCGGGGACTGTTTATGAGCAGACAAGGGCAGCGCGAGGGAGGAGAGAAGCACGCCCGAGCTTGGCTGGTGTATGCTGGCAAAGCTGCCTGTCCGCCTCCCATGCCTGCTGTCTGCCGCCCAGGCAGCAGTAAGCACACTGTGGCAAATATAGTGTTGAAAATGATAGCAGCCATGTTGAAGCTGTGCGGTCTCTACCTCATCGTAAGCAAGAGTTTAGGCAGAAGAGGCAAAAAATATTAAAGGTCAAAAACAACAGTTTCTTTCCTTTTTCTGATAGAGACCAGTAGGTTTTCAAAACAAACACACATTTCATTAGCTTTGTATTCTGGAGGCAAAGATGTACAGTATTCCTAAATACTTTGAGAGTAGTGCTTAACTTCACAATACTGACTGGGCGACTGGAGTCTTGCAATGAACGTGCAGGTGGTGGGAAGGAGGGTGCCTGCGGGCAAGCAACAAACAGCACAGGACCAATTCAATGAAAAAAAGAGTGCGACGAACAAACTATAAATAAACCAAAGAGTAAGGGGACATGTAACAGGGGCAGTCACCATGAAAGTGAAAAACATGCCCAAAGGTGGGACAATTAGCAACATTTCAACAATGAAAAGAAAGGAATTTAGAAAGGCACATGAAGGAACAAATGAAAAGTGATGTGTGTGATGAAAGCCCCCAGAGTAGATACAGCATGTCTCGAAGAGACAGCGCATGCGCTGCCTAGGCGAGAAATGAATGTGTCATTTTGTAATATAACTAACTGGTGCTCATGTAAATCGCTCCAATACCTTTGGGTTAAATTAAAACTGCAAACAAAATTTGCAATCAAGAAGATGTGGCCTTAGCTAACTTTGAAACAGGGAGGCCTGGTTCGAGTCCCAGCATTAGCCGAACACCCTGTGATTCTGGGCAAATCACTCAGTCTCCCATAGCCTAAAAAACATTCATCTGACCTTGTGTAATGTAACAGGTGCTCATGTAAAGTGCTCCAATGCCTTTGAGCCGAGTTCCTGTAAAACTGCTTGTGTGTGAGGAAAGTGACACAATTTTTTATTCACACACTAGCATCATTCCGCTTGTCAGAACTTACAAGCAATGCTAGCAGCAAGTAAGACAAACATTGGCAAAGCCAATACATTTCGTCTCTGCGAGATTTATTGACTTTATCAAATTTTTCTAGACATGTTACACAGAAGTGTGGGCTGATGTGCTACATGGCTTATAGTAAAGGAAATAAAAGCGCCATGACGCTGCCAGGGCTGACTGCATCATAGCACTTTTTTTTCTTTAAGCAATGTTGCACAACATAGTGTGCTGCTGTGCAATATGTCTAAAAAAAAATTGACAAAGCCAAATAGCTCTGCGTATGCAGGAGCACGCGGCCAGTGGAAGACACTGGCCTCAGACCAGAAGCTGTACTTGGCAGAGACAAACACTTTAAGACCCAGAAGGAAGCAGGAGGCACTGACCAATAAGAAGCAAGGAAACAAGAATGACATTGAAGCCAACCAATTGAAAGTGATAGGTGAGATGTAAGCCTGTTTACAAAAATGTAGCTGGCATAATTCCGAACTTCCAACATATGTTTTTCATTGGTATGTTAATATCGAACTTAAGTCCCTCTCACACATATTTTTCTTTAACAATCTTTGGGTATATAATTGTATTACTTTTTTGTTTACATTGGAATATTTTTTCTGAATTAAGGGATATATTGAATTCCTTTTCTTCTAAATGAAATACATGGTATGGATAGCTATACAACAAACCAAAGTGTAAAGTGAAGTACAAAGATGTACTGACAGGAAGATATCTCCGAAAAGGTCCTTAGGGATGTGAGACTCAAGAGTCACATGTGGCAATATGTACCTGTGCCTGCTCCATTCACATCAGATTTTCACAGACTCCATTCCACCAAATGTACTTTAAAAACAATATATTTGGGCTCAGGGGGTCATATCGTCAGAGCACACGTGGCAACAGAGTGCTCTGGCCAGACTCCTCTTTTTCAGGGCCCCCGAAGCCAATGGAGGTCAGAGAGTGGGCTTGGGATGCTCTCCCTCAGGTGAGCTAGAGGATTCCACCTAGTGAGGTTTTCTTCCCCCTACCGCTTAAAACAAGAGAAGTGCAACATCTGTCATATCAAGGTTGCAGCACCAGCACTCCTGGGCCCTAGCGGTGAGAATACTCGGCCAGAGTGTGTAGAGGAGAGGGCATCTATTGTGACCCACACCAAGAATAAAGAGGGCCAGGAGGTACACTGGAACTGCACACCAGCTCCTTCCAGTGGCTGAAGAGTGCTGTGGCACATGAATGGAGGAATGGCAGAGGCCCTAAGAAATAGTGGCGTCCCAGGGTAAGTGAATGAATGCTACTGTATGACAGCTGATCCCGGAGGCATTGGCAAGACCTGCGAGTTTTGCACTTATATAGCACTGCATTTACCATGGCTTCCGAAGAAACAAAAATAAAAGATAGAAAGATCCATTTGACTTTTACTCTCCCACAATGCCCTTGGGGCAGAGGGACAGCAATAGGGAGATGATGGGCACAGCCATTGAGGCTGATGCTGGGAAGTCAGTAGGGAATGTAATCTTTTCAGCCCTAAGAGACCTGCAATGAACCACATCAGATACCAAGAAGGCAACCATTACAGAAATGACAATGGCCTCATGGACATGCAGCTGCACTAAACACAGGCGACAGGATAACAAGATAAAAACTGGCAACTTGGAGACCTTGGTGATAATGCTGCTGGATGATAACAAGATGCTGAGAGGATTCAAGGACTGCACCATTCCAGTTCTAGTGCCCATGGAGTAACAAAGTGAATGCCTGAAAGACCAGATCTGTGCACCAACATCCACCTTCTGGGAGTTCCGAAAAATATTGTGAAGAAACCATAAAGACTAGGGGGGATATTCACAAGAACGTGCGCTAAACATCCCCAAAAAATGTTAACACAACTTTACTCATCGCAGTCTATCGCGGGAAAATTAGCCTGTGTCAACGTGGAATTCACAACACGGCGGTACCATGCGATAGCCTCCCGAAACCGCGGCCAAAGTCCGCGATACAACCACCGCGATGGCGATAAAAACACAAACCCCAACGTGTAAAAAGACGCAATGGGCCCAAACGCGATAAGAAAACAGTGATAACCAGCGAGAGGCCAGCAATACCCATGCGTAATGCGGGAAAAAGCACAAGAACAGCATACGGAAAATGCCACTAAAAAGGAAATCAACTGCGGAGTACCACGGATGCACCCTGACCGACTGCAGAGGACAACATGAACCCCACAATCCCCACGGAGGAACACCCAGGAACCCAGGGCTCGTGGAAGGGCAATGTGAAGAGGAAGAGGAAGACGGGGTACAGCCTGCAGGAAAAACCGATTAACGCCACGGATGAGATAGAACACCACCACCAACTGTACGTCACCTCCAACGTGTCATTGGAAACAAAGAGGCAAAGATGGCACACCATCTCGGACCATGTGAATGCCGTCGCAGCGCCGAGGAGGACAATGGAATAGGACAAGAGGCGCTGGACTGATGTCAATGGCAAAACCAAGCAGAAACTCGCTGCCAACACGAAAGCAGCAACGCACTTCGGAGGAGGGGGGCCAGCAGAACACCAGGAGCTGAATGACATGGAGAAGATGGTGGCCACAGTCACCAGTCGGGAGACGGTGACAGGAGTTGGGGATCCGGACACTGCCCAACATGACCCGACAGTACATCAACAGGGTGCGTACCGACCAGGGAGTGGCGGGAGGGGTGGATGGGCACAATGGCACACATGCACAATTAAGCAGTGCACACTGCACACCCACAATGACTCAGGATCATGTCCCTGATCCCACGGGAACACTTCATCACACACACAAACACCAAGTAGTCCCACGTACACCATGTGCCCAAAGGGGCACCCACCCAACACATCAACAATCACACAACCAACACATGCACACGTGCGAAACACAGCAAACATGCATATACATCAGCCACACTGACAATGCAAGAGACACCACATGACGAGTAGCATGGCTGCAGTCCAATAATCATGACAACAACCGAAAAGGAGCAGGTCACACTCAGACACAACCACCTGCCCAAACCACCCCTGACGTCAACGACACATCTGCGGACAAACCATGCCCAAGAGTCACAACTCGACAAAGAGCACAAGTTACCCAAGTCTGCAACATCTCAGCACTGTGGAAGCACAGAACTGAAAGGCACACCGCATGAAAGGGATACGTGGCAGCCAAATCAGAGCCGCAGGAGCGACTCACCCACCGTGCAGCATACGCACATAAGAATAAGTGCACCTCAACATTGACAACATCCTGGTACAAACAGCAACACCTCCACATCAGAACACAGGACACAACTGGTGCCGCATATGTGCACAACATGGCCAATCACATCTGGCACAGCAGGAAACTGTGACATGACAATGTACAAGTACAACCTGTAACCTGCAAATAATTTTTATTCAGACATGCTGTGCTTGTGGACATTTTGTACTGTCCCATGATTGCCAGGGACGGCCACAATGTGACGTGCTCATGAGAAGAAATTGGCAATGAGGGTGTTCCTACGGGCCATTCCTGCCGCAGCTGCAGTGGGATGTGGGCCACCTGCCCCATCGTCCTCATCATCGTCCGGTACTTCTGGAACTTGGATCCATGGGGCATTGGTGCGTACACAGATGTTGTGCAACACACAACATGCAACGATCATCTTGCACACGATGTCTGGGCTGTACAGGAGCTTTCCACCTGTGCCGTCCAGGCACCTGAAACGTGACTTCAACACGCCAAATGTGCGTTCCACGATGCCCCTGGTGCGTATGTGGGCGTATGTGGGACGCATTGTACTGCCTCTGGGCGGGTGTGTTTGGGCCTCGGAGGGGTGTCATCATCCAAGGGCAGAGTGCATATCCTTGATCACCTGTGACAGTGTAGAGAGAAAAGAGTCAATACTTGGTTCGGCATGATGTGTTGGCAGGCCCACTAGTCCAGTGACGCCTGTGCTGGCTCTGTGTGGGGTGAGTGTAGGCCAGCCCTTAGGGAGTAGCTGGTGCTGGCAACAACTTCAACAGTCATCAGGCACTCAGGAATGCAATGTTCGAACAGCAAGGGAGCATGACTTGAGTTGCACAGAGTTAGTGGCCCCAGATGCACAGCGGCCGACACGGGTCTACCGCCACGGGACGCTGACTTGCGGGAGAGTGGGGTAGGGTCATGAGGGCAGAGCAGGGTCTCGTATGCATCAAAGGTGGTTTTCGCGGAGTGTCTCGGGGGAGAGTGGGAGGTGTACCCCCAGGGCATGATGCAGAGGGCACATACTAGCTGTGTCCGGCAACATGGCGGATATGAATGCCACAGACTCGTGCCAAACACCAAGTCCGTACCTGCCTGTTGCTGATGACAACCCCCATGCCACAGGCTCAGACACCAACAATGTTCGGCCGGAGGCTGACGGTCACTCATGGCGCACAGGGTTAGTGGCACCAGGTCAGTCCTTGCTACTGGTTGACCTCCTCCGTAACGGTGATCCGTGTTTCCACCGGACTGAAACACATCTTTCACTCACTCCTCACCCTGCGTTCACTGGCATGGACTCTGCCATTGATTAATGAAGCCTCAGTTCTAGATGTGGGACATACTGGACTGCAGTGTAGGCCGGCTACAGCGGTGGAGTATGTCAACGAATGAGGACTCCTGGAGGCCTGTGCCACGGAGGACAGCGATGGTCTGAGGAGGCTGCCAAGGTCGCGGGCATGGGTCTTGGAGCTAGCACCGGCACGTGGTGGGCCCTCTTTGCCACACGATGGTGTCGGCAAGTGAGCAGTGCGGACTTGGAGCGCTGGGGCAGGCAGGCCTGGTCTGGGTATCAGCGGCCTGGGGTGCAGCAGGCCAACAGGCTCGCAGGCCCCACTGCTCACGGCATCGGCCTCGTGGCGGGCTGAGAGGCGCCGCCCTGGCAGTGACGTTGGCCATTCCGGGAGAGCATCACGCTCTGCACCACGGGGTTTTTGTCCACACCCCTGCGCAGGCCTGGCGTAAGCCGGGCCAACCCACTACGCTCATGCACACAGGGGGGGACGCAGCGAGCGACATTTCCGCGATCTGACCCACAGCCTGGGGTGACATGGTTGCGCCCACTGTTTACTACTCTCCAGACACCAGCAGTTAATGTCTGCATGGACATATCTCTGGTTTTTAATACCCAGGTCTGTCCAGCACATTCATGCCACACTTGTCGTTGTGTACATTCCCATTCATGGGTCACTTGCATCCTTCGCACATGCCTGCTTTCCGCCTCTCCACACGTTCAGCTGTTGTGTGGCTGTGGTGCCATGATATAGCTGGATTGTGTACATGGGAAGCCCAGGATCCCAATGGAGTTGTGTTGTCGTGTCTGGTAGGTGGGCATGTTGATTGACATGTTGTATGTGGTTTGGTCACGTGTGCATTCCCACAGTTGTGCGTTGTGTGATGGTGGCATTGAGGTGTGTGGTGTGTAGATTTGGTACTTACCAACGAGCAGTCCTGTTCCATATGTGCCATCCTGGAAGCGCTGGTTGATGATGGACTGTCGGAAGATGTAGGAATCGTGCACACTGCCTGGGTAGTTTGCGACGACATTGGTGAACATTCCCCGGTGGTCCACTATTGCCTGCACATTGATGGAATGTGTGTGCTTTCTGTTGCGGTAGATGTGTGCAGTGTCCGCAGGGGGCACAAGTGGGACATGTGTGCAGTCAATGGCCCCCAACACGTGTGGGAATCTAGCAATGGCGTAGAAGCCTTGCTTGGTCTCCAGCTGTTCCTGCGCAGTGTGGGGGAAGTGAAGATACTGGGGTATGAAGCTGATGATGGCATCCAGGACAGGTGTAAGGAATTTTGATAGGGCTGGCTGTGAGACACCTCCGACTCTGGCAGTTGTTGGTTGGAAGGTACCAGAGGCCAACAGGTGCAGCACAGCCAGCAGCTTTGTCTGCGGAGGGATGTTGGTGGTCCGCTGTGTTGGGACCGTCAGCCTGTGGCCGATGTGGGTCATGATGCGGAGCCTGTTGTGGGCAATGACTTCCTCGGGCGTTAGGTCTGTGAGACTGGTGCGTTTTCGGTAGGTCCGCTGTCTTACTCTGCGCTGCCTCTGTGGTGGTCCGGGGGGGAGGGGTGGTGGGTGTTGTGGCCCTGTTGGGGCTCTGAGCTGCATGATGAGTAGCTCCATGGCGTCGGTTGTTCTTCGGGTGTGGCTGTGTGCGGGGATCCGTTGCCTACTGCAGGTAGTCGTCCTGCTTTACACCAGCAAGAGGCAGGTGTTAAATACCTGCTGCTACCGCGGCTTATCGCGTGGTTTTGACTCGCATCGCAGATCTGGCAGTTCGTTGTGAAAGTGGTGTAGTGGTGTTTTTGTGTGTTTTTGCACGGGAACGCCTACTCTGCATCTCATTAGGGTTAGTTGGTGGTGTCACCCGTGGAGATAAATTTTGGGGCAGTTATCGCGGGAATACTGGCGATGTCTGCAGTTTGCACACGCTTGTGAATGGGGCGTTAAATCTATCTCCACTTTTGACGCGTTAAGGTGGTGATAACTCGGCGATAAGTCCTTGTGAATATGCCCCTCGAATTGAGGGGATTTTGAATTCCAAGGACAGTCCTGCGGTGGATGGCTCTTGGATTAAATAAGGAAGGCATACCAACTCTCCAAGAAGAAAACGGGCGATACTAAGGAATCCAGTGTAACTGTCATAGTGGATCTTTGAGCCCCACGAGAAAGAACATATTTACAGGAGTGCATCCAATTGCAAGACAACCACCATGGATGGCGACCCAGTTTTGATTTTTCCAGGTTATAGCCGGCAGAGCAAGCGACAGAGAACATGAGAAAAAGATTACAGGTTATCAAGAAGGAGCTGCTTAAGTTAGGCCTGGAGACATCTCTTTGGCATCCTGCAAAGATTAACGTAATCCCTGAGGGTAAATCCCATGCTTTCACACAGACTGAAGCGGCCGAGACATTCCCACAAGCAAAGAAAAAGGAGTGTGAATAACTATGGAGGGATATGAACTAGGTGCTGTTACATTGGACTAGACCTGAGCTGCTGCTTGGTTTGGCATGATTTTATCATGCAATAACAAACAGGAGCACCAAGGGCTACATAGTCAGGTCGCCCCCCACTTAACAATATATTTCACAATGAGACCTGACCAACTCAGAACAGTATTTTATAATTTCACGGACTAAGGGTATAAATTCCCCTTACACGGCAGTACAATTATTACTTGCCTGTATGTCCTACTGTTCACACTTAATATCCAATCACGTCATGTGCCACAATTTCCAACAAGCAAAAACAAAAAATTGTTATCACCACATTACTTTGTGTAAAAATATGTGAAAGAATGGGAAGTACCTCACGGTAGTAACACCAAGGGGGCTGCTGGCATATAATTTACCAGTATGCCCACACTTATCATCCCCGGTAACTTTCCAAGTGGAAGAAAAAGATGAAAGTAAAGGGATTCCTCTAAACTGAGAAATCTATAACAAAATGAGTGAAAAAGAATAGGTGCAAAAAGATGACACGATCAGTGTGAAAAATCACTGCGTGCCTACCATGTCCCACACACAACACAAAAGAGGAGATGCAATCCTCAATTAAAAAGAGGTACCGCTTACTTACAACAATGATTTATTCAATGTAGCAAGCGTCCTCACTTAAAAACGGCATCTAATTGGCCATTTATCACTATATGGGCCAACATGTTTGTTGCCTACTGTAATTCCGGCAACTTCATCAGGGCAAGTGTGGGACCATTTAACACCTTGCTTGTGGGTCACTCATACCTGTGGTCACATGACAAAAAGGAATAATAAAACACAACTGTGCAGCAAATGTCAATAAAAAACACACAACCAATTCTCTCAACAGTGAAGACCAGAAGACCTCACTCATGAAATGTATATAAACACTTTAGTATACATTTACCAAGTGGCTGCTGTAGTCCGTCGTACCTGCACGCCACCCTCTGGGACAGTGCGCTAAAAAGTCGCAATCCCGCTTGTACCTGCTAGCGTCAGTATCACCTACAATCATAATAAATCATATGTTTAAAAAAATCATATGTTTAAAAAAAGGGATTTGTTACTCGCAGGTCTCCTACTTTTTATCAAGAAAGACCGCGACGACTCCATTTATCTACAGCGCCATAAAAGATTCTGATCTACAGCTCTCACCCCGTTGGCCCCGCCATTGCCGAGTAATCTTGCCCCAACTAACCTTTCATGTCAGCTGCAACTTCCATTTCAACCATTTCAACCTGAATACTCTCACCCTCTATTCTCGGCCAATCAACACGGTATTCTCTAACCCCCTTACCGCATCCGCAGTGTTTGTTCGGCTCGGTGCTCCGTCCCGCTCCACAGCAATCGGGACGCGAGCCATCGTATTTCAAGCACGCGGGGAGGAAGGGCAACCCCGGAAGTGAAAGGCCCGGAAATAGAATGCCGGCAATATCGCCGAGGCTCCTGAGCACAAGAGCGGCCATCTTTAAAGTACCGCTCGCGCTCAGCACCTCACAGTCTGCAGCACTTCTCCTTTTGTGTTTGCAGCCCCCTCGTGATTTCCCCTGGATATTTTTAATTATTTTGGGTTTTTATTCGATTGTACCCAAAACCCAACACTGAGCAGTCACACCTCAATGCCAACAATGAACATGCACATATACCTTCACTAATTTTAATTTACAAGGTCCAATTGGTGCTCTATTCAAAAGGGAGGTACAAGCATTTAACCCTCACCTTATCTTCATAATGAAAAACCCAGTCCAGTCTCACTAGTGGCCAATAGGCTCCTACAAAGAGCAGGTCCCCAGTATATCATGGAGCACAAACTAGTTGGGAATAACACTGTGCACATTAAAACACAATACACACGGTGCACAGAGAGTCCTAGGGTATCAAAGCACACCTTCACCTCCATCCTCAGACTCACATAAGCCATTCCTAAACAATCTACATTTCATCAGTACTTCTTCACAATGGAGTAATAGAAGGACATTATCTGCTCACTTTATTCCATTCAATGGAATCATTTAAACCATGGCTATCAACTTTCTCTGAGAAAATCCACTGTGCTTCTTTTCTTGCCAGAATTTCGTCAATGCGACATGCATTGCCAACCACCCTCTCAAGGACAGTCCATTTTAGATCTCGAAAATGATGACCCTGTTCCCGGAAATGTTGAACCAAGCGAGTGGTGAGTTTGCCTGCTTTCAAGGTGCTGAGATGTTCCTGTACACGAACCTTAACTTTTCGTGACGTTAGTCCAATGTAGTGTAAACCACACTGACATGTGAGCCTGTAAATTACATGGGTCGTATTGCAGTTAGTGAACTTGTTAAAATACCAAACCTTACCATTTGTCAACAAAACACTTTTGGCTGTCTCGGTAAGTTCACACACTGAACAACAACCACAAGGGTAATGACCTGCAGGTAATGTCGAATCTTTCTTCTTATTGGTAACCGGGCGTGTATGAACTAGCTTGTCTTTTAAATTTTGCGCCCTACGAAAGGCGAACCTGACGGGAGGCATCTTCATTTCCCCTTCTGGTCTTCACTGTTGAGAGAATTGGTTGTGTGTTTTTTATTGACATTTGCTGCACAGTTGTGTTTTATTATTCCTTTTTGTCATGTGACCACAGGTATGAGTGACCCACAAGCAAGGTGTTAAATGGTCCCACACTTGCCCTGATGAAGTTGCCGGAATTACAGTAGGCAACGAAACATGTTGGCCCATATGGTGATAAATGGCCAATTAGATGCCGTTTTTAAGTGAGGACGCTTGCTACATTGAATAAATCATTGTTGTAAGTAAGCGGTACCTCTTTTTAATTGAGGATTGCATCTCCTCTTTTGTGTTGTATGTGGGACATGGTAGGCACGCAGCGATTTTTCACACTGATCGTGTCATCTTTTTGCACCTATTCTTTTTCACTCATTTTGTTATAGATTTCTCAGTTTAGAGGAATCCCTTTACTTTCATCTTTTTCTTCCACTTGGAAAGTTACCAGTGATGATAAGTGTGGGCATACTGGTAAATTATATGCCAGCAGCCCCCCTTGGTGTTACTACCGTGAGGTACTTCCCATTCTTTCACATATTTTTACACAAAGTAATGTGGTGATAACAATTTTTTGTTTTTGCTTGTTGGAAATTGTGGCACATGACGTGATTGGATATTAAGTGTGAACAGTAGGACATACAGGCAAGTAATAATTGTACTGCTGTGTAAGGGGAATTTATACCCTTAGTCCGTGAAATTATAAAATACTGTTCTGAGTTGGTCAGGTCTCATTGTTAAATATATGATTTTATCATGCCCGTGGGGTAGAGAGTAAGGGAACCCTTTCATTTTGAGACTGTGTGTGTGATCCTTCCTTATGATGTGGGTCTGCTTTCTTTTTCCTGCCCCACCTCTCCCCTGTGCTCCCACCACTCTTCTGTCTCAGTTGCTATGGAAGGTGGGCCAGAGCCGGGACACATTGGGAGAAGCTGGAGATAACAAATATTGTATTCCTTTACTTGGGTTATGTTCATCCCTCTGTCCTTTTTTGGAGCCTTTAGTTTAGGTATTAGGTATTACAATAATAAAAAATATTTTATCCTAAAGTCAATGTATTTTGTAATTGGTTTTAACAAAACTAGAGCCCTTCTTCATTACATGTAAAGGCATGGAAATGGGGTGCCAAATTGATCACCCTATGCAGTCACTTCAATCTTTGCAAGTTCTTGCACGACTACTTGTGGCCATCCTAGATACTAACCCTGATTATGAGGCATCCAGGGAGAGTTAGTAGGGTTGTGTACCAATTGCAAATATTAGGGTATTTACGATCATGTCCTCTTTAAAGGTTTTTCGCACATAGTTTTCATTAGTGATTTTGAGTAAATTGCAGCTTGCTGCCTCAGGCTTTCAAGAGCGGAACAGGTTTCTTAACCCTAGCACAGATCCATCCTAGAGGGTCCCCCTGGGCCCGAGAGCTGCCTGGTAAGGCCCAATCTCTTCAGGCTCAGTTCCCTCTGGGAATATTAAGTCCTCTTCCTGGGAAGAGGGGTTCTGACTTGGAATCTGTTTAGAAGCTGGTCCTCCAGTCTTCTTGCTTTTTCTCTTGGAGGGCTGGACCATTCTTTCAGGATACATTGCCCCTTTTTCACTCAAATATGTGCTCTTTGCTCTGTTTGTAACACAATCCCATCCTGAGAGACCAACCATGCTAGCATGGGATCCTCAGTTCGACTTCAATCCAAGGGGAAGTTTCCAAGTCATTTCCAAGCAGACAACCTACAGGAACATCAGGGGACACAACAACTTCTTTTTGTCCAATTATTCCCCTCAGTCCTACGAGACCATAGCCATGGGATGGACTGTGGTGACATTGTTGGCATTGGTGACTGTATGTGACCTTCCAATCAGGTACTGATCTGAGTGAACTAGCTGCTGGGCCACCATTGAGACACTAGCCCCAGTATCTCTCAAGGCATCTAGCCTGGACCCATTAATCTTGGGAAACTGCTTGATTGTTTTCATATTATCTGGCCAGGCAGCATAAACTAAGTCTATTTCTCCCTCAAAGACTAATGTTGCCTCAGTGGGGTTACTGACATGGTCAGGCCACATCTGAGATCCCATCTGGATGTTAGCAACTGCAGGTACTGCAAGTGCACTAGAGGCATTGTTCTTTGTTTTACAGCTAAGGTCTCCAGTTCGGTGTCCTGTTGCTTTACAGTTGTGACACCAAGCCTTGTTGGGATCCCAGTTCTTCCCCTGTTACCCACCTTTAGACTATGTAGAAACTCTGGGCCCACCCTCCTGAGCAGGTTTTTGGGGGCCTGTAGAAGACTCTTAGTTATTTTTAGGGTTACCCTCTTTCCCTTGGGAGGGGGGCTTTTTGGCCTCTTTCTTTTGGTTTCCCGCACCAGTGTTAGTTTTGGTGACCCTTGTTTTTACCCAGTGGTCTGCCTTCTTCCCCAATTCTTGAAGAGAAAGAGGACCTAGGTCTACCAGGAATTGATGTAGTTTTTCTTGGTGACAATTACTTAAAAAGTGCTCCTTCATAATCAAATTATATAGCCCTTCAAACTCATGTACATTGTTACCACTTAACCAACCTCCTAGTGTTTTCATTGAGTAATCGAGAAAATCTACCCAGGATTGGCCTTGGGTTTTCTTGGCCTCCCTGAACTTGATCCTATATTCCTCAGTGCTGAATCCAAAGCCCTCAATCAAGGTACCCTTCAGGAGGTCATAGGATGTAGCCGGGGGGTGTGGCCAACTGCCTAAGATGGCGGACGGGCTTTGATCTCGCTCCACACCCTTCCCCCGTTTATCCTGCAATATCGGCACGGCTGCCTTATCAGATACCCCATCCGAGACTCACCACATCACCCTGCCGCTGCTGCATCAGAGGAGGCGGCGACCCGTGCCCTCGCCCTGCTGTACTCGTCGCGGCCGCCGGAGCATCCTTGCCTGGCGTAGGTGCCGAAGCCTCACCGCAGCTTGCTTTCGCCGCCCACCCCGAGGTGGAAATCTGGCTGTGGACCCGGGGGACTGGCCCGACTGGACATGGGCCCGTGTCCCTGGGCCCTGCTGCCTGACCGCTCCTCCGGACAGCCAGGGTTGCAGGGGCTTTCGGGCCTAAGGACAACACCAGGCGCTGGGCCGATTCCTGCTGGGGCCTACTGCGTGGAGGCCCGGGAGTGTCACTCCCCGATGCATCCTGAACGTTCCTGCCCGGTGCGGAGCCCTTGATTCCCAGTGACCAGAGGTTGGCCCCAGTCTACCGGCTCTCTTCTGATTTGACTGGCTGCTGGGGAGCAGTGCCTGGACGCCCTGTGATCTCCAGAGCTGGGCACCTGCCTTACCTCGTAGGTGAGTTCAGCGCTGGGCGGCTGCACCTGCGGGCCTGCAGGACTGGGGTGAGGGGGCACGGGGGTCGGCCGGGCCTAGGACCCCCCCCTCCCTACGCAGTGCTACCAGTCACGAGAGGAGGGGCCCCCTTGGATAGCGCAACTTGCAGCCTGGTCCTACTACCGGCAGCCGGTGCATTACTGGGTGTGAGAACGGCACGAGGGTCGTGCCGGGCCTGGGCTGTCTCTCTCCCTCCGGGAGCTACCCCACAAACACACTATCACTATCTATTGGGCCCACGAGGAGTGGGGGCAGCGCAGGGACTGGGTCGGGTCCAGGCTGCACTCCTCCCCTGACTTCATTATCTGGCCTGGTTAGGGGCACAGGGGTTGATCGGACCTAGGCCCCTCACAAATGTCATGAACGTTTCTGCAGGACAGGGGCACGCATAAACATATTCCTGCACATTTTTCCGGAGCTGAGCGGTGGGAGCACCCCTGTGGGATACCGCAAACTGGTACCGGGCAGACATTTCCTCATTTCGTTTTGAGAACACCAAAGGAGCTGCTGGACCCTGCCTGGCCCGGCCCTTCTCGTGCTAGCTGTCCCTGCTATGGATCAGACACTCCTCCTGCTGATTCCAGTGCCTATCCCCCACCCTCCAGGCACCACCTGTCATCCAGGCCTGTGAGAGATGGGGGTTTTCCCGCCTTTTTTGCGTGAGGGGTCATCCCAGGGTCAGATTGGACCTAGTTCTCTCCCCTCCCCATTTCAGCTCACTGGGCATCGCTTCGCACTGAATTCACAAGTGTGTGGGGTGTTGCTCCTTGCTTCAGATCTATCCTCTATTGGCTATGTTATTGGTCCCCTCTTGGGTGTCGGGTCCATACCCTGCATCTCCTTGCGTTGTCCGGGTACAGGCACAGGGACCCTCTCTATGCCCACTGCTCAGCAGCTAGTCATGGGCCGCCTCCGTTCCAATGCTCCACCTGCGACGACGCACCAAGAGGTTAGTGATAAGGCGTCTTCAAGGATGAGAGGCCCCTGGAGTCTCAGCACTCTGCTCTTTCCTCCAAACTCGACTCAGTCCTTGCAGCCATGGAGAGGATTGGAACGGCTCTGGACCAGACACGCACCTCGCTGGAGGCAAAAATAGATAAAGTGGCATCAGACTTTAAGCTCCTAAAGGCAGACCACCAACAATTTGCTGATCGGGTCCATGAGACTGAACTTGTACTTACTGACCGGCAACCCATGTCCCGCAACCACACTGCCAACCTACAAGATCTCCTGGACCGAGTGTGCACCCTTGAAGACAAACTGGACAATGCTTAGGGTCGCACGCGCCGTAACAATGTCCAAGTGGTTGGCCT
Source organism: Calotriton arnoldi (assembly GCA_963921515.1). NCBI lineage: Eukaryota > Metazoa > Chordata > Amphibia > Caudata > Salamandridae > Calotriton > Calotriton arnoldi. The sequence goes on along the minus strand of CAWUFW010004403.1, from coordinate 1,313,708 downwards.
TCTGGAGGGCTCGGAGGGCCAGGATCTGATAGACTACACCGAGCGTGGGTTGAAGGAGCTGCTTACACCTGGGGTTATGTCCCCCCAATTTGTGGTGGAACGTGCACATAGAGTGCCTACTCGGAGACATCCTCCTGGAGCCAACCCACGCCCATTTCTGTTCAGATTGCTGAACTTCGGAGATAGGGACAAAATTTTGAGGGAGATCAGAAAATTGCCAGGAGTCACCATCCAGAACGCAGCAGTTATGTTCTTCCAGGACTATACTGCCCAAGTCCAAAAAGGACACGGCTCCTTTGGAGCGGTGAAACGTCAACTCTGTGACCTCAACCTGCGATACTCTCTACTATTTCCAGCACGCCTGCGAGTGGTTAGGGATGGATCCGCTCGCTTTTTCGACTCACCTTCCGACGCTTGGGACTGGCTGGAGGAGAAAGGCCTGGCCACCATGCCTAGATATGTTGACGAACCCCTGGCGCCCGGGCGGCTCAGGCGTGGCCGATGCAGGGGCAAAGGGGGTGGATTGCATCATTGCAATACTTCGAGCAACGCTAAGGACCCAGAACAGTTCACTTCCGAGCGCCAGGTGGCGCTCCAAGCGGCCGCAACCATTCGCGGTGCGACACCTACCTCTACATCAATATCGTCACTACCCAAGTCACCTAGTGACATTGATTCTTTGCCGGCATGGTACAGGGACTCAAGCTCGCCCCGTCCCCCAATCGTCACTCCCCAGACTTTGGACACCATCATCTGAATGTTAGAAATATACTGCATGTACCTGGTCAGGCTGACTGTACCCTACTTGGCTTTGTATTTTTCTTCACCTCCAGCCCACCCTCCTTTTCCACTTAGTTGGGCACCAGGGGGGCGATGGGATGGCTCTATGTCCTGGACAAGGCTGGGCTTGATTTCACTATATGTCTCGGTGATGCATGGAACGGGGCCACAGTGCCATATTACCGCACGATGTGTATTTTCTTTTCTTTCACACTCACATACTGGGGAATAGACAGCAAGTATTAGATACACATGTTTTCGCCCCCCTCTCGATCACTAGTTTTCTCTCACACTAGATGCCATGGTTTGGCGCCCCTGTTTGGACCAACTCCTGTTGCGAGCTGGCTCTTATGAGGTTACACAACACACAAACAAGTTCCTTAATTTTTCCCCTATGCCCTTTATTGCCCCTAGTGGGGTGCCTCCTATCTGCTGGCTCTCCTCTCGCACGACCGCACCGCCGACTGAGCTTCGTTACTACTATTGTCCCCAATGGCACATGTTAATGTTGTTACCTGGAACGTGAGGAGAATTCATTCCCCCTCGCGTAGATACTCCATCTATTCTTATTTACAGGGTATATCCACTGGCATTGCCTTGCTTCAGGAAACCCACCTGACTAAACTTGAAGCGGATCGGCTGTGCCGCCGCTGGCGTGGTTAGGTGTACAGTACTAATTTCTCCTCTCAGTCAAGGGGCACATTGATAGGGGTGAAGTTGGGGTCCCTTGTGAAATGGAGGTGGTCGAGGCCGATGCAGAGGGTCGGTAAGTGTTTCTCAAGGGTAGACTAAATGGCCAACCCCTCCTTTTTGGCTCGGTTTACGCTCCCAACGTTGACCAAAACTCTTTGCTTCGTAAACTTTCTGGGGTCCTGGCCCGTTGGAGCACTTTGCCCTGTCTTATAGGGGGTGACTTTAATTCTGTCATTGATGTCTCATTGGACCGCTCCTTCCCTCCCCTCACGCGTACTATTGCGACATCCAAAGCGCAGACTCTGCGCACTTGGCTCAGCCATTGGTCCCTAATAGATGTATGGCGCTCTCGTAACCCTGACGCCCGCATATACTCCTTTTACTCACCCATCCATAATCTGCATGTGCAACTGGACCGTATGTTAGCCTCTTCTTCCCTTCTTCCCCCGATTCAGGACACTGAATATTTAGGTCGCACACACTCCGATCACAACCCCAACTTTTCAGGCTTAGCTGGGATGCGGGGCCTCCTCCGATCCCTACTTGGCGCCTTCAACCGACTGCGCTAGAAGTCCAGACATTCCGCGGGTCTCTGGGTGCGGCAATCTCAGGCTACTTCGCCTCCAACATCAGCTCTACGGGTTCACCAGCATTGGAATGGGAGGCATTCAAGTCACGATTAGAGGACACTGCCTTGGCTTTACATGGAATATCCGCAAACAGTTGGATACCTCCCCTAGTGTCATTGAGCGCAAACTTCTCAGGTACGAAGCTGCCTTGGTCTCACAACCTGAAACTGGTACCAGTTTAGATGAGCTGCGTGGCGAACACGCAGGGCTTTTGGACAGGCTTTGTTGCCATAATTACCTAGCTCACTTGGCACGCATGCACGCTATGTCCGACAGGGCAGGTAAATTACTTGCTTACCTGCTGCATCAGGAGCACCCACACCATCCAATCCATGCCATACGCAATGATTCAGGCCATACACATTACACGCAGCTCAACATACATATGGCCATGACCAGACACTATTCAACACTTTACAAATCGTCTAGTTTAGGGGAACGCCAACAGATCAGCGCATTCCTAGAGTTGATAGACCTGTCCACAATATCCCTTGACCAATACATGACGCTAGTTTCCCCATCACAACCGACGAGGTGCGTGAAGCCTTAGCTGCATTGTCATCTGGAAAGGCGCCAGGCCCTGATGGGCTCCCAACCGAGTTCTATAAGACATATGCGGATGCCCTGGTCCCATACCTGCATACCCTTTACACCTCTGGCTTAGAAAACTCCCTGTTACCAACTTCACTATGCGCGGCTAGTCTAGTTTCCTTACTGAAACCGGACAAGGACCCTACAGTCCTAGGGTCCTACAGACCTTTGGCCATTTTAAATACTGACTATAAAATATTGGCGAAGATACTCGCCAATCAACTTGCGCCCCTCATCCCTGCCTTGGTCCATTTGGACCAGAACGGGTTTGTCCCCGCCCGTAGCACTTCCCTCAACCTTCGTCGGTTCTTCCGGGCTGCGAGGTATGCACCACTACGCTGGCCACACTCGGGATGACTAGTCTTGGACCTCGAGAAGGCCTTCAACTCCCTGGAGTGGGATTATCTTTATGCAGTACTATCCAAATTTGGTTTTGGAGCCGTCTTTACTAGCATGGTCAGACTGTTTTATACCCATCCCACTATTCTTGTGAAAACAGGTCCCTACATTTCTGATCCCATTTCTATAGGTCGCGGAACTAGACAGGGCTGTCCCTTATCCCCTCTTCTTTTCTCCTTAGCAATGGAGCCGCTGGCAGACTGCGTTCGTACCCGCGTTGATATGGGCATACCCCTAGGTGACGGGTCACACACGATTTTGCTATATGCAGATGACATCCTGTTGTATGTGCGAGATGTTCATTCCATTCCCTCCTCGCTGGCTCATTCCCTGTCGTCGTTTGCTGAGGTGTCTGGGCTGCAGGTCAAGGTGTCAAAGTCCTCTTTATATCCCTTTTTGGGATCCACTCAGGACTCTAATTATGCCCTTAACGGGAACCAGGTCATGTGGTGCACCGACTCTTCCGATATCTTGGCATTAGCATTTACAGGTGTGACCCCGACCTCTTCGACGGCAACATAGGTAGAGCAATGACCGCAATTCGCTTCCAACTTTCCTTTTGCGGCACCCTTCCATTGTCTGTTACTGGTAGGATTGCCCTTACCAAGATGGTGATGCTTCCCCGACTCCTCTACTATTTCACGAACCTGCCCCTCTATATACCCCCCCTTCTTCAAGCAACTAGAGAGTACAGTGAGAGATTTTCTTTAGGTTACCTCTCCCCACAGTCTCCATTAAAAAACTTTGGCGCATATGTACAAGGAGTTAACACCGCCGTAGCGTCAATTTTTTGACGTTACAGCGGCTTTTTTTTTATCGCCATATGTACAAGTTGCCGCTAACCGCGGTTAGCGACAGTTTACTGGCGATATCGTCCATTTTTCCGATCGCCACTTCTGTTAGTGATAGCTAACGAAAATGAGATGCAAAGTAGGTGTTCCCGTTCAAAAACGGCCGCTAACCCCACTTCGCGATATTCACAATGATCGCCCGGTCCGGCGATACGTTCCAAAAACAGCTGCTAAGGCCCATTAGCTGCTGGTTTTTAAGACCAGAAAAAAGGTGGTCCTAAAAATGGAGATAAAAAAACAGGACAGGACATAAGGGAGAGTAGCCCAGAGCCACATTTGCCAACCTACTGATGCCATGGAGGTACTACTCACGCAGCTTGGAGCACCAGGAAGACCACAACAACCACCGCCACTGCCCCGCCCCCAGGACCACCACGGAGGCAGCGCCAAAGAAGACAGCGGGTCTATCGTCAACGCATCACCCTGATAGACCTAATGCCTGAGGATGCGATAGCCCACTACAGGCTGAAAAGGTCCTCCATCCTCCGCATACTGACCTAGCTAGCCCCCAGGCTGCAGGCTCCAACACAGCGTAGCACCAACATCCCTCGGCAGACAAAGCTACTAGCAGTGCTGCACATGTTGGCCTCAGGTACCTTCCAACCAACCACTGCCAGAGTTGGGGGAGTCTCCCAGTCATCCTTTTCAAGGTTCCTCCCAACTGTCTTGGATGCCATCATCAGCCTGACACCACAGCACCTACACTTCCCCAACACTGCACAAGAACAGCTTGACACCAAACAAGGCTTCTATGCTATTGCTGGCTTTCCGCATGTAATGGGGGCAATTGACTGCACCCATGTCCCACTTGTGCCTCCTGCGGACACTGCACACATCTAGTGGAACAGGAAGCACACACACTCCATGAACGTGCAGGCAATCGTGGACCACCGGGGCTTGTTCACCAATGTCGTTGCCAAGTTTCCAGGGAGTGTGCATGACTCCTACATCTTCCGGAAGTCCATCATCAACCAGTGGTTTGAGAATGGTACATATGGAAATGGACTGCTTGTTGGAAAGTACCAACTGAACACACCAAATACCTCAAGTCCACAATCATGTAGCTCACAAATGTGAGAATGCACATGTAGCAAATGTCAAACAACATGCCTTGTAACATGTCCACCTACCATACACAAGAACCCAAGGGACTGTGGTCACTGGGGGTAGCGTTGTAGACAAACTTTCATCAAAGGTCCTGCCCCTCTGTCACACATCTGCAAATGCTGGAAGAGGTGGGAACCAAGTAGGTGGGATGGAGGGTCAGGACCTATGAGGAAAGTGTGAACACAAGCCCGAGTCTGGCGGCGGTGTTCTGCATAGTCTGGAGCTTGCGGAGCAGAGACTTTTCCATGCCGGCGTAGAGGGCGTGTCCGTACCCCAGTCTGCTGTTAATGAGTACGTTGGTGACTGTCTTTTTTGACTCAGGGGGATCCACTTGAAGCTCTTACGGAGGATGCGGGGGTGAAGTAGCTGGAGGCGACGCCAGTGACCTGTCGGTACATGGAGAGGGAGGAGTTGAGTACGATGCCCAGGTCTCTGGTGTGGTCCATGGGGGTCGAGGGGCTGCTGAGGGCGGTGGGCCACCAGGTGTTGTTCCATGCCGCTGGGGTGGTTCTGAGGATGAGGACTTATGTCCTCTCCGCGTAGAGTTTCAAGCAGCTGTTGCTCATCCAGGTTGCGACTTCTTGCATTCCTTCCTGGATGTTGAGTCTGGTGGTGGTGGGCTCCATGGTGAGGGAGAGGATGAGCTGGGTGTCCTCGGCGTAGGATACTATGCTGAGGCCATGCTGTTGGACGATGGCGGTGAGGGGGGCCATGTGGATGTTGAAGAGGGTTGGGATGAGCGATGATCCCTGGGGCACTCCGCAGTTGATTTTCTTGGGTTCTGAGAGGAAGGGTGGCATTCTGATCCTTTGGCTTCTGCCAGTGAGGAACGATCGGATCCAGTCAAGGGTGGTACCTTGTATGCCGGCGTCATGTAGTCTGCCCGCTAGTGTGCGGTGGGAGACAGTGTGGAATGCTGCTGACAGGTCGAGTAGAATCAGGGCTGCAGTGGGGCCTTGGTCGAGGAGGATGCGGATGTCGTCAGTGGCGGCAAAGTAGGGCGGTCTCGGTGCTGTGGTTTCTGCGGAATCCGGATTGAGACGGGTCCAGGATGGCGTTGTCCGTGGCTTAGCTGGGGGGCTTGGTGAATTCCTGGATGTCGTTGAAAAGGTCTTTGGAGTTGGTGGAGTAGGCAACGATTTTGTTGTGGATGAAGGTCCTTTTAGTGCTACCGATGCGTTGGTGGTATTTTGTCATGGCGTTCTTGTAGGTGGTGAAGTTTATGGGTGTCTTGCTGTTTCTCCTGTTCTTCTCCAGGGGTCTGCAGGTGCTTCTGGATTCTTTGAGGTCGGTGGTGAACGAGGTGGCCTTTCTGGTGCGCTGTCTGTCGGAGTTGCGTAGCGGGGTGAGTTTGTCTGCGCAGTTGAAGATCCATGTGTGGAATTCCCTGGCAGCGCGTTTGGCGTCGGCTGCAGCGGTGGGGGTGTTGCAGTTGAGGGTGGATTTCAGCAAATCCTCGGTGACTCTGCTCCAGTTCCTTTGCGTGGTGCGAGGTGCGGATTTGGCCGGCTTGGGTTTGTCGCCGAGGAAGTGTACGCAGTGGTGGTTGGTCCATGGGTGTTGCGTGGTGTGGCTGAAGTGGACGCTGTTTCCTCCTGCCTTGTGGGTCGGTGTGGTTAAGAGTTGTTTCAGTCCGATGTTGGCGAGCTCTTCATCCATAGGGTAGTGGAGTTGGGGCCGTTGGTGTTGTTGAGGTGGAAGTTCACGTCTCCGATGAGTATGTAGTCCATGGAGGCGATGGCGTGGGGTACGATGAGGTAGTTGATGGTGTTAGCAAAGCGGTCCAGGTGTCCGGGGGGTCTGTAGGCGAGTGTGCTGCAGAGTGTGGATTTGGGGCTGGTCGGGACCTGGAAGTGCAGGTCTTCGGTGGTGGGTAATGTGTCGTTGGAGGTGGAGAGGCAGAGGGAGTTTTTGTGCGCGATGGTGAGGACTCCTCCCGGGTGGTTGTGGCAGTCCTCCTACTGGAGCTTGTATCCGTTCGGGATTGCGAGGGCAATGTCATGGGCAGAGGAGGTGGTGGTCCAGGTGTCCGTAAATAAGGCGATGTCGGGTGAGAGTGTGTCCCGGAGGTTCCAGATTTCCACAGTGTGTCTGTGCAGGGAGCGCACGGTGAGGAGGATGCATCTTAGGGCGTTGGCGGTGGTGAAGGTCTGGTGGCAGTGGTGCCTGAAGAACGGACCGTGGGTCGTGTTCAGTGTGGCCTGTTGGCAGTTGTACTTTTTTCCAGGGTTGAGTGCGAGGACGGCGGATGAGTCGTAGTGGTAGACGTTAGGAGATCCAGGGTCCCTGGCGCCAGTTGTGGTAGGGTCGCGGACGTCCGCAGACGGACTTGCCTTTTGCACGCCTTCGTTGCGCCAGCGGCGCAAATGCGCAGCTGCCGCCATAACATAGGGTAGGGGGGAGGGGGGAGCAGCTGGGAGGCAATGTAATTTGCATTGATTCCGGTCAATTGTCTGAAGGTACACATGACAAACACGAATTACCTAAGTAGCACAAATCACACACCCAAAAATAGAAACTCTGCAAACACAGCAGGCACAAATACTAATGGACACATCTCTTCATTATATGTCACAGGTGATCAAGGATATGCACTCTCTCCATGGCTGATGACACCCCTCAGAGCCATAAACACCCAGGCACAGAGACAGTATAATGTTGCCCTTGGACGCACCAGGTCCATTGTGGAGAGAACATTTGGCGTGCTTAAGTCACGGTTCCGGTGCCTCAACATCTCAGGCGGCAGACTGCTGTACAGCCCTGAACTAGTGTGCAAGATCATCGTGGTATGTTGTGTGCTGCACAACATATGTGTCGCACCAATGCGTCATGGATTGAAGTGCCGGATGAACCGGACAATCCTGAGGATGACCAAGAAGACGAGGCTGATGCTGCACACACCCCAGCTTCTGCTGCTGGAACAGCACGGAGGGACAGAATTATTAATAATTTCTTCACATAAGCACGTCAAAATATGACACCTTTTTTTTTTCTTTTCTGTGCAAAATGCACAGAAGCATAGTTTGTGCAATAAAACATCACAACACCAAAACCTTGTGTGCAGGTTCATTCTCTGCATGAGTACATCTATCTGACAAGTGAAAGTTAAACATTGTGCGGTTAGTAATGGTGAATAGAAAGTTTGTGGGTGGGTATGTGTTTTGGGGTCAGAGATGAATTTTAGGGTGTGTTTTGGTCTCAGAGAGGAAATTTCAGCAAATACTGTTCATCTGAGGAACAACTTGCACTTAGCGTCCAGATTTTTTCCGCATTAACGCTAATGCGACAATTTTTTCATAACCGTGAATGAAAAATATAGCTAAATACATGTGACAACACGGAATATTACCGCAAAAGCCAAATTGCGTGCAGAATATGGCCGCAAAGTCAAAAAATGGGCAACAAACACACAGGAAGTGATGTCAGCATGCATCCTGTTACCTGGAGGAGTACTGTGCACTTTCACCTTTGAGCACACTTCTTGTGACTGTGGAGAGTGTTGGAGGTGTTTGGTGTTGTGTGCTGCTGAATTTGGATTTGAGAGTGTGGTTGTGTCCTGTGAACTGTCACTAGTGTCCCTGTGAAGTCTTGTGTACTTGTCCTTACGTGTTTTTTGCGTCTTGTACTAAATCTTGTCGGGTGTTTGTCCAAGGGGTATTTTACATTCTTAATAGTTGTTGGTGTATATATTATTATTTTTTTTTTTTTTTAGGAGTGGGTTTAGGTGTGTGCTGGGAGATGGTGGGTGTGGGTAGGGAGGGCAGGATGTCGGAGGGGGCATTATGGGGCTTCCTCTGGCTAGTGAAGCACTACCTGCCCTTGATGATTGAAGGTGGGGGTTGGATCCTTCAGGGCTATGCGGTACGTGTGAGGAAGTTGAGGTGGGATCATGTGAGGAGCCAGATGCTGCGGGTTTTCGGTGTGGACAGGACTGTCTGACAATGGAAGCACCAATGGCAGGATTGCGTTGGCCGTGAGGGTGACATGTTGGACCACCTGGGAGTCCTCATTGGCCAACAAGGTGGTAAGTACAACCTCGAAATAGTTAAATGAACACTTTTGTTACAAATAAAAAATGCTGTCTGTAACACAATGGGGTATATGTACAAGAAAGTGGCGGAGTGAGGTGTTCAACGTCATGCCTTCACGCCTAACTTTTCCACTGCAGAATCGCAACGCTGCACCATGTTTACAAGCATATGGTGCAGGCTTGCGTTTCCACCTAGGCTGGTGCAAAATTTAGCCGTGTAGTGCCAATGCTGGCACACTTGCACCATAGTGCAATGGTGTCTGCGTGCAGGGCAAAGATTGTTCATGTACAGGAAGGGTGACTTTACTGTACATGAACAATCCAAGGCATTTTGCTTATTCCATGTGTGCTGCACAAGGCAGCACACATGGAAAAAGCAAAAAGGATGAAGAATAATGCTTTTCTCCTAGTTTTGCTAAGTTAGGATTAACTTTTCACAGACCTTTAATATTGGCGCTGCCTCCTATGCACGCTGCCCTTGTACCTAGGTTTAAAGTAACGTTGTATGAGATATGAAAATTTAAACATTTATAGGACATCTCAAGAGTGTCATACACCATCAATAGTTGTGACACACCCTTGTGCGATCTCCAGCGATGCTATTGTCAAAAGAGCATGGAGAACATGATGTTTTTGAGGAAAACGGGGCCTTGGGAATGTGTCACACAAGTCGTCTGTGCAAAATGTGTGAATGTGCAAGCATGATTGTCTTGTTTGAGCTAACTCTGCATTATCATGTCTTATGGGAATAACAGGCAAACTAGACACAATCATGTATGCAACATGAACTGCAACAGTACAGTTACAGAGCATTGACATTGATGGTGATGAATTTGATAATAAATAGGACACGTGTGAATTTTATTCTGTTACCAACACACGTTTCGTTTTATGTCTCACAGATGGAAGACCACTCATCACACAGGGAGATATCAACGCCTTCAGGGACCCACACGTCATTGGTGAGTTCACCCATTAAATATTGTCAATATGAGATGTGATGAATGTCTGGCTCAAATCATGTACTTAGTACTATGCAGTATGGGTGTGATGGTGACTCCAGTGTGATGGTGTTTCGTGGCAGTGTGAAGGGTGCACAAATTAGTATGTGAAGATGGAGCAATGCATATGTCTTCAGGATGTAACTTTGCACATCCCCAGTCAGTGATACCCATGCAATAAATATCAATGTGTTCTGTCACTTCAGCACATGCATGGGGATTCCAGAGCATACAGACAGGAGAGGAGACATGTGAGTGGTGTTGGTGATGAGTGTGACCAGACATGGAATGCGTGTACATCCTTGACTGAGATGACTGTGCAAGTGGGCCAGATCATGCACAAGGAGGTAGTGTTTTTGAGGCTTTGCGGGATCAGACACAGGTCTGCACAGTACAATTGTATGTATGCTGCATACTAACTTTTCCAAACTTTGCAGGGCGTAGCTTTAAGCCAAGGCTACCAATGGCACGTTCCCCCACCACCTAGCAAAGATGGCCGTATGTGTGTAATTGGCATGTTTTGGCACTGCAATGGTGTTGTCAAACTATCTCCTTTGGCCCATTCCCCTTATTCCACTCATTGCCAAATGTACAAGCCCCTCTCGCCGAATATGGGACATTACCCCACGTGCATTTTCCACGCATGCTTGTACTCCATATTTTTTTACTCCGCAATAGCTTTTACAACACAGGGCTTTACAATGCTACTTGTTACAACGCATTCCCCATTATATTCTAACTCCAGGGGGGCGTTACTTTGGCAGAATGCGTTGTAACAGTTTGCGGTGTACAGCCCTGCGTTTTAATTTTTTTTGCAGAGTAAAAAATGTGGGGTTAACCACGTTGGTCACCTATTGTGAAGTTGTGGTGGCGAGAGAGGCTGCGCCTCATGTACAAGTCAGTGTTCAGCCACCTAATGTTGTTTTGCCATGTGTGATGCTTGATGCAGCACAAGTGAAAGTGACAGTAGGGCTTTTCCAGGATTTTTCATGTGCATGAGGGTACACCTTCCTACCCATATACAAGCCTCCCCTGCACACAGACACCCTTGCAATCTGGTGCAAGGGTGACTGCGTTGGCGCTAAGTTGTTAAACCTAGCGCCATCGCAGGGGGAAACGCAAGGCTGCACCATATTCTTGTAAATATGGTGCAGCCTTGCGTTTCAGAAGTGGCGGAGCGTGTCGTTAAGCCAAGGAGGCTAACGACACGCTCCGCCACTTCCTAGTACATATCCCCCTTTGTTTATGTACAGCAAGGGACACCTTCCTGTACATATACAAACCATGGCATTTTGCTCTTTCCATGTGTGCTGCACAAGGCAGCACACATGGAAAAATCAACGAGGAGAAATGCATTGTTTCTCCTCGTTTCGCCAACTTAAGACCAGGATTTTCAAGGTCTTATTTTTGGCGCTGCCTCCTATGTACGCCACCCTTGTATATAGGGGGCAGCGTCAAATACAATGTGTGTTGCAGTGGAACGCCCCACACAACACCCACTGCACGCCCCTTTCACACTAACCATTGCGTGAAAGGGTGCCTTATGTACAAGGCAGCGTTAAGCCACGTTAAGTGGCTTAACGCTGCCTTGTACATAAGGTGCAGCCCCTATCTCCACCATAACGTCACTGGAAGTGACATTATGGTGGCGATAGGGGCTTGTACATATGCCCCTGACAGTCTCATTGGGTTGTGACACCACATTTCACATGCCATGCACTGTCATGCCAGTGTCGCCAGCATGTTGTAACTAATCCTTGATTCTACATTGCATTGTCCATGTCACTTTCAAACTTCATAATCTTTTGTTAGAGTGTAGGCTCCCAGGTTTCACTGACCTTGTGTTTCTGAGTTAAATGGAGAACACTGACATAGTCATCATGACTCACATTTTGTCATTGCTCTTATTTGACAGACAACATGTCGCCAGAGGAGACCCACGCGTTCCAGGTCAGGAAGGACCAGTATCTCCATATACGCAAGGTGGCCAAGGGATACCGCAACATGTCAAGGAGGTATCAAGCTGACCGTGCAGCTGGGAGGTGGAAGTCATTGCCCAATGTAGTCCTCGGACGCAGCCAGAGTGACACGCAGGCCATACCGGGCCCTTCTGGCGACAGGCGTGAGTCCCGACATGGACAGGGATCTGCACATCCCCCAGGAACACCACACAGACAAGCTGCAGCCTCAGGATCCGGCCCACAATCTGGTGCCCCCTCACAGCCCCACAGACAAGCTACAATGCCAGCTGCAGGATCAGATCAGGTGGTGGCATTTACCATGCGGGACCGTCGTACGATCATGGACATGAACATCAGGTTGGCACATGTAGAACGGGAAATGGCGGAGCAGACCACCTACCTGCAGGACATTAAGGCTGCCCTGGGTCTCCCATTTTGATCTGTCCAATTGTGACCCATCCCCCTTTTCTACGTTTCCCCAATGTTATTTATTCTTATTAGTTAGTGATAGGTAAGTTTTTGAAGTGTTAGGTAGTGTAGTTGTAGTGTAGGAATAGGTAGTGTTAGATTTTTATCATAGTTTTAGTTAATTATTCTCTTGTAGTATTTGGTGATAAGTTTCCTTTTCCTTTGGGTGGGGGGTTGATGTATTTGTTGTTCTAAAAAAATACAAAAAAATACAAAAAAATGATATATTTGTGTATGATATCTGTGTAGTTAGTTTATGTTTAGCTAAGATGCATTTGTCCTGTCTTTTGATATGCTTTAAGGGTGGGAGGGGGGTTTATGTATTAGATATGTTGTTGCGTGTTTAGTATTAGTTACGTTAGATAGTTTAGATTAGCATTCACTTTGTTCCAGTTAGTTAAGATTAGGTTAGTTGTAGTAGTGCTTAGTGTTAGTTTAGGGTAGTTAATTTTGTTACTTGTTAATAAATGCTTACGGTTTTGGAATTCTGTTTGCACTTATGTCTGAAGTGATTTGGTGGAGTGTTGCTTTTTACCTTGTATACAACTTATTCAATCTCAGAACAATCATTTGAATGTGTATGTGTGGTCATGACATGTTACTTAGCTGGACGGATAGTGTCAGGATCCTTTTGATTTGAGCACAGTAAACTTGCATGGATTACAGGGTGGCAAGTAGGAGTTTTGGCCTAGGCTAGGGACACTCTTTTGTGAGGTTGAACATCTCATGTGTGACTCACAGAGTTGGACAGCACATTGTTGCCCATGTACAACACAATGTAGGAACATGGCCTTGAGCAGACATTGACATTGCAACTCTTGTCCATCATGATGATGGATGTATGCACCATGTTCCACAGATTACGTCCTTACCCTGCATATCACATGAGCCTGGCGCAGAGTCCATCTACCATGCACACACATAGGCACACTTTCTGCATAGTCCAAGTGTGTCAGCATTATTGAAATTGGATGTTCCTGTGCATGGAGGGTCACCCTCCTGCCCATGCAGAATGTTTTCAATTTGCGGATCAAATGTGCACGGCATATGGCAGAACACAGTTCTGATGCAAATAGGAGGGGAAATGTAGCATTGCTCCCTGTAGTGCCAGTGTCATACCCACTTTTCCCAGCTGTTACTTTTAGTGATGCCACCCTTGAAATGGTGGTACAGCATCTGACTATATGCTAATTGCAGTGCACTACACATCCCTAGCCACATTGCCCTCTCCTTTCACAGTGAGCCCAGCATGAGAGGGTTCCTTATTTCCAAAGCATTGTTTAGCCACGGGAAGGTGCTGACTGAGGACTTGCACTTTAGGATAAGTCCCTATTACCACCACAACTTCACTGAAACAGACATTGTGATTTGAATATCGGGTGGTAGATATGTGCCATTACGAATCTTCATCTATGTGAATATGGTGTGCTCTATCTTGGAATGTGACATGCAATGACCCCCCATCACAACAAGCTTTGGCCACCCCGTAGAGTGTGAGTAGATCTGCCAAGTGAGACTTGTTATCAATGCTAAATAGAGACACTACTTGTGGCATGCGACTGACCTGGACCTACTTCCACACATGCCTATTGCCATCATGTATGAAGAGCAATGGTGGGATAATGCTAGCAGGTTGTATTTGAGCAATGAGGGCACGACTAGTTCTCACATGCCCAGTCATCTCACTGCCTATCTGTGACACAGTTGAAGATGAACATTTATCATATGTCCCTCGGTGTACGTTTGGATGGATAAACTGTTCTAAATTTTTTAAAGACTTCTATACCTGAATGTTCATGGGAAACACACATCTGTGTAAATTAAAGGTTTTAATTTGCATGGCATTGGCTTTGGTGAAGACTGCCACAGTACTTGGTCACACAACATCCACATTCCATAGATGCCCAGTGGAGTGACTGACAGAGTCCTTTGGGGGGGAACATGTCCAGAGGAAGAGGCACAGTTCAGTCAGCAGGCTGATTGTAGTGTCTTTGGGAACAACACAAATTATGGCAGTCCATTTCGAGGTCCAAAGTGAGTGTCGCAGTGTGAAGCTGAGGACATTGGAAGCTGATGTTCCGGGGCATGATGCTAAGCACAGATCCAAGGCAATACAGTCCATTTGTTATAGATGAATGCTACCGCTTTCTTCTTAGCAATAATGCAGAATCATCCACATCTTCGTCCTCTGATGTGTCATGTGCCTCCCGTGTGCATGGTGGTAGATTGGCACATCAGGGGGCTGAGATGTGGATGTTGAAGCAGCAGCAGCATTCATCTGGGCCAAACCTTGAGGCAGCACTGCTGTGATGAACAGCTGCAGGGCATGAAAGATTCCAGCAAAGTGTCTGTGGTGTGTAGCCGTGGCAGCCATTTGCGAGGCTTGCATCCGCTCCATGTTCTCCATGATCATTCGCATGTGACGCAACTCCTTGCTGACATCGCTGGAGCCACTCTGACTGGACAGTTGTTCTTGTCTCTGAGTCAGTACTCCAGTGAGGTCAGCCATGGAATGCTGGAGAGCATGGAGCAGACTGTGGGTATCTGTGATGGTCTGTAGGTGGTCCCGAATGGGACTGAGACACCCACGTACCCCATCTAATTTTGCCGCCAGGCTGTCAAACCCCACCCGCACCTGACCAGCCATCTCCTGCTGGACCTCTATCGCATGACGTTGAAATGCCAGGAGTGGGTCCTCAAGGTCCTGGGAGACAGCTGTGGTGGTCGTCGCTTGCTGCTAGGTGGTTTGTGCAGGGGCTGTAGTTTCCACGACGCTGCTGGATGGCCCTGCTTCCGGAGATGGTGTCATAAGGTTTCTGCACATACACAGAGCTATGCACAGGATAATGGGACCCCGGAATACAGTGGTTTGCCTACCATATACCGTAGCACCCAAAAACCCCAACCCAACTAGCTTAGCATCCCATTAGCACCCAAGTACCAATGATTGGACAACCCAGAACACGGTATCTTTATCTCAGGACTCGCAGAAGCAAGAACACTCTTTCGTCACTCACTCGTACTTGTCCACAAGGTGCGTAGGAAGAGACACTGGATAGGTTAAAATGTTTATTCCAACTTACGTGCTCTAAGGTACAGTACACGTGTCAGTACTAATAGCATAATGCATATGAATAATATAAGCAGCATGGTTACAATTCCATAGAATACAAACGGGGAAAGCATTTCATAACTCAGTGGATAAATGTCTAAATAACATTACCACCCTCCCCGTGCAGTAAGATAGTTTATTATAGAAATAGAAGACCTCTGGGCTTTGACTAGCGAACCCCCATACCTCAGTCTCTAGATGCAGAATTACATCAGCAGGACATCATAGCTCTTCTCACTGAAAAGGATTTCTCCAAGTGTGTCCAGCGCCAGTAAAAACCCCAGTATTAAAGGCACACAAAGTTTCATGTCATTTGCGCCTAATGTTATGTCTGGGTGCGCGAGACTGGCCATATCAGGAAGAACCGAAATACATTGTTATGCGACCTTGTACATGTTGTGCAGTCTGAGCCCAAATCGAACAAGAGAAAAGGTGAAAGACAGAAAGTGCAGACAGCGCAAAAGAACTTGGCAAGAGCAAAGGGCGAGGGAGGGAGCCCTGGCTCAGTGTAACGTGCGCAAAGAAAAGCAGCATGGCAGCTAGTCCTAGGCCAACATAACAAGGCAGGCAACAAACCACAAGACACCCTCCCCTGGTCAGTCCGGCGTCCAAGACAGAGGGCAAACAAAAAAATTTCCAGCAGAGCACAGGGAGCGCCCAAACGGCGAAGAACAAGTCAATCCATGAAAGTGTAAGTGCAGAAAAAAGCCATACCCTCCAAAAGGGCATCATTGGAATCGTCAAAAAACATAGATGCCATCCAATCCATGAGATCAAAAGAGCAGGAATGCTCCTCAGCAGAGGGAGCATCCAAAAGCAATGCGGGACAACTTGCGTGATAAACGAAACAGCTTTGTTGTAGGAGATCCTGGGCAGCCGCCCAGATATCCCATTGCGCCAAAATCCCCAGTGCAGCCGCACGCGCCATACAGCCGGCAACGGAACAGTCCTGCTCATGGGCCTCTAAGGGACCCATCAACTGAACAAAATCCGGAACAGACAATGACGAATTGGAGAGGCAATAATCCAAGGTCCAGGTGAAAGGACAGCGGATGCAAGTCATTACAGGTTGCACGCAAGTGAAATACGCAAAGCGAAAGGAAAGAGTATATGACACACTCAGTGTCGCCAATGGCAAGACACCAAAACCAGCCAAAAGGCGCTCACGAAGCAGCTGGAGGCGTTCTGGATCGAGCAGGTCCCATCGAGGAGCAGCCATTGCGCATAAAACAAATTAATAACAGGACACCAGCCGCCAAGGCGATGATCAACGGGAAACCGCCAAAGACGCTGGAAAAAATAGAATGAATAAACGCCGGGATGACACCAAAAATAGTTTGGAAGGAGGACACCAAACCAGACCCCACGACTTTAAAAAAGTGTACCAGACCTTCTGTGTTAGATGCGTTAAAAATACGATGAATTAACTCCCCAAAATGTTGGGGGAGATTAGTGTTCAAAAGGGCCTGTATTTCACTGTGGGTACTCGCCACCTGGAGAATGAATGTCTCCCGGGCGGACGTGAGCATAACTTCCTCGTTCAATAATAGTGCCTTTATTCTGCTCAGTCTATTGAAATCTGCCTCCATGGTAGGGATGGAAGGCCAAATAGAGATATCAACCTTGCCATGAGGGGGAGGAAAAAGCACATTTTTGCAGCAGACAACCCTGTGCGAAACTGTTACAATGTAAGGAATGCCAGCCTGCAGGCCACAACAGTTTTCATTATTTAAAAGTAAATAACTACCATTGGAAAGGAGAGTGAAAGTAGGAGAAATAACAGGAGCAGGAATACCTTTCAGCACACAAGCAAGATTAGGAGCGGAAACGCTACATGAGCCATGCAATTTAATGTGTTTACAAATAAGCGAATGACCCATAGTCGAGTCGCAGTACTCCCCCGTGAGAAAGACTTCCTTGCCGTCCCGAAGGCATTTATACATGAAAGGCAAGGACCAGAGTTCATGCAGGAAAGCACTGCCCAAGGGCCGGTAACGGCCCACAGGATAATGTTTCATGCACGAGTCAAATTCAAACAAGGAAAAAGGTAAAGCGATAACCCCATGAACTAGCCACACAGCAGAATCGAGTTCTGCAACAGAGAACGGCAAAGGATCCATCTTTTCGATATGTAATAGAGTGTAAGTTGCATCTTTCATGGACATAAATTGCTGTTTGTCAGTTAAGTTAAAAGGTAGAAACAAGGCAGAGGTGTTCAAAAAATGCCAAGGAACTTTACCTAACTTGAGCGTTTGCAAAGTCCATGCAAACTGCATAACTGAACGCAATTGATTCTGACCATGATATAACACAGAAACATCATCTTGTACAATATCAACAACAGAGGACACAATATTCTCTAAAGTATAAATGCGAGAAGACAGGGTATTAATACTATTGTC
Organism: Calotriton arnoldi; assembly: GCA_963921515.1. NCBI lineage: Eukaryota > Metazoa > Chordata > Amphibia > Caudata > Salamandridae > Calotriton > Calotriton arnoldi. The sequence continues at coordinate 1,295,684 of CAWUFW010004403.1, read as the reverse complement.
AACAACAGCAAGCACCTTTTCCAAATTTGCTTGATCTATTTCCCGAAGACGGGAAGCAGCTTCCATTTGTGATAGCTTCCAGAGTTCATTATATGTCTCATAAATGAATCTTTTAGGTCGGGGACCACGAGGTCCCAAAACAAAGTCGGACAGATCAATATTGCCTGAAAGGAGGGACAAATGTTGTTTAACAGAATCAAGGGACGAATGTTGCAGCCATTGTTTGCATAATTTACCTACAGAATATGTAGTGACAGTACGAGAAGCAGTAAATCTCGGATCAGGCCTATCCTGTGTGTATCTAGTACCTGAGTCGTGAAAACGCATTTGACATGCATTAGATGATATAGGCCATACCAACCAGGGTGACGGATCCAGTTCAGAAACATTAAATGAATTATTCTGTAATAGAGCCTGTAGGGTCGTCAGGGACAGGTTAAAACGTGAGCTATCATTGGGAAAACTCGACAGGGATGGAATTGAGGGCGAGTTCAATTGTTTAGTGGTAGCTAAGCCCCAACACGTAGTTTGATAGATGGAAGCATTTAGGAACATAATTTGGGTAGGGATGAGGCAAGCACGATGCAACGCCTCGGTTCCCTGTACCTGCCATGGCTTGGAGCCCCAAATAGATTTCAAATCTATTGTATCCTCCCAGTACTCATAACCACCCACAGCTAGGGCACTTAAAAAGGAACCCGAATAAAGCAATTTGGTGTGTGTCAACATAATTTTCTGAGTTGATGTGGTATTAAGTCTAAAATAATAGGATGCAGGGTTCGACCGATTAAAATCAGTAAAATAGGTAAACTTATTTCGAAGAGTTTGTGAGCTACCTGGCAAGGGGTTTGGACAATGTTCCCATTGGGTGTAGTTAACAGAACTACGCAGGGCACTTGGCTTATGGAGAAAATGATTACCCCAATGTTGGTAACAATACAAATCGGCATAATTCGCAGAATTCATATATAAATCTTCAGCATTAAAAGATGCATAATATTTTAAATCGGCAAACAATGCTTCAACGGCATGCACATCCCAATCATCAGAATGAATATTATTTTGTACTACATCACCCATTGAAACACGAAGGACATTAGGTACATTAATAATTTCCGTCGGACCATGGATTTGATAGTTCACTGCATCCCATACGATGCCATCAGCAACTGGAAAAGCTGAAATGTTCACAAATGTATGGTCACGCTTCATGATGTGAGACGAGGAATGAGGAGCCAAAGTTCCAGAAACATAGTCTACAGCAGAGCGTTCAGGTAAATAGTGACCATTGATTAGTAGAAAAAACACTGTGACAAAGCCAATGGACATGAACAAAAACATCAAGAAAAGTACCAACCAGATGTATGTCCAGGGTGGAATCAAAAAATTGTCTCTAAACCAGGATACAAAAATACTGAACTTGGATGGGACTTTTGAAGAGGTGGAATCCGAATCAAAGGAATAACGAGTCGGGCCAAGTGGCGTTATTGGTTGATGTGCCACCGATTCAGATGCAGGATAAGTATACTCGTCCTCGTCGATATTGGTGGAGAGTTGGGGATCAATTGTAGTTTCAGGCAAGTCAACCATCTCAATTACAGTATCAGCGACCGTTCGTGTAGATGGGCCACGAACATATGTCCGATAAATGGCAGGACAAGAGACCGCTGGTGTGACACTATTCAGGATCGGCCAGGCGCTGTAGCTTGACATTTTCCACTGAGATGTATCTGTTCTCCTTGCGACCAGGAAGCGGTGGTAAAATGACTGTACGTGTTCCCTTCAAGCCCAGAACTGGAACCGGTGCACGAAAAGAGGGGCCGAATTCTTTTTTGTTTTCAACCTTCTCTCGAACCAGTTCTCCAACCTTTGGAAGCCAGCCGGCTACCGGAATCTGCAACGCAGGATCTGTGGCTGAAGGCAAATGTGTAGTTGCAAGTTTGTCTCGGGCTTCTTGTAAGTCCTGTAACATAGCAGAATGGTTATCTACATCAAACTTGGCGGATTGCGCCGCGATGTCTGGACCCTCAAGGTCAGGCACAAACATTCTTATGCCAAAGAGCATTTCGTATGGGGTCCGCCCACCCAGAGGTCTTCTAGGGAGATTATTAAGTGCACGTTGAACGGTATACAAGTGGGCCAGCCAGTTCCTGCCAGTACCTATAACTCTAGCTGTTAAGGATTGCTTTAAGTCACGGTTCATTCGTTCAACGATAGAGTTGCCCTCAGGCCTATACGGAGACGAAAATTTCACCCGCACCCCAAGCGAAGCCATTGCATCCTTGTAAGCCCTAGAGGCAAACGCCGGACCTTGGTCCGAATGGAAGGTGCCGCATGCGAAAATTCCCACAAAGACACGCAAATCCCTGATTACATTTCGAGCGTCAGCACTACGTTGTGGCCAGACCCAGAGGAACCGTGTGCACGAGTCCACTGCTACTAAGATATATTTATAGGCAGTGTCTGATGAGAATGGACCGCAGTGATCCAAGTAAACACACCCAAAGGGTCTGTTAGCAATGCAGAGCGGGGTCTGTGGAGGGCGTGTTACCGTGGAAGGCTTAATCTGTTGACAAACGTCGCAGGAAAGCACAAAGCACGGGTGTCTTTATACAATCCACGCCACCAATAACGCTGCTGCAAGATGGAAACTGTAGCTGACACACCTGCATGAGCAGAAGCCATGCCTTCGTGTGCAGCTGATATCAAGGCACTCCTGCGGTCCGCGTTGGGGATCAGCCGATCTCCAACGTCAGGTATTGTTACATAAGGAACCTGATCGGGACTTAATTTGTAAGAATACTTGGAAGGGAACCCTGTAGGGTAATTATCACCTTCCTTGGTTGCAGCAATAGCTGCTAGAATAACAGAGTCAATTTTAGACATGGACCTGGTAACCGCTGCTACTGAACACGTGACTACTGCTGAACGGGCAGCCTCATCTGCCAGATCGTTACCAATAGCGTGTGCGCCCACCCGCTGATGGCCTAAGGTGTGAACCACCTGTGTGAGGGGCAGACGTTGTTGCAATTCTGCCACTCGAACCCAAAGCATTTTATGCTTAATTGTGCTCCCTTTTGCGTCCTTGTAGTCATTTTTCGACCAGAAAAACAGATTGTCATTGTAAGATTGTACACAGTAGAAGGAATCACATACAATAAGAGTGGTCTCATCCTGAGAAGCGAACTCAAGCGCAAGTAGCAATGCATGCAGCTCGGCCAATTGTGCGGTACTATCTCCAAGTGTGCGAGTGTGCACTACAGAGGATTTGAACGTTCCATTTACAAAGGAACCCGCAACAATAGCACATGCAGCTGAATAAGCGTGCTTGGACCCAGTGGCCGGTTGCGCCGAACCATCGGTGTAGATCACACATTTGTAATCCTCAAGCGGCAGTAAAAACAAAGGAGGAGGATGAACGAATTCATACTGCAAGAACTCCTGAGTCTGGAGAGAAGAATCGAAAATAAAAGTGACGTCCGAAGACGTCAAGGATGTAGCCCATTGTATCCAACGGGGATGCATTGCTTTTGAGTTCGGTACACTTGCCTTTGTTACTGCCTCTAGGGCAGGACAGGGTGTTACCACCAGAATTCGCTTTCCCTGTGCCAGTGCGCGTTCTTTTAGAATCGCCATTTGCACTGCAGTTAGAACTTTTTCAACAGATGTAAAGCGCAATTCAGCGGAAGTGTACAGATGTGACTTGTATGCGATGGGTACTGTATCACCTTCATTAAAGGTTAAGTATGTGAATCCCACCGCCCCCGGAATTATTCTAATCACCAGGTTTGTGTGGTTATCACGAGTCAAAAGATATTTAGACTCCAATAGGTCTGTCTGCAAAGACTGCAGAATTGAGGTATGCTCAGGCAGCCAGCAAGACCTTGAATAAGTAGGTTGTATCAAAGCATACAAAGGCTTGATACGCTGGGCATATTCGGGAATGTAAGTACGCCCGAAATTCAGGAAACCCAGCAAAGACTGAAGTTTCTTCAGAGTATTTGGGGGGCACAAATGTGCACATTTTTCCAAGAAATGGGGGGCTAAGCCCTTACCTTCGTTGTTGAGCTCATAGCCCAAGAACAGAACGGTAAATTCAGCAATGTGTGACTTAGCAAAGTTAAATTTGTAACCCTGCTCCGCAAATTCAAGAATAATGCGGTCCACACGGGACAGATGCTGATATAACTCGTCGTCTGTCAGATAGATGTCATCTACGTACGAACATGCGTCTTGATCAATGTCATTTAACAAAGAAACAACACGGGCGGCGAATATACCCGGACTATTTTTGTAGCCCATGGGTAAACGCCGGAACTGGAATAATTTACCACCGGAAGTGAATGCGGTCCATTGACCACTCTCCGGGGCTAGGTTGTGCGTGTAGAAACCGTTTGAAAGGTCAAGTGTCGTTTTATATTTTTTACGAACAAGACTGTCTACAAGCGCAGAACTATGTGTATTCTGTACCGCAAAGTTCCGACAATGGGAATTTAAATGCCGGTAATCCAAAACTAAGCGGTACGATCCATCGGGTTTAGAAACCACGAAAAGGGGATTGTTCATAGGTGATACGCATGGTTCGATTACTCCCTGATATTCCAACTGTGTCAGAATTTCGGAGACGGGGCCTTTTGCCTGCCGTTTGATGGGATATTGGGGTTGTGGCTGCGGTAGTGACCGCAAAGGTATTGCATGAGGAGGTGATTCTTCATCCCATCCCACATGGTTGCGGTATAACGCTGGTGCCTGGTACACAGCCCACTCAGCTGCAAGTGCTTCAGCTTTGTCTTTTGGGACATGCCTTGAAAAGCTTGGAAGGATTACCTCCTCTCCTTTATGTGCAGCTAAAACGAATGGGGGTGGCCAATCCACCTCTGCTAACAAAATGTCATATGAAGAGGTTAGATTTTCCCAAAAAATCCCTTTTATTTCACGCGGTATGTCACCTTCAATTTGGATGACTATGTTGTAAAGTCTGTCAGGGGGTGCCACTCTCGTGTCAGCTGTCTCTACAGTAACGAATGTTTCAGTTGCTGTCGCCTCCATATGAGGACGTAGCGCCTCCCGCACTATGGTAACTTCCGCGGCGCTGTCTAGGAGGGTCACTGCCCACGTCCAATTCTGGAGTCTCGTTCTCACGGTCTGTGGCATATTTCGCTGTTACAGCGGCAACTTTTTTCTTCTGAAATTGCGGTCGAGAAAGGTGAAAGTCTTCTGCTTTCCCTCTGACTTGTTGTCGAGGTTGGTCTCGCTCCTGGGGAGCCTCTCGGCCCCTTCCTCTATCTTGCCGTCCTCCTCCACCAGCCTGTGACGACGTCTGGGCCTGTGAAGAACGAGGAGAACGCGTATCAGAGCTCTGAAACCTTTCTGGTGATTTAATTCTCGACCTATCACGTAAATCATAAGTACGTTCAGAAGAAACCGAAACTGGGGAAGCGCCTCTCGACCCCGGCTTCTTTTGTTGCTTACCCTGTTTTTTCTGTCTCCAACTCTTTTTAGTGAAGACTGGTCTATCATCTTTCTCAGATGTACTTTTTGTTTGTGTAATTTGTGGTTGCGATTGAGTTTGCATTTTTACAAAAGGCTTGTTGCCTAGGCTATTTCTTCCAATTGTTTTATAAGCCCGGGCTATAATTTTCGGTAATTCGCGAGGCCTGTCCAACTCTGGGACCAAAGCCAAAGCATTCGCTACTTGAAAGTTCATTGCATCGCCCTTGACATTTCCAAGGATCAGTTCAGCTACTACATCAAACACTCCCACTAGTCTCATCCCTAATTCCACAGCCGCTTCAGGGCCATGTTCGTCCTGTACTTTTTTAATTACAGAGGGTAGAACAGTCATGGAAGGAGTACCAAAACATTTTGAATAAACTGCTGCGAATACCTTACCCCAGTTTTCACATGATGTCAAATCGGGGATTAAGTCTTTTGGCAAACTTATCGTAAGGATGCGGTGTTTATCCACCGGGGATGTATGTGGAAACACCGCTTCTATCTGATCGAACTTTTCTGCAAGCCAGTAAGGATAATCGTCCTTATTTTGTGGACGTTTGCCCATCACAGAATTTACCATGACAGGACTTATGGTCACTCCCGCTGCAATAGCTGGTTGGCCAGCGACTACAGGAGCAGCTCCATGGAGACTACCTGTAACGTATGTCACTAAGGCTCTATGCACTCGCACCAGTTCGGTATGCATAGTGCGCAGATCCGCAATCGGTAATGCCAGATAATTTGGATGCGGGGTATACCCGGCCAATACAGGCCAAGTGGCCCCCTCAATGGATAAGGGGCCTAAACGAACTGCGGTATTTGGTTGTGGGAGGGCGCCATTAAACCAAACACGGTGCTGCCAAGCCGTGAGAGGCACTTCAAGATTAGTATAGGGTCGATAGGCAGCAGGAATAGCGGTGAGTTTATATTCATGAAACAGATTATCACCTGCATCCACCGCCTCAAAAGTGATCCAAGTGTAAAACACTTCAAAGTGATAAGCCGGATCGGCTTGAACCACAAAGACCAACTCGACCCCAGCATCGGGCACTCCGTATACACCTAGGTGTTCTCGGAGTGGTCCTCGGCTATGTGCAGCTATCGCCACACCAGCCATAACTAAACAATTGTATTCGACAACCTAACAGGGAGCACAAAATGGGTTTTTTATGTAACCTTTTTTAATAACTTCAAGCTTGAAAGAACCTATAAAACGTTCAATATAGGAGGTATCACCGTCACTTACGCCTCCGGAAGCGTACGTGAGGGTTTTGTGGACAAGCACAAGTACTACTCAAGCATCTCGCAGATAAGCAGCCCCACGGTGGTCGCGCCATGTCATAAGGTTTCTGCACATATACAGAGCTATGCACAGGATAATGGGACCCCGGAATACAGTGGTTTGCCTACCATATACCGTAGCACCCAAAAACCCCAACCCAACTAGCTTAGCATCCCATTAGCACCCAAGTACCAATGATTGGACAACCCAGAACACGGTATCTTTATCTCAGGACTCGCAGAAGCAAGAACACTCTTTCGTCACTCACTCGTACTTGTCCACAAGGTGCGTAGGAAGAGACACTGGATAGGTTAAAATGTTTATTCCAACTTACGTGCTCTAAGGTACAGTACACGTGTCAGTACTAATAGCATAATGCATATGAATAATATAAGCAGCATGGTTACAATTCCATAGAATACAAACGGGGAAAGCATTTCATAACTCAGTGGATAAATGTCTAAATAACATTACCACCCTCCCCGTGCAGTAAGATAGTTTATTATAGAAATAGAAGACCTCTGGGCTTTGACTAGCGAACCCCCATACCTCAGTCTCTAGATGCAGAATTACATCAGCAGGACATCATAGCTCTTCTCACTGAAAAGGATTTCTCCAAGTGTGTCCAGCGCCAGTAAAAACCCCAGTATTAAAGGCACACAAAGTTTCATGTCATTTGCGCCTAATGTTATGTCTGGGTGCGCGAGACTGGCCATATCAGGAAGAACCGAAATACATTGTTATGCGACCTTGTACATGTTGTGCAGTCTGAGCCCAAATCGAACAAGAGAAAAGGTGAAAGACAGAAAGTGCAGACAGCGCAAAAGAACTTGGCAAGAGCAAAGGGCGAGGGAGGGAGCACTGGCTCAGTGTAACGTGCGCAAAGAAAAGCAGCATGGCAGCTAGTCCTAGGCCAACATAACAAGGCAGGCAACAAACCACAAGACAATGGGGTGCTAATTGAGTCGAGCAGATGTTGGGGTGTGTCCTGGTCGATGGTTGCGAGGTCTTCCTCTTCATCATTGAAGAGTGGGACAGGCTGCTGTACAGGAGGTGATGTTTCTCCCTCTGCAAAGTAAAGGGGAGATGCAGTTGTATGTGTGTTTCTAGTATGATCATTCATTGGATAAGTGTACAAGCAGATAGCATGACAATGTACATTCATAATGTTTAGGAGGAGATGCCTATTACATGGTGGATAGTGTTTCATTGTACAACATCACGGATGTGACGTTAGAGTTGTACATTATCATCTCACAGTTTACAAGTATGCCAAATGTGAGTTACCAATTTCTACACACATGCAGCACCAGTTGTGTGCTCTGCTCAGTAGTGACTGTGATGCAGTTTGTACCACATTGTTGTCAATGTTGATAGCTCAGATTTATGTGTCTGTGCACTGCATTGTGGGAGAGTCACCCCTACTCAGTACACCCTGATACTTTTTAAAGATTGCTCTTTTTTGGAGGGGTGGATTGCATGGTGCCAACCTTGCTGTTGGCAATGCAACATGATTGTTGTTGTGCCATGATTAGGGCTATCCCACTGGTGTGATCTGGGTTGATGTGATGTGCCACATGATATGGGCAGGGAGGTATGCTTGATTTGCCATGATACACACAGTGTAGATACTTGGGCATTTTGTTAAGTCAAAGGGAGTGATGACAACTTAATGGATGCATGTTGAGTTGCAGGTATGGTATTGCAGGTATGGTACTGCTTTGGCTTTACTGCCCCGTATCCCTTTCAACCAGTGACCCTTTCACTTATGTGCATTTCCAATGGTGAGATGTTGCAAGCTTGAAGAAAAATGGGTCTTGGTCACAGTTGGGACACTTGTGCATTGTTGGCCAGCAGATGTCTTTCTTACATCAGGGGTTGTATGAACACGAGGAAGTGACAGAGTGTGAGCTGCTCCTTTAAGGATGAACTCCACACTCAGCCACTTCAGTGACCGTGGACTGCACCATGTTAACATGTTTATGATGCAGGTATGCATTTCATCATGCACTGTCATTTGCCTTGTCAGTGTGGCTCACAGAGAGGCAGTTCTGCTGGGTAGTGCACATGTGCATGTATTTGTTGCGAGAATGTTTATGTGTGACGAGGGACCCCTTCAGGCACATTGGCAATGATGTACTAATTGCTGTTTCTATGTGTGCTGCTCAATGCAGTACACATGTACATCCAAATAGCTTTGGCTATTGTGATTTCTCTTATGTGCATGGCGTTGTGCATGTTTTTCCATGCATGCATTGCTTACTGCCCTCCTGTTGGCTTAACCGTTGTGAAACTGGTGCAGCGTGACTTTCTATTGTTGTTGCAGGCTGAACAGACAGTAACAACACACATTACCCTCAACGTGGACACCACGTGTAGTGTGTAAGTGGGCCTAGGTTTCAGGGCTGTGGATTTCCAAGGACTTATTAGTGGTGCTCAGGCCCTATCACCCCGCCCCCACATCACATCATGTGCGATTGGCAGGGTGATGTGTGTTTGGGAATATTGCACGCAGATGCTCACATGGATGATACATGCTGTCCTATTTCTGATTTTTTGCTGCCGGGGTTTGTGTGCAGATGATAACAGACATGACTGCATATTTGTTCACTGACACTGTTGACTTTCCCAAAATACTTGTTTACATGCACATCAATGTGTAATGGGCAAGTCACAACAGGAGTAATGTATAATACAGTTTTAGGTATGGCACATGTGTGCACTTGAGAGTAGAGGAGCGCATTTTGAGCTAAGGGGTAATGGTGCCATTTATCAATTAGACATTCTTTGGTGCTAAATTTCTATTCTTGCTTGGTGTCATACTTGACTTGTCATACTTCTTTACAGGGACTTTTTACTTCTGTGAGTATGGTACACAGACAAGACATCAGTGGCGGTGTGTCCATTGGGGGCGTTGGGGCGTTGCCCCCCCGCCCGCAGCTCCCTCGGCGTCTCTGAACTTAAGTAAACTCTCAGTTTACTTAAGTTCAGAGACGCTGAGGGAGAACTGACAATGCATGTCAGTCAGCATGACGTCGAACCGCCCACCCCTTCAGAGTCTGAAGGGGTGGGCGGTCCGGCGTCATGTTGACTGACGTGCATTGTCAGACCAGGACAGCAGGCAGCAGCACAAGTGCTCATGACTGGTGAGGTTGGTGAATTTTTCCGCCGTACCCAGTCATGCGCACTGTGTCTGCTCTGGCTGGCGCATGCCCATTAGGAGAGCGAACCCTCGGTCTCCTAATGGGCAGGCGGGCGGCGAGTAACCCTGCTCTAAGCCAATCCTGGCGCTGCTGGAGCAGCGCCAGTTTTGGCTGAGAGGGGTTGCAACTCCAGTGCCGTTCGTGAAGGCGCCAAGGGGAGCAGAGGCGGCGCGGACCGGCTGTGAGGTAAGTTTTATTTTTTATTTTAATTTTAATTCCCCGACCCCCACCCCCGCGCGACAATCCCCCTCCCCCACCCCCCACGAGTATTGCGATGTGAGCCGCAACTGCTGCCTGCTCTTTGGTACTTGGAACGGCCTAGAAAGGGTAGGTTTCATATGGACTCAGAAGGTACGGATGTACTGCAAGTTCTGCTCCAACCATTTCTTTGACTCAGACTGCTAGTGCCGCTGTGTAGCGGAAGAAGCATAACAGTCCCCAGCATGTGTTTAACAGTCCTTCAGTAGTATTTTTGTCAGGCATCAAACACACTCAAAGGACAGCTTGTGTGAAGGGTCAAAAATCTTTTGGCACAGTGTCTCACTTTCAATCGTCTCCTTATTTTATCATTCTGACAGAGTGAGATATATTCTGCTGCAAGACATCTATGTCACAAGTCTCTTAAATATGTGCGTCCTTGTTTATAAATGATACATAAGGTGAAATGTGTGTTCAGCGTTATTAACCCTGGTTTAGCCTTCTCCCACATGACTGGTGAATGAAAAGCAGTAATCATAAGCAATGCAAGTTTCTGCATTTATGCGTGTAGTGTTTTATTTTACCGCCACTTTCTGTTGGTGGTAACGTTGATATTTTTGCGATGTGATGAGGTAATTGATCAAATGTGCGTTACTGCGATTACCGCATGTTTACCGCGTTTTCGTGCTAATCTACAGTTAGAGCATTGTGGTAACAAGTGTTTAAGCGAGTTGACACGTCCCGGTCTCGTGGCTGACATCCATGCTTTGTGAGTTTTTGGGGGAGGGTGATGCACATTTATTTTCTTATTCACAGCCAGCACGGAACACTGGAAAACAATAGACACTGAGTAAATTCACAAATTCGATGTTTATTTACTTCACATAACGTGTATTTGTAGAGCGCTATGTTGACTTCAATGTATCCCCCTAGCGCTATTGATACATTAAAGAAGTTTAGTGTTTCCGAACTCAAGGGTAGGCATTTTATCGACCTGTTAAGAATAAACGCCTGAGTGGGCTCTCCGGATTCGAAACTGTGACCATGCATTTGGCCTCATTTACAGCCAGCACTGAACACTCGACAACAATAGGGACAGTTTCCAATTGTGAATTCACACATTTTGAAATGTATTTGCTTTGCAGAATGTGTATTTGTAGAGCGCTATATTGAACCCAGTTAGGCCTCTTAGCGCTACTGACACATGGCAGATGTTTGGTGTTTCCTAACTTAAAGCTAGGTGTTTCATCAACCTCATAAGGATTAAAGGCTGAGTGGGCCCACCAGATTCAAAACTGTGACCATGGGTCAGACACAGTTCCATTGAGTCCACATTAGTCCACCCAGTCGCCGGATTGAGGGGTCAGTATGACGCAATTCACTCTAAGGGCAGGTGTGGCGTCAGACAGTGACAACCCCAGGTACAGAACTCACTACAACATGGTCCGCGAGGGGCTTTTTGAAATGGCCGCTGAAGGCACTGCCTGAGGTTTTCTTTTCTCTTTCTTCTCAACAATCCAAGTTCTGTTCCCTTTAAGTAGCGCGCCACACCGTCATTAGCTAATTCCAGGCAATTCTATTTCTAAGCCTGTTTTTAAAAATGCTGCAAGCGAGCGAAGCACAATCGTCTAATGACAGGCTCTGTGGGCTTTATTGTGAGTGTTTTCAACAAAACAGGTTTCTTTTCAGAAATTTATTTGGCTCTGTTCAATGGGTTTACGTTTCTTCACGCCTGGCATAATTCCCTTTCGATTCCCATATCCTTCACAGTGCAGAAAAGTGCTCAATTATAGGGTGTTGCATGGCTCACTTGTGTCCTGTGTCTCAATTGTAGGGTGCTGCGTGGCTCAATTGTAGGGTTTTCCTATGTCTCAAATGTAGAGAGCTCCTTGTCCAGTGAGTTTTCTTTCATCTTTCTACTTGTTTTTCCACTGACAGTGAGTTGCCTCGGGCTGTTGTTAATCTAGGTTTTGGGGTTAACGAGGAGTCAATATATCTGCCTGGGCCGCATGCCCCAAACCAGATTAGGTTAATTCTGATAAACTGGAGTGATTCACTCCAGAAAAGTTTCCTAAAATCATCGAAGATTGACCCAAACACCTCCACGTTCTAGTGATGTCACGTCCCTCCCTCCCCTCTGCTGTTTCTTACTACCCAGGCAGCCCCAATTAGTGCAGCTCCCAGGACGGTACCTGATTGGCTGACAAGATCCATGATGCTTAATAATACAAATACCACGTGCCCTGAAATGCCTCCATAGTATTCCAAATCCTACAAAGTGTACCCAGTGGCACGCAGGCCGCATTTATTCCTGAAACTGTCACAAATGACCCCAGAGCTCAGAAAATGTACATCTGCCTGAAAGGGGCACGGATCGCTGCAGTGCAATAATTTTTTTACGCCACCACCACTTTCAAATCTCACCAGCCGCCACTGCAAGACATGTAGTAAAACATTATGGTGACGCATTCCTGATATGCGTAGTCCATGCACTGTACTGTTGAAGAAGTGTCCCCCCTGCTTGTGGCATGACATCACCTTTTGACTCAACTGTGCTGAATGTGTGCATTGTGGTATATGCACCTTTTAGCAAGAAGGCTGCATGATCACTATGTTGTGACGATGCATGTGTTTATGGTATGCAGACTCACTACATGCTTTCTCACTTGGTGTACACAGGGCTGCATCTCATGAAAGAGCAAAGGGGCACATTGCCTGGAGATGCGGCAGGCTGGCAATATGGTCCCCTTGCCTCAACACCACACATGTACATTTTGTCTGCACAGGGCTGCATTCCTTTGACGACAATTTGAGGATGCACTGTGAACGCAACTGATTATGTGCATAAGTGAGCATGCCACCACCAATGTCAGCACACATGCAGTAGAACACAAATGCTTCCGCAGAAGCCTTTTTATTACTCGCTCTACAATAGCATACGCACCCGCTATCTCTCTCCAGGGGATGCGTAGGGGCAGGAGGTCACCGCTGCAGATTTTTTCTGGTTCGGGACCCTCATACCATACACTACACTAGTCTCTGAGGAGGGGCTACACCCAATATTAGCAGCCCTAAAGAGGTTCAATGCCATGGATCCAGTAGGTTCACCCACTGAGAAGGAGCCAACCATTGTGGCGGCATAAGCTTGGGGGCACACACCAGTCCCTAGTGGATCATGAGGTCCCTTCACCATTGATTTTTTAGTTTCTGCCATGCATAGTCGGCGACTACATATTCATTACACGTGGCAATTATCTGCTCATTTAGAAAGGGGCGGGTGCGGGGTTGCAGGCGGGGGCAGTGTCTCGTTGGCGGCAAAACATTTTCAGTTAACCCTTTCCTTGTTTTCTTTGTCCTCATTTTGTTATACCCCATTTCCCCTGTTTAATATTCGTTGAACAGTGGTCTTGTACCATATACATGCGGATGGGAGGCACAGAGGCGTATGCACTGGTGTTGGTATCCATGGCTTGCTGTAATACTAGTTTACTGCTCTTGCTTATTGTATTTGAGCTACAATACCTTACAGATCTGAATCACCCCTTGTTTTGGGGTCTACTCTGATTGTACCTCTGTATGAGCCACTGCCTTTCCTCTTGTCTTACATGAAAAAAAACAATAAACAGATTTACAAAAAAAATTAGGTCATAGGATGTAGCCTCTTTATTATTAAGTGTCAGGAGTCTATCCCTGCTCTCTCGAATGCAATGAACCACTTAGTGACATCATCACCCTCAAAATATTTAGGGACAATCCCTTTGTGGATTTTGGAGTCAACAAAGTCTACCTCCCTGTTTATTATTTTGCTGCCACCAGAGATGGGTCCTAGGCCCATCTCAGCTCTTTCTTTTCTTATGGCTAGGAGTTTAGGGGCATATGTATCAAGCCCTTTTCCCGTACGCAAACGGGCCGATTCTCAGAATCGGCCCGTTTGCGAACGGGAAAAGGCCTTTTGGGATGTATCATCCCAAAAGGCCATCGCAAAATAGGGAATCGCAAAATTTGCGATTCCCTATTTGTGATTACATTTAAGGAATCGCAAATTGCGATTCCTTAAATGCAATGTATGAAGCACCCAAGTTGTGCGATTTTGGCTTAAGGAATCACAAATTACCACCAACTTCAGGTTGGTGGTAATTTGTGATTTCTTTGAAAAATGCACTTTTTGCATTTTTCTAAGTGCCATGTGGCGCACATACATACCCTTAGGGCATGTATGTGCGCCACATGTGCACACATGCACATTTCAGGGGTGCAACAGGGTGTCCTTTTGGAACCCTTGCACCCTTGAAATTGCACGCGCAATTTGCGAGTACCTATTGGGTACTCGCAAATTGTGCATGCAATTCCCATTCATTCCTATGGGCCTCTTGGCCCATAGAAATGAATACGAAGCCATTCCTTAATTGCGACTCGCAATTTGCGAGTCGCAATTAAGGAATTATAAGGAATCTTAAAATATTTGCTAATTTTTAATTACATCTCGTTTTGCGATTCTCAAATAACAATTCTCTAAAAATCGCTATTTGAGAATCGCAAAACCATTCTTTCATACATATGCCCCTTAGCTTCTAGAGCTATCCTCTTGGCCAGTTTCTGAAGATCTGCATCTTCAGTATCTACCTCATCTGAGACGCTACTGGGGTCACTTCCACCAGTGGTGTTGTTATCTGAGGGGGCAGTGAGGGAGTCAGTGTCTTCCCCCTCTACCTCCTCATCTTCTTCTACTACTTCCTCCCTAGTGGGGGGAGTTCTGTTTGCCAGCACCTTGTCATTATCTGCCTGCAACTGCTGGAGCTGGGCTTTATGGGGTTTAGGACCCATGGCAATTTTCCGTGCTCTGCACAAATCTCTAAATTGAGAAACGTTAAGATGTGCATAGGGACCCAGGCTGAGTTCCTGGCGGGTCCCTGGATCATCAGTCATGGTGTTCAAAGTAAGTGGGGACTTATTAAAGATTTTTTTTTTTTTAATACCAAGTTTTGTTTTAAGGCCTAACTACTTTAAAGTCTTTTAAGTTTCTAAAACAGTGGGGGGACTTAACCAAGGCGCTAACACTATTTTTAAACAATTTGGAAACATTTGAAATTGGACATAATTCTATTCTAAAGACAATTTTTGGACTTCCTCAGTGAAATCAATTATCAATCAAGTGGTACAACAAATGTCAAAGTCTCGTATCCCACCGCTGCCACCATGTAGGGAGATGGCTCTGTATATGGTACTATCACTAGGTGGTCATACCATGCACAGAGTCCAGGGGTTCCCCAAAAGTGTACAGTGCTCAAGGTAAAACCCAAAGTGCTCTATTAGTGGTAGTGTTGGCGAACAGCCTTAGCCTAACACAGAGGAGTGTAAGACATTTATTGCACAACAGAGATCAATAATGGACACACGACTCGAAGGAGATCCAGATCAATTTTATAAAATGATACTTTGTTTGTGCTTTATTTTAAGACCAAGGTCTCCATAATCAGGTAAGTACGGTTCTTATTAAAAATACTTTTCATGTTTCAGAAGTTTGACAGTGCAAATTTCAGAGCAGTTCACTATTAGCCTGTGGAGGAAAACAATTGTGCGGTGTAACAGGTACGTATACCACTTACAATTCCAGTCCAGTCTTCGGGTGTCTGAGGCCAACACTGCGGGCAATGTCAGTCGTGGGGGGCTGGGGACACCCAAGAGGTGCGGGGGTTAAGGGACACCTTACCTGGAGTGACTACACCCTCTATTATGCCACCCTCCTGGGGGAGGGGGCATAGACCTAGCCCTGATTGGAGGGGTCCCCCCATTTTCAAGATGGCGGGGACTGAAAGTTCTGCTTCACCTCGCTTCCCCCACCTTAGGAGTGGGGTTGGCAGAGGTGGGCACACCTCCAATCTTTTTTTTAAATGTCCTGCCAGTTTGCCCGCCCGAAGTGGATTTGTAAACCAGGGACTGCCATCTGCTGCTAGCGGCAGAGGCTGGAGGTCGCATTACAAAGGCGGCAGGCCTTTGAAGCTTCCCTCTTCGAGCAATGGCCCATCCTGGGGTGAGGAGGCGTAACACCTATGCCAAGGATGTGCATTGTTTCAGGTCCCAGAGAGCAGGGGCTCTCTGCCCAGGGTTCCAGAAACATGTCTGGTGGTGGCTGGCTGCCTACAGCCGGTCAGAGACCACACCAGGGTTGGTATGGATTCAGGGGGCACCCCTGAGGTGCCCTCTGGGTACATGGTACCCACACTGGCATCAGTGTGGATTTATTGAGGGGAGTAGTTTGGTACCAAAAACTCCTGTATTCAGTGAAGCCATCATGGTGCTGTGGAACTCGAGTTGTTGAGTTCCCAGCCCATATACTCTCTATGGCTTCACTGGCACTTATAATATTAGGAAATGGTGTCCAATATTGTAGGGGAATATCCGCTCATGGAGATAGGCCCTCGCCTGTAGTATAGTGCACCCTGCCTTAGGGCTGTGAGGCCTGCTAGAGGGGTGACCTACCTATGCTGTCAGGCAGTGCTAGCTGGCATGGCACCCAGGCAGGCTGCCTATGTCGACTTTGTCTTTTTCTCCCTCACAGGGGCATGCAGGCTGCAAGGGCAGTGGCATTGTCCCAGTGAGGGGGGGAGGCAAGGGACCCTCTTCAGCTCCCAGGCCCAAGGTACCATTTACTAGGGACTTACAGGGGGCAGACACACCAATTGGGGGTTTGTTTTAGGGAAGGAGCACTGGCACAGGGACCTGGTTGGCAGGGACACGGTGCACTACATTTGAAACTACATCAAAACCAGACAAAATGTGGGGGGCTAACCATGCAAAAGTGGCACTTTTTCACATAAATGCTCTTTACAAATTACAGTATTGGCACTAATTCTCCTACATTTATATTGACTTGGACCCCTAAACTCCAACAAGCCTGTGCACATGGTCTGCAGTTAGATCTAACATGCACCCCCAGCTTTGTGAGCGCACTTCACCGCTGACATACAACACCCTTATGTCTATATAGCTCTGCCAGTCTACCTCAGCCAGCACATACCCTAGGTACCCATAGCTGTGCCAGTGTGCATCAACATTGACCTGCACATTCCCTGTGTACATCCAGCTCTGCCATTGCAACTTAACTTTGATATACATGTACAAAATGCACAAACCCAGCTCTGCCATCAGGCCCCAACCCTAATCTACCAAATACCATGTGCACGCAGAGCTCTAGTGCCGCACTTCAAACCTTACCTGCACATACAGCTCTACAAGCACACCTCAATCACAGCCTATTTGTAGTGTATGTGCGCTCAACTCTGTCAGTGTACCTCATTCCCTAAACTGTACATTGTATTGTATTGTATTGTAATTGCATTTGTATAGCGCTTACTACCTCCTGACGAGGCGTCGAAGCGCTTTTCGGCGAGTAGCACGCTACTCCGGGACCCATAGAGGATTAGTGTTGAATTAGTATAGTGAAACATGCAAGTAAATTTTAAGTGGTGGATATGTTAGTCAGTTATTTGGATTTGGAAGGATAGCAGAAGGAGAGAAGAGGAAAGAAGGTTTGTATTTATATAGCGCTTCTAACCCCTGATGGGGTGTTGAATCGCTTTTTTTGGCGAGTAGCACGCTACTCCAAAAACCCATAAAGGATTAGTGGTGAATTAGTATGGTGAAATATGAAAGTAATTTGAGTGGTGGATATTAGTCAGTTATTTGGAGTGAGAAGGATAGTGGAGGGATAGAAGGGAAAGAAAGGTTTGCATTCATATAGCGCCTGTTACCCCTGATGGGGTGTTGAAGCGCTTTGTTGGCGAGTAGCACGCTACTCTGGAACCCATAAAGGATTAGTGGTGAATTAATATAGTGGAATATGGAATTAGAGAAGTGAACATGCTAGTCTGTTATTTTGATTGAAAAGGATAGTGGAGGGATAGAAGAGTGAAGGATTTCTTTTTTTAGGTCATAGCAGTAGGAGGAGGCTTTTGGATGAGTAAAAAGGGGAAAGAGTCAGAGGGAAGAGTTTAGAAAGGTTTGTTTTGGGGGATCGGTACAGTAAAGGAGGTGTCAGAAGATGCAAGGAGGGGTAGAGTAGGAGAGAGACAAGAAAGGGTTATTTTGGGGAACATAGTAGTGGTATGGCGTTTGGGATAAATGAGAGAGTGGGTGTAGAGGATATAATGATAGATGTATAGGGTGAGATAGGGTAGTGAATTGGAAAGAGTAGTAGAAAGAAGTTTGAGATGAGTCAGAAAGTTGGGCTAGAAGACATATTGAGGGAAGTTTAGGCTGAGAAATAGGGTAGTGCATTGGAAATGCTAAATTAGAAGAAAGTGATAAATATATAGATCCATAAGTACATTGAAAGTATATAGATGCATAAAGGAGGTAAATATATGCAGATTAAAGATATTGATAGAGGTAGCGGATGAGAAATAGGGTAGTGCATTGGATATGCTTTTTCAGGAGAAAAGTAACAGACACACAGATCCAAGTACATGGAGGTACATAGATGCCCAATGGGAAGTAAGTACATGTAGACCAAAGAAGATTTTTTTTTCTTTTGTTTTTATAACAACATAATTATTGTACATGTTTATACAAAGCAATAGACAAAGATAGGCAGATATCTATAGTGAAAATCACTGCTTATGTACAGTGGGACAAATACATAGGGTGGTTATTAATGAATGGTAAAAAGGGCAGCATTCCTTGCCCTGGTCCCGACCTGTTTCGAACAGGCTCAAAAAGGCAACTGCCCTTGTCCTCTCCGCCCTTAGCTGAGACGCCCTAAGCCTGGCCTTTTATAGCCCTAGTAATCAGGTGACCCCGTCAGCCAATGGGAACCCTAGCCCTAACACTATCCAATCACAACACTAGCCCTAAAAATCTAGAACCAATAGGAGACCAGGACCTTACAGCCAATCTTAGCCCTAGTCCAAGCACCCAATCAGTTCAAAAACCCTGATCTCTACATCCATTAGAGGCCCTAGCCCTACCAGTAGTCCCAACCCAAGTCCTAGCAACCAATGGGACAGGAAGCCCTACTCCCTACTTCCAATAGAAAGCCTAACCCTACTCTTAGTCCCACACCTAGTCCAGAAACAAATCACACCAGAAGCCCTAATCGCTACTTCCAATTAAAGGCCTAACCCTAGCTCCACCCTAGTCCCAACAACCAATAACACAGGAAGCCCTAGTCCATACTTCCAATAGAAATCATAGCCATAGCCCTAGTCACAACCCTACATTGATTGAATCACAGACCCAGAAACCAATAAGAACACTCAAATACCGAACCAATGAGGACACTAACCCAATCCAATAGAAACATCAGATACAACCACCAATCAGTGTATACATGTACCAACCACTAGCAGACTATATAAGGTCCCAGCAACCTCAGACAAGGTTTGCTGGCCAGGGAGTTGGAAGCTGCTTCTCCTGTTCAGAATCTCCTAGGAGACAGACAGGCTCAATCCACACTTTGGACTTCTGCAGGTAAAGGCCTCACAAACTTGAAATCTAACACTACTGTTTGAATAAAACTTTACTCCCTCTCCTGGCCAAAAAACGAAGTGCACAGTCCCTATTAAACACAGTTTAAGCAGCTCACAGAAGCACCCTCTGATGTAGAATATCCCTGTTGCTGGGGGGGGGGGGGCAGGGGAGGCTGGTTTCACTGGCTTGTTAACACAAAATGGTGGCTGGGGGTGCACTGTTTAACATACAGGTCTTAGCACAGAGCAAAGGAGAAATTTGGAGGGAAAACTGAATAGTCACCAGGAATGAGAGGGAAAAACTACAGAATTTGGACTGCAAATCCCACAATTCAACACGTTAAATGGAAGCAATCATGGGCAGGAAAACCACAAGTTTAAAACACAAAACAGGTGATAAAATATGCAATCACAGGCAGGTTAAAACTACAATTTTAAACTGTAACAACCACAGGCAAAGACAGTAATCACAGAAAGGGAAAATCGTTTTTTTAAACACTTTTTTTGGGGGGGAGAGACAGCACTAGTCTGCCTCCTTACCACTTCCTGGACTCTGCTCACTGCAATCTGGGGCACAGGTAGGCTGCAACTCACAAGATGGAGGAGAATCTTGCACTACCAGTGCACCTCACTCTTAACATGCATGTACACTGTTCACACACAACCTCAGCAGTGCACCTCAGTCATGAAGTGCATTTAAGATGTACACACAGGTTTAGCATTGCTATTCAGTCTTGAAAACACAGCTATGGCCTTGTATGAGTATGAGCCCTGAGGATCTAAGAATGAGCAGAAAAGACAGGAAACTGAGGGTCAGCAGGAGCCTCAAGGAATTGGATTTGAGCATGGCCCTTGCTGGGGACCTTGTGGGGGAGTAGGAGCCCATGAGACCTGGGATTGAAAAGGAGCTTTGAAGGTCTAGAGGTGAGTGGGTGCCTCAGGGCATTGTAGCGACCAGAGCACCAGTGCAGCTGAGGGTAAATAGAACAACATGGCCCTTAATGGTCCAGGTCAGAGTGAGCATGAGATACAGGGCCTAAGGATGAAGGGGACCTTAGGGTGAGAAGTTTTCCAAGGACACCCAAGAGAGCAGCAAACTCTGGGGACCTCTCTGTCGGTAGGATCCTCACAGATCTGAGTGTAAGAGCCCAATTGGACCCACCAGTGGAAATTAGCTGAAGGGTTCTATGAGTAACTGTATTCTGTGGGAACTAACTGATGATAAGCTAGAGCCTTGAGGCGTTAGTGAGCGACAGCATTTATATGTCACCCAGTACCCCAAAGGGTCTGTTGGTGCGGAGTTAATAGGAGCAGGAGCCACTAGTCCCTGTGTTGCTGAGAAGTCTCAAGACGTAAGAGTGAGTATGACCCTCTTTGGACCTGCTGGCCACTGGGAAGTAAAGATCCTTAAGGATGAACAGCCTGAAGGCAGACACGATATTCAGGGGTCTAGGATTGAGCACAGGCTACGAGACCTAAGTCTTGACACGAGTTACTTGCCCTATAAGCTTTACAATACCTTTCTTACCACAAATATTTGCCAACATTAGTTTCATGATCCTAACCAAGCTGTGTTTTGCGAGAGGATGCAATCTGCAAATGTAGGACACTTTTCTTTTGGTTGACAGGGCCTAATTGTACCCGCACAGGACCCTACATGTCTCTGTAATTTTCGGTCGTTTTTTCTCTGGTACATTTGGCAGGTTTGACCTACCGAAATTGACTTTGGGAAAATTGTATGGTGGGATGGTAATAATTACTACATGTGGGAAAAAGCAGAAGTCGTAATTTCGATGTTTGCACAGACATGAATCTCTGAAGGTGTCTGAATCGAGCCCCAACATCAGATTTAGGGCCTAAAAACACGGTTTATTTTCTTAAGTTTTTCCTCCTTGCCTATCAGCTGTCACTCAGCAGCAAACCGGTGGCTGCCGAGGGGCTACAGGTGGGACAAGAGATGTCATCAAGGTTCAATGGCTGCAGTGCATGACGTCACTCTTGCGCATTCCAAGCATTTTAAGGAACTGATATCAATGAAAAAGCGGTCCTTTGCTAGTCAGTCCAATCCCAAAAATAAGAGAGCCTGAGACACACCTGAACCCTGACGTAGCCATAATCCATTTCGCAGGGTAGCCTCTGCTTCCAAATGCTGAGTTGGCTCTCCCCATCGGGAGTGGTGCAGTTATGAGGCTGGAAAAGCGGATATGCACAGAAACCGGAAATGGAAACAAGGCTAGAGACTTGGAAAATTCCTGCTAGGCTTGGTGTGGTATCTGTAGAGTTCGCGGGCGCTAGGCCCTCATATTAGAATAATGGACCACGCAGACACGAATAGTTATGGTGCAGAACTGACCCCTGGCACGTGCGCCCGGCCTCTTTTATTGACAGGGTCACCTGACTGGTGACGCCTGTGGTGGGTGGGTGTAAGGTGTGTTACACTTGCGGGCAGAACACTAGAACGTGTCTGGCTAGACACGACATCCCCCCCCACCTTAATGAAAAGAAAGGAACAAAGGTCCAACCTGGAAGAAAAACAAACAAACTTTAAATAGCACTGATTGAGTTTCTTCAGGCCGTCAGCCAGGCGTCACTGGAGCTTTGGACTGCATGGCCATGATGTTTTAGTTGTCCTTGGCGACTTGCTTTAGACCGGCCTGGTCTCGCAGTGTCGAAGTCTATGTACAGAGTCCAGCATCAGTGCATTGGGAGATGTGGTGAGGTCCACTCTGGAGGATCTCTGTGTGTGAGGCCTTCCGGTCTTCGACTGTGACCTCCCTGCGTCCCGTGTGTGTCGAAGAGCCGCTGCCAAGGTATTTCTCCCGTTCGAACTCCCATTTCACAGGAACTCCACCGAGGCTCCTTGTCCCTGGATTTCCACGTGGGCTGTGCGGGCCTTTGCGCAGGCCGCGCTTGGGGTCGCTGCAGAACTTCCCACAGGGCCATGGTCTAGTCTTGTGTGGTCCCAGGGGTGGATCTTCCAATGGCCAGGTGCGCTCCACTTCGGTATGCTGCAGGTTGACGGGGGCACACACAGACGGTTCCTGGGTGGCTCGCTCATGGAACTCCGATTATCTGGAGTGTGTGGATTCGCGTTGGTGTTGCGATGCTCCTTGGTGGTGATGATGAACGGTGGTTGTTTCTCAGTTGGGCAGCAGGCGGCGGTCTGTTGTCTTGGGTGAGTTTGTGGAGCGAGAAGGACTGGAGGGGCTTCGCAGCTTGCCTTTATCTTGCTGAGGTTTTCTTTGCCCGTGTCATCTGTGGTGAGACACAGGGGATGTCGTCTGACTTATCCTGTCGGTGTTCGGGACTGACTGGTCGCGCTGGGAAGCGTTGGAGAGATGCTCGCGTCGCGCTGGCATCTTACGTTTGGTTCTCCTCGTTGGTCTGTCTCCAAGGACGTTGGTCTGGCTTCAGGACTGACGGTGTCACTGGGACGCTTTGGAGAGAAACTCGATTCGCGCTAGCTGCGACTTCCAGTTGGGTCTTCTCCATGGGCGTCGGTCCGGCTGGTGGCTGTCTGGTGTCTCTGGGTGTGCTCCTCCGGTGGTGGTACGAGTCTTCTGTCCTGTCGCTCTGCTCCTTTCCTCCTGCCCGTCTGTGGTGGTAGTTTGCCCTGTGGCGCTGTGCCACTGTTTCTTCTCTCTCCGCGGAGTGACATCGTGTCACTCTCTTCTCTCTCATTCGACCAGGATCTCACTTGGGGGTGGCGTCCTGCCGCGTGTCTCGTGGACCTCGCTGGGTGCCCAGACGGTCTCACCCTTCTTGTGAGCCTGTCTCAGGTTTGTCCTGTCAGTAGGACTTGTACTTCCCCTTGGGAAACTGTCATCGGACGGTCTCATCTTTCCTGTGGACCCGTCTCGGAACTGTCCTGTCAGTAGGACTTGTACTTCCTCTTGGGAACTTGCATCGGACGGTCTCATTTTTCCTATGGACCCGTCTCGGAACTGTCCTGTCAGTAGGACTTGTACTTCCTCTTGGGAACTTTCATCGGACGGTCTCATCTTTCCTGTGGACCCGTCTCGGATCTGTCCTGTCAGTAGGACTTGTACTTCCTCTTGGGAATTTCCATTGGCACCATCTTTTGTTCGGGGATACCGCAGTGGTTCTCCTTGATGCCTTCTGCACGCCTCCTTCTCTTCTAGGAGGTCTTGCACTCCTGGGTGCTTGCCCATGCAGTCACGCTTCTGGATGAGTCTGTCGCGCACCTCGGACTTGGCGCTCTTCTGCCCTCTTCGGGGTAACCGTGGTCCTGGTGGTCTGTCCATCCACCTCTTCGACCTCTTCCTGGTCACTCCTGCTTGGCGCGCTTCCGACTGCGCCTTTCGTTTTCTCCATGGAATTCGCTTGCTGCGCATTCTCTTCAGTCTTTCGCTCATGCAACTGTGGCAGCTGTTCCTGTGCAGCTGTAGCGTTTCCTATCCAATTGTGTCCTGTGAGTTGCATTTGCAGAGGGGAAGCATGGCAGTTAGGGTTGCCTATTCATATCCTGCTGGCAGTCAGTCACAGACCCTTCTACTTTTTTTCTTTATGCTTTACTCTTTTTCCTTTTCCTGGAGGAGGCCACTTGCCAGCAGGGTGGCTCTCTGTCAGTCAACTCTTCTCTGTGGGTCACAGCAGCCTCACTCTATGCTGCCGGTCTGTCCATAATAATACTGTTGTGCAAAAGTTCGGTATTGCAAATGGCCACTAGGTGGCGCAGCAGGGCTGGTTATCGCGGTCCGGCCGTTTTTCTTTGGAACTTCTACTGGTTCCATGGTGCTGCAGCTTGTCTTGCCCTCGCGGGTATCGTTGGTGCAGGGGAATGGAATGCAACTCGTGGCGGGTGCTGCCTTCTTTCCACCCGATGCCCTCAGGCTGCAGAAACTTCTGTCTCTTCCGTGAATGCTGCCTGAGATGCATTCACGAGGTCAGAGCCAGGATCGGCTTCAGCAGCTTTGCATGCGCTGCAGGCCTCGCTTCACCCCAGTCATGGGCTGTGCGTCTTGTCTGATAGCCACCGTCCGAATCTGCTTTACTGGGCACTCACACGCCGCAGGACTTCGCAGAGGGACTTCCTCCCCTTCACAGTAAGTGGGGTTTTTTTTTTTAAATCTTTATTGTCCCCGCTGAGGTGCGCTGTTGACCACTCGCTCAGGGTGCACTTCACTCATGCCCGGCAAGCTGCCTGGGCTGGGAGCACCTGGCTTCGCTGACTCCGACGTTGCCCTCCATTGCGGGTGGGGCACCACATCCCTAGCACCCACATCGACCATGCGCGCTGGGATAGCCGCCGCTCTCTCTCCTCCTGCTGCCCGGTAATTATTCTCCTTCAGTGCGGCGGCCAGACGTTCACTTTTAACTATTCCCGCCCCTCGCAGCAAACCCATGCACTTCACGGGCTGCGCGAGGGGGGCTGTAACTGCCGCCGGTGACTCTCCTTACCGGTGGCGATGCACCCTGCGCTGGGCGGCAGCTTTCGCTCACGCTGCACTTGCTGCTACGCGCCTTCGCCCCCATATGCGGCGCTTTCACTCCCTCTTGGTCCGGTTGGGGTCAGCGTCCTGGTGGGCTTCTGCAGTGGTCTCACTGTCCTTGCTGCTCCGCGGCCCTTCTGCTCACTTTCTTATACGGCCGCACACGAGGCAGTCGCCGCAGCCTCTCACATTTCACTCGCTGCGCTGGGGCTACTGGCTCTATAACGGGCACAGTTATCTTCCTCGCTGGGTCGGGTGAATGGGCAGCTACCCCACTCTCCCTCCTCTTCGCGGTAGGCTTTACCTTCTGCCTCCGATGCGGGGTGGTCTCCCGCGGACCTCCTTCTGCCCCGGGGCTCTCCACATGCCCCGCGGGTCATTAGGCGTGTCCTGCGCCGGTTCGCAGAGGGTGCCCTCTACACGGGCAGCATTCTCCCCTCAACCACCTTCAAGACGGCGGCTGCACACGCGGGTAAGTCCCGCTCGTCGCCAATGTAGAGTTCGCGGTCGCTAGGCCCGCATATTAGAATAATGGACCACGCAGACACGAATAGTTATGGTGCAGAACTGACCCCTGGCACGTGCGCCCGGCCTCTTTTATTGACAGGGTCACCTGACTGGTGACGCCTGTGGTGGGTGGGTGTAAGGTGTGTTACACTTGCGGGCAGAACACTAGAACGTGTCTGGCTAGACACGACAGTATCCTGACACATCCAGCCCACAAATCAGCCCTGAAGGCGAGGCCAACACTGCTCTCAATGGTAGATGCAGGATTTAGTGATGCAGAGAAAGAATGCTCCGTAGACATGGATTACCGACCGAACAACGCATGCCTTTACCACGTATGCCTTTACCACGCAAGGTAAATATATTGTAAGGTAAGTAAAATATATATATATATATATATATATATATATATATATATATATATCTACTGGCGGTCGCCAGTAGATAGTTATAGTTAAAACCTATTATCCATAGGAAATCCGCGACATTCTATTTGAAATAACGTTGGCGCCGGTTGACGAATCTTCGTGAAAGTTTCCAACTTGTTGGGGCGCTCCGGTCCGCTCCTATCCTGAAAGTCTCGGGGTGATACTTCAAGCGGGGGCCGAGAAAAGGGGGGGTCCCAAAACGCGTTTTCCCCATTCATTTTTCCATAGGAACCTTTAGTCGCAGCTACAGCCCGAACTGCTGAACGGAATTACACCAAATTTGGCAAAGAGGTAGCCCTTGGTTCAGTGTCGTGCCTTTTGCTTAAACGGTGTAAATCCGTTCAGTAGTTCCTGAGAAAATCAAAAGTAAAGTCACATATATATCTGGGCGGAGCCTAACCACACATGTCATCGTGAGATCTGATTGGCTGTCAGCACTTCATCCTGGAATTGCTGGCAGCCATCTTGGGACCAATATAAATGATAGTACCTCATTGAAATGCATTGTAGTGAATAGAAGATTTTGAGGGTCACCAAAAGGAGAACTATAAAGGGTGATAACAGGCTTTAGTTACATTAGAATTTATTTGTTGATGGTACCATACTAATTTTAGGAATTGTGGTGTATTCTAAGGTGATTTTACCATGTGAAAAACCTTCTGCTGGGATATCATGAATCATGTTTGAGAGAACACTATTTTCTCATGCTTGTCCCATGGAGGTTTGGAAGGTGCTCCAGAAGCTAAAATGAGAGCATATTTTCTGTAAATTCACATTATCTTTCTCACTCATGTGAGAATGAAGTCTGACATTCTCAGTAAAACATGTACATCCAACAAGGGCAGAGACTGTCAGTTGATTCCTTTGTGTTCTACTGCAGCTTCCCAGAGTGTTCTAAAGAACAACTAGAGTGCTAACTGCCTTACTTATGACAAAAGTATGGCACACCTGAAGCCATCTTGATTGGAATAAACTGGTAACACTTAAACAATTTAATTTAAAAAGGAACAAAATGATGGGGTTCATTTTGTCATAGAAATTATGGTTAGTGCTGTAGAAAGAAAAATTAGGACATGTTTCAAGTGTGATCTCAAATATCTTCCTGTTATATTTCAACAGGAGCAGCCTGCCAGTTGATGCCTTTGTGTTCTACTGCAGCTTCCCAGAGTGTTCTAAAAACAACTAGAGTGCTAACAGCCTTACTTATGACAAAAGTATGGCACACCTGAAGCCATCTTGATTGGAATAAACTGGTAACACTTAAAACATTTAATTTAAAAAGGAACAAAATGATGGGGTTCATTTTGTCATAGAAATTATGGTTCGTGCTGTAGAAAGAAAAATTAGGACATATTTCAAGTGTGATCTCAAATATCTTCCTGTTATGTTTCAACAGGAGCAGCCTGCCAGTTGATGCCTTTGTGTTCTACTGCAGCTTCCCAGAGTGTTCTAAAGAACAACTAGAGCGCTAACAGCCTTACTTATGACAAAAGTATGGCACACCTGAAGCCATCTTGATTGGAATAAACCGGTAACACTTAAAACATTTAATTTAAAAAGGAACAAAATGAGGGGTTCTTTTTGAAATAGAAATTATGGTTAGTGCTGCAGAAAGAAAAATTAGGGCATGTTTTAAGTGAGATCTCAAATCCTCTTCTATTTCATTAGAAAATTCTGACATGCAGACTGAAACAATCACTTTCAATACCAGCAGCAGACTACCAGTTAACTCCCTGGTGAGCAGTAGCTTTACTCCAGTGATCTAATGAGCAACTAGAGTGCTAACATTCTGAATTTATGGCAGATGTGAGACACATCTGAATGCCTTCTTGATGGAATCAAAGTAAAAAACTGAAAGCATTTCCTACTGAGGAGACTGCAGTAAATGAAGAAATTAGGAAACTTCATAACAAAGAAGTCTTCCAAGATGGCCACCAGTGAAAAAAGAGCCCAAATGTAGCACAAATATTACCCAGATGTAGCCCACATATAGCCCAATGACAAAAGTGTGCAAAACACTTTTTATTTTTAGTTTTTTTGCAGTTTTATGTAGTGCAGACTGGTCAGGTATTGGAGCATTTCATCTTAAAACATGACCCCCTACACTACAAAAACACCACTGCACTACCTTAAACCCTAAAACACTACCCCCAGCACGACCCCCTACACTACACAAGCACCACTGCACTATCCTAAACCCTAAAACACTACCCCCAGCACGACCCCCTACACTACCCAAATACCACTGCACTAACCTAAAACCTAAAACACTACCACCAGCACGACCCCCTACACAACCCAAACACCACTGCACTACCCTAAAACATGACCCCCTACACTACACAAACACCACTGCACTACCCTAAACCCTAAAACACTACCCCCAGCACGACCCCCTAAACTACACAAGCACCACTGCACTACCCTAAACCCTAAAACACTACCCCCAGCACGACCCCCTACACTACACAAACACCACTGCACTACCCTAAACCCTAAAACACTACCCCCAGCACGACCCCCTACACTACCCAAACACCACTGCACTACCCTAAAACATGATCCCCTACACTACACAAACACCACTGCACTACCCTAAACCCTAAAACACTACCCCCAGCACGACCCCTACACTACACAAGCACCACTGCACTACCCTAAACCCTAAAACACTACCCCTAGCACGACCCCCTACACTGCCCGAACACCACTGCACTGCCCTAAACCCTGAAACACCAGCCCCTGCATGACCCCCTTGTGAGAAGTTGGCCTGGCATATGCTGTCCACTAATTATAGTGGGCACCTTGCACCAGTCCAAATCGACTCTTATGGTAGGTAGGTTAAAGACAACCTTATTGAAAGCTATCCTAGTGGTAGCTGTGGAGAGCAGCCTTCAGGCTAAGTCTTGAAGGAATGTAAAGCAGCTTGTTTTACCAGTCTATAATCTCTTGAGTGACCAAATGAAAGAGCACCACACCAGGTATATATTCAAAATATATGTATTTATTACTAAACACACCCCTCTAGTCTCTTTATGAGGCTAGAGTTCGAAGTACATAGGTTATAAGATCTTAAATCACAGTAATAGCACAAATACACGTTTGGGCCCTAGGGGCGTACTCAAACCATATACCAATAAAGTGGTATGCGAACCACGACTGAACTAGACACTAGGCCTAGAGCCTCTAGAAGTGCTTGGACCACAAGGAACCACCCAAGGTAGTGACACAGGGGACCCACGGGAGACGCGTGCAGTGTAAATACACAACCGCGATACGCCGTTAACTTCTATGGAGAAAGTCGGGATCGGGAAAATAGAGGAAAGGGACACTTTAAAGAGGACTAGGACAAAACCCTTTGAGATCTAGGACTTTGAAGAGTCTCTACCCACGGGAGCACCGGAGTACTCGTGTTACCTCACCCAGGGAAGCCGGGTGCATAGGTGCCTTTCGGGGTCGGGTTTCGTCGTCGGTTCTTATGGCGATCTGCTGCAAAGTGCTGCTGGCGACCAGGAGAAAAGTGTCCGGGTGGATCCAAGAGTGGATCGGAGTTCTGAAGAACCTGAAAGCAGAGGGGACAGAGTCTGGGTCACTAGCCAGTGACCAGGGAGGTGATGGACGGATGCCCACCGATGTCGAGTGCTTCAGGTGCGTTGACGGTCGTCTCGTTTCTGCAGCCACGAGGTCCAGGAGGCGTTGTCGGCGACCAGGAGCAGGATTCGGGCTGGTACACGATGTCTGTCGAGTGCTGCGGTGTCGGCGACCAGATTGGACCCAACAAGCCTTGGCAACGGCAAGTCTCGATGTAGCTGAAGATCGTCGATGGTGCAGACCAGCAAGGTCTGTGGAACTCACCCAGCAAGGGTAAGTGAGGGCAGGCCTGGAGCAACCAGACTGCCAAGTAAAGAAAAGATTGGCCTTCGGTAAGGGCTACTAGCCAACGGGCTAGCGACCGCGAAGGAGCCTCGTGACGCCGCACGTGGAGCTGGCTTACAGGACACTCGTGGAGTGGGGGCCAGTGATCTTCGGTGCAGGTGGTGCTGGAGGCTAGGGCTACTCGGAGCCCAAAGCACGACTTCTTGGGAGACCCAGAAGATGGTGCACTTGCAAGTGTGCTCGGTGTCCAGGGGTCACGGTCTCACGTTACCCACGATAGCCACGGGCCTCAGCTTTGCTGGGGACTCAGGGTAGCCTCGGGAAGTCTGAGAATCCACCTCTGGTGATGCGATGACTTCGGCGTCCGACGGGAGCTTCAGTGATGCGAACCGGACAGATGCTTCTTTGGTGCCTGCCAAGCAGGGGAGTCACTCCTTGACCCCAAGGGAGATTCTTCAGTCCTCTAATCGTGAGTAGAGCGTCGAAGGTCCAGGATTCTGTGTCAGAGTTTCGTCCAGGTATAATCTAAAGTCCTAAGGACTGGGTTCCTACCTTTATTCCAAAAATAGGGGATGGACTACTCTGTGGCCCCACCTATGGGTGGGTCAGGGCAGAGGGGTGGCTACACCCTTTCCCTTTGTCCAGTTCGCGCCAAAGCAGGGGCTGCAAGCCCCTGATCCGGTTTGAACTGGGGTATGCACAGGGACACCAAATGTGCCCCCAGTGCAGGACTTCAAGGCACCCGAAAGTGCTCCCGCCCAGCCCCAATACACATTGTCCTGTCTGGGGAGGTGGTCACACCTCCCTGGGACAGGAAACCTATTGTCCAGGCCTCCCCTGCCGGAGTTTCGTCCAGCAGCAGGAGGCCAGACTCGTGTCTGTGGCAGTAGCATCCATTTTGTGATGCCAGGCTCTGGAAAGAAGTTACCGGACTCGTCAGAGTTAACATGCCTTTCCCTCTAGAAGGGTGGAATGCTACCCCGCCGCCAGAATTGGCGGGGGGTAGTATTCCAAGATGTTTGACACCAAACACGACATGTTTCGGTGCAGCCATTCCATAGTTAGCATTTTACCGCGAGGATATAATGCGTTTAAGAGTATATGGTCAGGCTGCACTACAAACAGCATCAGAGATGGTCTCCGAACGCTGCAGAGGGGCCCTGCTCATGCAGGGGCACCCTCTCACATAGAAACCATGCACTCTGCCTTTAGGATTGATAAGGCCTGCCTTAGGAGTGACTTATAGGTTTATATGTGTGTATGCATTTAGTGATATAGGTAACCTATACCACAGCAAGGGGTGCATGCACCACCTTACCCAGGCTGCAGTAGCAGACCTGTGGTGTCAGTTTGGATGGCCTACCAGGGGTGGCATAATACATGCTGCAGCCCCTGGCAGGCCTCTGAGGTACCTATGCCCTTGGTACATAGTATACCATATACTAGGGACTTACAAGGGCACTCCAGATCCCAATCAGAGATGTGCCTAAGGCACATGGAGACCCTTTTAAAGAGGAAACAGCTAGGCTGGGGTTCTGAATAGCAGGGCCCCAGCCAGACTAATGTCGAAAACCAGTGAAGTATCAGCAAAAAGTGGGGGTACCCCTGTGAAGCAGATCCTACTCTCCTACACCCCTACACTGCCCGAACACCACTGCACTGCCCTAAACCCTGAAACACCACCCCCAGCACGACCCCCTACACTGCCCGAACACCACTGCACTGCCCTAAACCCTGAAACACCACCCCCTTCACGACCCCCTACACTGCCCGAACACCACTGCACTGCCCTAAACCCTGAAACACCACCCCCAGCATGACCCCCTACACTGCCCGAACACCACTGCACTGCCCTAAACCCTGAAACACTACCCCCAGCAAGACCCCCTACACTGCCCGAACACCACTGCACTGCCCTAAACCCTGAAACACCACCCCCAGCACGACCCCCTACACTGCCCGAACACCACTGCACTGCCCTAAACCCTGAAACACTACCCCCAGCATGACCCCCTACACTGCCCAAACACCACTGCACTGCCCTAAACCTTGAAACACCAGCCCCTGCACGACCCCCTACACTGCCCGAACACCACTGCACTACCGTAAACCCTGAAACATCACCCCCAGCACGACCCCCTACACTGCCCGAGCACCACTGCACTGCCCTAAACCCTGAAACACCAGCCCCAGCACGGCCCCCTACACTGCCTGAGCACCACTGCACTGCCCTAAACCCTGAAACACCAGCCCCAGCACGACCGCCTACACTGCCCGAACACCACTGCACTGCCCTAAACCCTGAAACACCAGCCCCAGCACGACCCCCTACACTGCACGAACACCACTGCACTGCCCTAAACCGTGAAACACCAGCCTCAGCACGACCCCCTACACTGCCTGAACACCACTGCACTGCCCTGAACCCTGAAACACTACCCCCAGCAAGACCCCCTACACTGCCCGAACACCACTGCACTGCCCTAAACCCTGAAACATCACCCCCAGCAAGACCCCCTACACTGCCCGAACACCACTGCCCTAAACCCTGAAACACCACCCCCAGCAAGACCCCCTACACTGCCCAAACACCACTGCACTGCCCTAAACCCTGAAACACCAGCCCCAGCACGACCCCCTACACTGCCCGAACACCACTGCACTGCCCTAAACCCTGAAACACCACCCCCTGCACGACCCCCTACACTGCCCGAACACCACTGTACTGCCCTAAACCCTGAAACCCCACCCCCAGCATAACCCCCTACACTGCCAGAACACCACTGCACTGCCCTAAACCCTGAAACACCACCCCTGCACGACCCCCTACACTGCCCGAACACTACTGCACTGCCCTAAACCCTGAAACACCACCCCCAGCACGACCCCCTACACTGCACGAACACCACTGCACCGCCCTAAACCCTGAAACACTACCCCCAGCAAGACCCCCTACACTGCCCGAACACCACTGCACTGCCCTAAACCCTGAAACATCACCCCCAGCAAGACCCCCTACACTGCCCGAACACCACTGCCCTAAACCCTGAAACACCACCCCTAGCAAGACCCCCTACACTGCCCGAACACCACTGCACTGCCCTAAACCCTGAAACACCACCCCCAGCAAGACCCCCTACACTGCCCGAACACCACTGCACTTCCCTAAACCCTGAAACACCACCCCCAGCACGACCCCCTACACTTCCCGAACACCACTGCTCTGCCCAAAACCCTGAAACACCAGCCCCAGCACGACCCCCTACACTGCCCGAACACCACTGCACTGCCCTAAACCCTGAAACACCAGCCCCAGCACGACCCCCTACACTGCCCGAACACCACTGCCCTAAACCCTGAAACACCACCCCCAGCACGACCCCCTACACTTCCCAAACACCACTGCACTGCCCTAAACCCTGAAACACCAGCCCCAGCACAACCCCGTACACTGCCCGCACACCACTGCACTGCCCTAAACCCTGAAACACCAGCCCCAGCACAACCCCGTACACTGCCCGAACACCACTGCACTGCCCTAAACCCTGAAACACCAGCCCCAGCACGACCGCCTGCACTGCCCGAAAACTACTGCACTGCCCTAAACCCTGAAACACCACCCCCAGCAAGACTACCTACACTGGCCGAACACCACTGCACTGCCCTAAACCCTGAAACACCACCCCCTGCACGACCCCCTACACTGCCCAAACACTACTGCACTGCCCTAAACCCTGAAACACCACCCCTCAGCACGACACCCTACACTGCCCGAACACCACTGCACTGCCCTAAACCCTGAAACACCACCCCAGCACGACCCCCTACACTGCCCGAACACCACTGCACTAAACCCTGAAACACCACCCCTGCACGACCCCCTACACTGCCGGAATACCACTGCACTGCCCTAAACCCTGAAACACCACCCCCAGCAAGACCCCCTACACTGCCCTAACACCACTGCACTGCCCTAAACCCTGAAACATCACCCCCAGCACAACCCCCTACACTGCCTGAGCACCATTGCTCTGCCCTAAACCCTGAAACACTAGCCCCAGCACGACCCACTACACTGCCCGAACACCACTGCACTGCCCTAAACCCTGAAACACCACCCCCAGCACGACCCCCTACACTGCCCGAACACCACTGCACTGCCCTAAACCCTGAAACACCAGCCCCAGCAAGACCCCCTACACTGCCCGAACACCACTGCATTGCCCTAGACTCTGAAACACCAGCCCCAGCAAGACCCCCTACACTGCCCGAACACCACTGCATTGCCCTAGACTCTGAAACACCAGCCCCAGCAAGACCCCTACACTGCCCGAACACCACTGCACTGCCCTAAACCCTGAAACACCAGCCCAGCATGACCCCCTACACTGCCCGAACACCACTGCACTGCCCTAAACCCTGAAACACCAGCCCCAGCACGAACCCCTACACTGCCCGAACTCCACTGCACTGCCCTAAACCCTGAAACACCAGCCCCAGCACGACCCCCTACACTGCCCGAACACCACTGCACTGCCCTAAACTCTGAAACACCAGCCCCAGCACCACCCCCTACAATGCCCGAACACCACTGTACTGCCCTAAACCCTGAAACACCACCCCCTGCACCGCCCCCTACACTGCCCGAACACCACTGCACTGCCCTAAACCCTGAAACACCAGCCCCAGCACGACCCCCTACACTGCCCGAACACCACTGCACTGCCCTGAACCCTGAAACACTACCCCCAGCAAGACCCCCTACACTGCCCGAACACCACTGCACTGCCCTAAACCCTGAAACATCACCCCCAGCAAGACCCCCTACACTGCCCGAACACCACTGCCCCTAAACCCTGAAACACCACCCCCAGCAAGACCCCCTACACTGCCCAAACACCACTGCACTGCCCTAAACCCTGAAACACCAGCCCCAGCACGACCCCCTACACTGCCCGAACACCACTGCACTGCCCTAAACCCTGAAACACCACCCCCTGCACGACCCCCTACACTGCCCGAACACCACTGTACTGCCCTAAACCCTGAAACCCCACCCCCAGCATAACCCCCTACACTGCCAGAACACCACTGCACTGCCCTAAACCCTGAAACACCACCCCCTGCACGACCCCCTACACTGCCCGAACACTACTGCACTGCCCTAAACCCTGAAACACCACCCCCAGCACGACCCCCTACACTGCACGAACACCACTGCACCGCCCTAAACCCTGAAACACTACCCCCAGCAAGACCCCCTACACTGCCCGAACACCACTGCACTGCCCTAAACCCTGAAACATCACCCCCAGCAAGACCCCCTACACTGCCCGAACACCACTGCCCTAAACCCTGAAACACCACCCCTAGCAAGACCCCCTACACTGCCCGAACACCACTGCACTGCCCTAAACCCTGAAACACCACCCCCAGCAAGACCCCCTACACTGCCCGAACACCACTGCACTGCCCTAAACCCTGAAACACCACCCCCAGCACGACCCCCTACACTTCCCGAACACCACTGCTCTGCCCAAAACCCTGAAACACCAGCCCCATCACAACCCCCTACACTGCCCGAACACCACTGCACTGCCCTAAACCCTGAAACACCAGCCCCAGCACGACCCCCTACACTGCCCGAACACCACTGCCCTAAACCCTGAAACACCACCCCCAGCACGACCCCCTACACTTCCCAAACACCACTGCACTGCCCTAAACCCTGAAACACCAGCCCCAGCACAACCCCGTACACTGCCCGCACACCACTGCACTGCCCTAAACCCTGAAACACCAGCCCCAGCACAACCCCGTACACTGCCCGAACACCACTGCACTGCCCTAAACCCTGAAACACCAGCCCCAGCACGACCGCCTGCACTGCCCGAAAACTACTGCACTGCCCTAAACCCTGAAACACCACCCCCAGCAAGACTACCTACACTGGCCGAACACCACTGCACTGCCCTAAACCCTGAAACACCACCCCTGCACGACCCCCTACACTGCCCAAACACTACTGCACTGCCCTAAACCCTGAAACACCACCCCTCAGCACGACACCCTACACTGCCCGAACACCACTGCACTGCCCTAAACCCTGAAACACCACCCCAGCACGACCCCCTACACTGCCCGAACACCACTGCACTAAACCCTGAAACACCACCCCTGCACGACCCCCTACACTGCCGGAACACCACTGCACTGCCCTAAACCCTGAAACACCACCCCCAGCACGACCCCCTACACTGCCCTAACACCACTGCACTGCCCTAAACCCTGAAACATCACCCCCAGCACAACCCCCTACACTGCCTGAGCACCATTGCTCTGCCCTAAACCCTGAAACACTAGCCCCAGCACGACCCACTACACTGCCCGAACACCACTGCACTGCCCTAAACCCTGAAACACCACCCCCAGCACGACCCCCTACACTGCCCGAACACCACTGCACTGCCCTAAACCCTGAAACACCAGCCCCAGCAAGACCCCCTACACTGCCCGAACACCACTGCATTGCCCTAGACTCTGAAACACCAGCCCCAGCAAGACCCCCTACACTGCCCGAACACCACTGCATTGCCCTAGACTCTGAAACACCAGCCCCAGCAAGACCCCCTACACTGCCCGAACACCACTGCACTGCCCTAAACCCTGAAACACCAGCCCCAGCATGACCCCCTACACTGCCCGAACACCACTGCACTGCCCTAAACCCTGAAACACCAGCCCCAGCACGAACCCCTACACTGCCCGAACTCCACTGCACTGCCCTAAACCCTGAAACACCAGCCCCAGCACGACCCCCTACACTGCCCGAACACCACTGCACTGCCCTAAACTCTGAAACACCAGCCCCAGCACCACCCCCTACAATGCCCGAACACCACTGTACTGCCCTAAACCCTGAAACACCACCCCCTGCACCGCCCCCTACACTGCCCGAACACCACTGCACTGCCCTAAACCCTGAAACACCACCCCCTGCACGACCCCCTACACTGCCCGAACACCACTGTACTGCCCTAAACCCTGAAACACCACCCCCTACACTGCCCAAACACCACTGCACTGCCCTAAACCCTGAAACACCACCCCTGCACCACCCCCTACACTGCCCGAACACCACTACACTGCCCTAAACCCTGAAACACCACCCCCAGCATGACCCCTTTACTGCTCGAACACCACTGCACTGCCCCAATTCCTGAAACACCACCCCCAGCATGACCCCCTACACTGCCCGAACACCACTGCCCTAAACCCTGAAACACCACCCCTGCACGACCCCCTACACTGCCCGAACACCACTGCACTGCCCTAAACCCAGAAACACCACCCCCTGCACGACCCCCTACACTGCCCGAACACCACTGCACTGCCCTAAACCCTGAAACACCACCCCCAGCACGACCCCCTACACTGCCCGAACACCACTGCACTGCCCTAAACCCTAAAACACCACCCCCAGCACGACCCCCTACACTGCCCGAACACCACTGCACTGCCCTAAACCCTAGAACACTACCTCCAGCATGACCCCCTGCACTACCTGAACACCACTGCACTACCCTAAACCCTAAAATACTCCCCCAGCACGACCCCCTACACTACCCGAACACCACTGCACTGCCCTAAACCCTAAAACACTCCCCCAGCACGACCCCCTACACTACCTAAACACCACTGCACTGCCCTAAACCCTAAAACACTACCCCCGCATGACCCCCTACACTACCCAAATACCAATGCACTACCCTAATCCCTAAAACACTACCCCCCGCACAACCCCCTACACTACGCAAAGACCACTGCACTACCCTAAACTCTAAAACAATACCCCCGCACTACTCCCTACACTACCCAAAGACCACTGCACTACCCTAAACCCTAAAACACGACCTCCTACACTACACAAACACCACTGCACTACCCTAAACCCTAAAATACTACCCCCAGCACGAACCCCTACACTACCCAAACACCACTGCACTACCCTAAACCATAAAACACTACCCCCAGCAGTACCCCCTACGCTACCCAAACACCACTGCACTACCCTAAACCCTAAAACACTACCCCCAGCAGTACCCCCTACACTACCCAAACACCATTGCACTACCCTAAACCCTAAAACACTACCCCCAGCAGTATCCCCTACACTACCCAAACACCACTGCACTACCCTAAAACCCTAAAACACTAACCCCAGCACGACCCCCTACACTACCCAAACACCACTGTACTACCCTAAACCCTAAAACACTCCCCCAGCATAACTCCCTACACTACCCAAACACCACTGCACTACCCTAAACCCTAAATCTACCCCCAGCATGACCCCCTACACTACACAAACACCACTGCACTACCCTAAACCCTAAAACACTACCCCCAGCACGACCCTCTTCACTACCTAAACACAACTGCACAATTTGTTACAGGCGTTGCAACGCAGGCCTGTGGTGCTTACTGGAAGTACCTGGTGGGCTAGTTGGGCCCCAGGGACTCTCAGGATTCAAGGTGACCTAATCCCCCAACTTAAAACGCGCCACGGGGCGCATTTGCACAGTGGTGAAGGGAGGGGCGGGGCCTCAGGTGACATGTGCGCAAACACGCCCTGTGGTGCGTTTTAAGTTGGGGAGTTAATTCCTTTGAATCCTGGGGGCCAACTAGCCCACCAGGTACCTTCAGTAAGCACAACAGAGTTGCGTTGCAGAGAGGTGAAAAAGGTGCGTGGCCTCGGAACGCCTCTCTGCAACTCAGCTCTGTGGTCCTAACTGTAGGTACCTGGGGGCTAGTTGGGCCCCATGGACCCTCAGGATTCAAGGGAACTTAATCCCGCAACTTAAAACGCGCCACGGGGCGCGTTTGCACACATGTCACCTCAGGCCCCCCCTCCCTTCACCACTGTGCAAACCCGCACTGGCTCTGGTTAGTCAGAGTCAGTTACCACCAGTACCCGTCTGAAAAAGTTGTGGGCACAGGATGATTTTGCAACAAGGCCTCTTTCTGCTCCTCTGTTGGTTCTTTCTGCACATCTTTTGCTTCTTTCTGTGCGTTTTTTCTTCTTTCTTCACATGTCCTACCTCTGTTGGCATAGTTAGAAACTAGCATTTAAAAAACCTTTGAAATTCACTTAAAAATCATAGGTTTCAGGCACGTTATAGTTAGAAATTAGCATTTAAAAAACCTCTGAAATTCACTGAAAAAACCATAGGTTTCAGGCACGTTATAGTTAGAAATTAGCATTTAAAAAACCTTTGAAATTCACTGAAAAAACCATAGGTTTCAGACACGTTATAGTTAGAAATTAGCATTTAAAAAAACCTTTGAAATTCACTGAAAAAACCATAGGTTTTAGGGACAGTTATAGTTAGTTGGACATTGCACTCGTACAAAACCCGTGAAATTCCCCTGTTATAGTTAGTTCAGCTAACTATAACTCGCGCCCCGCAATGCACTGCTGATGACGTCACATATTACATCACTCATGACATGGTCAGTGACATCACTGATGACATCACTGATGACATCTCAAATGACATCACTGATGACATCATTGATGACATCATCCACGTGATAATCTGATGCACCTCCTCACACCCTAATATAACCTTTGATACACCCACTCTAAATTACAGACTGCCATTCGCAAAACCATAGACACTCCAACACCAATAACTACATACCCACTCACTGATTCTTAGGTCTACACACACATCCACTCACTCACCCGTACAGTCACTCATACTTACGGTCACTCAGTACA
This sequence comes from Calotriton arnoldi, assembly GCA_963921515.1. Classification (NCBI taxonomy): domain Eukaryota; kingdom Metazoa; phylum Chordata; class Amphibia; order Caudata; family Salamandridae; genus Calotriton; species Calotriton arnoldi. The sequence goes on along the minus strand of CAWUFW010004403.1, from coordinate 1,255,990 downwards.
GGACTATCATATGCACTCATACTCCTATATAGACACTCAAACACCGCCACTCATCCATAGAGGTACTCACACACCTAGTCAGTCATGCAAATAATTAAACACACTGCCATTTACTCACCTATACAGTTATACACACACCAGCTCACTTACTCATACAAATACTAGCACATTCTTACGCTCTTATACAATGACTGATACAAGCACACACTCATCCATACAGTCACTCTCACAATAACACACTCTCGCTTATAGCCATTTAAATACTCTAACACACATATATACTGCCTTTTACATATGTAGCTACTCACACATGTACCACTGGGATATACATTCACTCACTAACACACTCTTACACACACTTACCCACCCATACAGTCTATCACAGATGCACTCTTGAAACCATCCACCCAGTGAATCACCCACTCACACATCTATGCACAGAGTCGCACACACCCCACCCACACAAACACTCAGGCACCCATACAGATACTCAGACAACCAATCAATAACTCATATAGACACTCATGTAGCTATTCCCAAACACATGCAGCCACTTACACAGCAACAGACAGACGGATACAGACATTCACCCAGTTTAGTCACTAACCCATGCATTCAGTAAGATACGTTTAATCACTCACTTATAGAGTTAGTCACGCACCTACTAAATCATCCATACAGACACTTATACACCCACTCATTCTTCAATACGCCTTTCCCTATATATAGTAAAAATATTTAAACTTTACAGAAACACACAGTCACTGGATGATGTAATCAGTGATGTCATTTGAGATGTCATCAGTGATGTCATCAGTGATGTCACTGACCATGTCATGAATGATGTAATATGTGATGTCATCAGCAGTGCATTGCGGGGGCGCGAGTTATAGTTAGCTGAACTAACTATAACGGGGGAATTTCACGGGTTTTGTACGAGTGCAATGTCCAACTAACTATAACTGTCCCTAAAACCTATGGTTTTTTCAGTGAATATATATATATATATATATACACACACACACATATGTATTTACATTTATGGTGTGTGTTTTATGAGTGTATTTTTCTTTTTGTTAATTAATATATTTAGTATTACTGCAGCTCGAATCTCTAATTTGAAGTCCCCGCTCTGCCTCTCGCGCTCTCTCTCTCTCTCTCTCTCTCTACATATATATATTATCTACTGGCGGTCGCCAGTAGATAGTTATAGTTAGGACCTATTTTCCATAGGAAATCCGCGACATTCTATTTGAAATAGCTCTTGCGTCGGTTGACGAATCTTCGCAAAATTTTCAAACTTTATGGCCCGCTCCGGTCCGCTCCTACCCTGAACGTTTCGGGGTGATTCGTCAAGCGGGGGCCGAGAAAAAAGGGGGGTCCCAAAACGTGTTTTCCCCATTCATTTTCCCATAGGAAACTTTAGACACGGCTACAGCCCGAACTGCTGAACGGAATTACACAAAATTTGGCAAAGAGGTAGCTCTTGGTTCAGAAAGAACCCTTTTTGTTAAATGGTGTAAATCCGTTCAGTAGTTGCGGAGAAATTAAAAAAATAAGAGTCAGAAAATCAATTTCCCATAGGAAACTTTATTCAAGGCTACAGCTCGAACTGCTGAACGGAATTACACCAAATTTGGCAAAGAGGTAGTTCTTGGTTCAGAAAGAACCCTTTTGTTAATGGTGTAAATCCGTTCAGTAGTTGCTGAGAAAATCAAAAGTAAAAACACATATATATCTGGGCGGAGCCTAACCACACATGTCATCGTGAGATCTGATTGGCTGTCAGCACTTCATCCTGGAATTGCTGGCAGCCATCTTGGGACCGATATAAATGATAGTACCCCATTGAAATGCATTGTAGTGAATCAAAGATTTTGAGGGTTACCAAAAGGAGAACTATAAAGGGTGATAACAGACTTTGGTTACATTAGAATTCATTTGTTGATGGTACCATACTAATTTCAGGAATTGTGGTGTGTTCTAAGGTGATTTTACCCTGTGAAAAACCTTCTGCTGGGATATCATGAATCATGTTTGAGAGAAAACTATTTTCACATGCTTGTCCCATACAGTTTTGGAAGGTGCTCCAGAAGCTAAAATGAGAGCATATTTTCTGTAAATTCACATTATCTTTCTCAGTCATGTGAGAATGAAGTCTGACATTCTCAGTAAAACATGTACATCCAACAAGGGCAGAGACTGTCAGTTGATTCCTTTGTGTTCTACTGCAGCTTCCCAGAGTGTTCTAAAGAACAACTAGAGTGCTAACAGCCTTACTTATGACAAAAGTATGGCACACCTGAAGCCATCTTGATTGGAATAAACTGGTAACACTTAAAACATTTAATTTAAAAAGGAACAAAACGATGGGGTTCATCTTGTCATAGAAATTATGGTTAGTGCTCTGGAAAGAAAAATTAGGACATGTTTCAAGTGTGATCTCAAATATCTTCCTGTTATATTTCAACAGGAGCAGCCTGTCAGTTGATGCCTTTGTGTTCTACTGCAGCTTCCCAGAGTGTTCTAAAGAACAACTAGAGTGCTAACAGCCTTACTTATGACAAAAGTATGGCACACCTGAAGCCATCTTGATTGGAATAAACTGGTAACACTTAAAATATTTAATTTAAAAAGGAACAAAATGATGGGGTTCATTTTGTCATAGAAATTATGGTTAGTGCTGTAGAAAGAAAAATTAGGACATGTTTCAAGTGTGATCTCAAATATCTTCCTGTTATATTTCAACAGGAGCAGCCTGTCAGTTGATGCCTTTGTGTTCTACTGCAGCTTCCCAGAAGTGTTCTAAAGAACAACTAGAGTGCTAACAGTCTTACTTATGACAAAAGTATGGCACACCTGAAGCCATCTTGATTGGAGTAAACTGGTAACACTTAAAACATTTAATTTAAAAAGGAACAAAATGAGGGGGTTCATTTTGCCATAGAAATTATGGTTAGTGCTGTAGAAAGAAACATTAGGACATGTTTTAAGTGAGATCTCAAATATCTTCCTGTTATATTTCAACAGGAGCAGCCTGTCAGTTGATGCCTTTGTGTTCTACTGCAGCTTCCTAGAGTGTTCTAAAGAACAACTAGAGTGCTAACAGCCTTACTTATGACAAAAGTATGGCACACCTGAAGCCATCTTGATTGGAATAAACTGGTAACACTAAAACATTTAATTTAAAAAGGAACAAAATGAGGGGTTCATTTTGCCATAGAAATTATGGTTAGTGCTGCAAAAAGAAAATTTAGTGCATGTTTTAAGTGAGATCTCAAATCCTCTTCTATTTCATTAGAAAATTCTGACATGCAGACTGAAACAATTACTTTCAATACCAGCAGTAGACTTCCAGTTAACTCCTTGGTGAGCAGTAGCTTTACTACAGTGATCTAATGAACAACTAGAGTGCTAACATTCTGAATTTATGGCAAATGTGTGACACATCTGAATGCCTTCTTGATGGAATCAAAGTAAAAACTGAAAGCATTTCCTACTGAGGAGACTGCAGTAAATGAGGAAATTAGGAAACTTCATAACAAAGAAGTCTTCCAAGATGGCCACCAGTGAAAAAGAGCCCAAATGTAGCACAAATATTACCCAGATGTAGCCCACATATAGCCCAATGACAAAAGTGTGAAAAACACTTTTTATTTTTAGTTTTTTTGCAGTTTTATGTAGTGCAGACTGGTCAGGTATTGGAGCGTTGCATCTTAAAACATGACCCCCTACACTACAAAAACACCACTGCACTACCCTAAACCCTAAAACACTACCCCCAGCACGACCCCCTACACTACACAAACACCTCTGCACTACCCTAAACCCTAAAACACTACCCCAACACCACTGCACTAACCTAAATCCTAAAACACTACCCCCAGCACGACCCCCTACACTACCCAAACACCACTGCACCACCCTAAAACATGACCCCCTACACTACACAAACACCACTGCACTACCCTAAACCCTAAAACACTACCCCCAGCATGACCCCTACACTACACAAGCACCACTGCACTACGCTAAACCCTAAAACACTACCCCCAGCACGACCCCCTACACTACACAAACACCACTGCACTACCTTAAACCCTAAAACACTACCCCCAGCACGACCCCCTACACTACCCAAACACCACTGCACTAACCTAAAACCTAAAACACTACCCCCAGCACGACATCCTACACTACCCAAACACCACTGCACTACCCTAAAACATGACCCCTACACTACACAAACACCACTGCACTACCCTAAACCCTAAAACACCACCCCCAGCACGACCCCCTACACTACACAAGCACTACTGAACTACCCTAAACCCTGAAACACCACCCCCAGCACGACCCCCTACACTGCCCGAACACCACTGCACTGCCCTAAACCCTGAAACACCACCCCCAGCACGACCCCCTACACTGCCCGAACACCACTGCACTGCCCTAAACCCTGAAACACCACCCCCAGCAAGACCCCCTGCACTGCCCGAACACCACTGCACTGCCCTAAACCCTGAAACACCACCCCCAGCACGACCCCCTGCACTGCCCGAACACCACTGCACTGCCCTAAACCCTGAAACACCACCCCCAGCACGACCCCGTACACTGCCCGAACACCACTGCACTGCCCTAAACCCTGAAACAGCAGCCCCAGCACGACCCCCTACACTGCCCGAACACCACTGCACTACCCTAAACCCTCAAACACCAGCCCCAGCACGACCCCCTACACTGCCAGAACACCACTGCACTGCCCTAAACCCTGAAACGCCAGCCCCAGCAAGACCCCCTACACTGCCCGAACACCACTGCACTGCCCTAAACCCTGAAACACCACCCCCAGCAAGACCCCCTACACTGCCCGAACACCACTGCACTAAAGCCTGAAACACCACCCCCAGCAAGACCACCTACACTGGCCGAACACCACTGCACTGCCCTAAACCCTGAAACACCACCCCCTGCACGACCCCCTACACTGCCCGAACACCACTGCACTGCCCTAAACCCTGAAACACCACCCCCAGCACAACCCCGTACACTGCCCGAACACCACTGCACTGCCCTAAACCCTGAAACAGCAGCCCCAGCACGACCCCCTACACTGCCCGAACACCACTGCACTACCCTAAACCCTCAAACACCAGCCCCAGCACGACCCCCTACACTGCCAGAACACCACTGCACTGCCCTAAACCCTGAAACGCCAGCCCCAGCAAGACCCCTACACTGCCCGAACACCACTGCACTGCCCTAAACCCTGAAACACCACCCCCAGCACGACCCCCTACACTGCCCGAACACCACTGCACTGCCCTAAACCCTGAAACACCACCCCCAGCACAACCCCGTACACTGCCCGAACACCACTGCACTGCCCTAAACCCTGAAACAGCAGCCCCAGCACGACCCCCTACACTGCCCGAACACCACTGCACTACCCTAAACCCTCAAACACCAGCCCCAGCACGACCCCCTACACTGCCAGAACACCACTGCACTGCCCTAAACCCTGAAATGCCAGCCCCAGCAAGACCCCCTACACTGCCCGAACACCACTGCACTGCCCTAAACCCTGAAACACCACCCCCAGCAAGACCCCCTACACTGCCCGAACACCACTGCACTACCAAGCCCTCAAACACCACCCCCAGCAAGACCACCTACACTGGCCGAACACCACTGCACTGACCCTAAACCCTGAAACACCACCCCCTGCACGACCCCTACACTGCCCGAACACCACTGCACTGCCCTAAACCCTGAAACACCACCCCTCAGCACAACACCCTACACTGCCCGAACACCACTGCACTGCCCTAAACCCTGAAACACCACCCCCAGCAAGACCCCCTACACTGCCCGAACACCACTGCACTGCCCTAAACCCTGAAACACCACCCCCAGCACGACCCCCTACACTGCCCGAACACCACTGCACTGCCCTAAACCCTGAAACACCACCCCTCAGCACAACACCCTACACTGCCCGAACACCACTGCACTGCCCTAAACCCTGAAACACCACGCCCAGCACGACCCCCTACACTGCCCGAACACCACTGCACTGCCCTAAACCCTGAAACATCAACCCCAGCAAGACCCCCTACACTGCCTGAACACCACTGCCCTAAACCCTGAAACACCACCCCCTACACTGCATGAACACCACACCACTGCCCTAAACCCTGAAACACCACCTCCAGCAAAACCCCCTACACTGCCTGAACACCATTGCTCTGCCCTAAATCCTGAAACACTAGCCCCAGCACGACCCCCTACACTGCCCGAACACCACTGCACTGCCCTAAACCCTGAAACACCACCCCCAGCACGACCCCCTACACTGCCAGAACACCACTGCACAGCCCTAAACCCTGAAACACCACCCCCAGCACGACCCCCTACACTGCCCGAACACCACTGCACTGCCCTAAACCCTGAAACACCACCCCCTGCACGATCCCCTACACTGCCCGAACACTACTGCACTGCCCTAAACCCTGAAACACCACCCCCAGCACGACCCCCTACACTGCACGAACACCACTGCACTGCCCTAAACCCCTAAACACTACCCCCAGCAAGACCCCCTACACTGCCCGAACACCACTGCACTGCCCTAAACCCTGAAACATCACCCCCAGCAAGACCCCCTACACTGCCCGAACACCACTGCCCTAAACCCTGAAACACCACCCCCAGCAAGACCCCCTACACTGCCCGAACACCACTGCACTGCCCTAAACCCTGAAACACCACCCCCAGCACGACCCCCTACACTGCCCGAACACCACTGCACTGCCCTAAACCCTGAAACACCACCCCCAGCACGACCCCCTACACTGCCCGAACACCACTGCACTGCCCTAAACCCTGAAACACCAGCCCCAGCACGACCCCCTACACTGCCCGAACACCACTGCACTACCCTAAACCCTCAAACACCAGCCCCAGCACGACCCCCTACACTGCCAGAACACCACTGCACTGCCCTAAACCCTGAAACGCCAGCCCCAGCAAGACCCCCTACACTGCCCGAACACCACTGCACTGCCCTAAACCCTGAAACACCACCCCCAGCAAGACCCCCTACACTGCCCGAACACCACTGCACTAAAGCCTGAAACACCATCCCCAGCAAGACCACCTACACTGGCCGAACACCACTGCACTGCCCTAAACCCTGAAACACCACCCCCTGCACGACCCCCTACACTGCCCGAACACCACTGCACTGCCCTAAACCCTGAAACACCACCCCCAGCACAACCCCGTACACTGCCCGAACACCACTGCACTGCCCTAAACCCTGAAACAGCAGCCCCAGCACGACCCCCTACACTGCCCGAACACCACTGCACTACCCTAAACCCTCAAACACCAGCCCCAGCACGACCCCCTACACTGCCAGAACACCACTGCACTGCCCTAAACCCTGAAACGCCAGCCCCAGCAAGACCCCCTACACTGCCCGAACACCACTGCACTGCCCTAAACCCTGAAACACCACCCCCAGCACGACCCCTACACTGCCCGAACACCACTGCACTGCCCTAAACCCTGAAACACCACCCCCAGCACAACCCCGTACACTGCCCGAACACCACTGCACTGCCCTAAACCCTGAAACAGCAGCCCCAGCACGACCCCCTACACTGCCCGAACACCACTGCACTACCCTAAACCCTCAAACACCAGCCCCAGCACGACCCCCTACACTGCCAGAACACCACTGCACTGCCCTAAACCCTGAAATGCCAGCCCCAGCAAGACCCCCTACACTGCCCGAACACCACTGCACTGCCCTAAACCCTGAAACACCACCCCCAGCAAGACCCCCTACACTGCCCGAACACCACTGCACTAAAGCCTGAAACACCACCCCCAGCAAGACCACCTACACTGGCCGAACACCACTGCACTGACCTAAACCCTGAAACACCACCCCCTGCACGACCCCCTACACTTCCCGAACACCACTGCACTGCCCTAAACCCTGAAACACCACCCCCTGCACGCCCCCTACACTGCCCGAACACCACTGCACTGCCCTAAACCCTGAAACACCACCCCTCAGCACAACACCCTACACTGCCCGAACACCACTGCACTGCCCTAAACCCTGAAACACCACGCCCAGCACGACCCCCTACACTGCCCGAACACCACTGCACTGCCCTAAACCCTGAAACATCAACCCCAGCAAGACCCCCTACACTGCCTGAACACCACTGCCCTAAACCCTGAAACACCACCCCCTACACTGCATGAACACCACACCACTGCCCTAAACCCTGAAACACCACCTCCAGCAAAACCCCTACACTGCCTGAACACCATTGCTCTGCCCTAAATCCTGAAACACTAGCCCCAGCACGACCCCCTACACTGCCCGAACACCACTGCACTGCCCTAAACCCTGAAACACCACCCCCAGCACGACCCCCTACACTGCCAGAACACCACTGCACAGCCCTAAACCCTGAAACACCACCCCCAGCACGACCCCCTACACTGCCCGAACACCACTGCACTGCCCTAAACCCTGAAACACCACCCCCTGCACGATCCCCTACACTGCCCGAACACTACTGCACTGCCCTAAACCCTGAAACACCACCCCCAGCACGACCCCCTACACTGCACGAACACCACTGCACTGCCCTAAACCCCTAAACACTACCCCCAGCAAGACCCCCTACACTGCCCGAACACCACTGCACTGCCCTAAACCCTGAAACATCACCCCCAGCAAGACCCCCTACACTGCCCGAACACCACTGCCCTAAACCCTGAAACACCACCCCCAGCAAAACCCCCTACACTGCCCGAACACCACTGCACTGCCCTAAACCCTGAAACACCACCCCCAGCACGACCCCCTACACTGCCCGAACACCACTGCACTGCCCTAAACCCTGAAACACCACCCCCAGCACGACCCCCTACACTGCCCGAACACCACTGCACTGCCCTAAACCCTGAAACACCACCCCCAGCACGACCCCCTGCACTGCCCGAACACCACTGCACTGCCCTAAACCCTGAAACACCACCCCCAGCACAACCCCGTACACTGCCCGAACACCACTGCACTGCCCTAAACCCTGAAACAGCAGCCCCAGCACGACCCCCTACACTGCCCGAACACCACTGCACTACCCTAAACCCTCAAACACCAGCCCCAGCACGACCCCCTACACTGCCAGAACACCACTGCACTGCCCTAAACCCTGAAACGCCAGCCCCAGCAAGACCCCCTACACTGCCCGAACACCACTGCACTGCCCTAAACCCTGAAACACCACCCCCAGCAAGACCCCCTACACTGCCCGAACACCACTGCACTAAAGCCTGAAACACCACCCCCAGCAAGACCACCTACACTGGCCGAACACCACTGCACTGCCCTAAACCCTGAAACACCACCCCCTGCACGACCCCCTACACTGCCCGAACACCACTGCACTGCCCTAAACCCTGAAACACCACCCCAGCACAACCCCGTACACTGCCCGAACACCACTGCACTGCCCTAAACCCTGAAACAGCAGCCCCAGCACGACCCCTACACTGCCCGAACACCACTGCACTACCCTAAACCCTCAAACACCAGCCCCAGCACGACCCCCTACACTGCCAGAACACCACTGCACTGCCCTAAACCCTGAAACGCCAGCCCCAGCAAGACCCCCTACACTGCCCGAACACCACTGCACTGCCCTAAACCCTGAAACACCACCCCCAGCACGACCCCCTACACTGCCCGAACACCACTGCACTGCCCTAAACCCTGAAACACCACCCCCAGCACAACCCCGTACACTGCCCGAACACCACTGCACTGCCCTAAACCCTGAAACAGCAGCCCCAGCACGACCCCCTACACTGCCCGAACACCACTGCACTACCCTAAACCCTCAAACACCAGCCCCAGCACGACCCCCTACACTGCGAGAACACCACTGCACTGCCCTAAACCCTGAAATGCCAGCCCCAGCAAGACCCCCTACACTGCCCGAACACCACTGCACTGCCCTAAACCCTGAAACACCACCCCCAGCAAGACCCCCTACACTGCCCGAACACCACTGCACTAAAGCCTGAAACACCACCCCCAGCAAGACCACCTACACTGGCCGAACACCACTGCACTGACCTAAACCCTGAAACACCACCCCCTGCACGACCCCCTACACTGCCCGAACACCACTGCACTGCCCTAAACCCTGAAACACCACCCCCTGCACGCCCCCTACACTGCCCGAACACCACTGCACTGCCCTAAACCCTGAAACACCACCCCTCAGCACAACACCCTACACTGCCCGAACACCACTGCACTGCACTAAACCCTGAAACACCACGCCCAGCACGACCCCCTACACTGCCCGAACACCACTGCACTGCCCTAAACCCTGAAACATCAACCCCAGCAAGACCCCCTACACTGCCTGAACACCACTGCCCTAAACCCTGAAACACCACCCCCTACACTGCATGAACACCACACCACTGCCCTAAACCCTGAAACACCACCTCCAGCAAAACCCCCTACACTGCCTGAACACCATTGCTCTGCCCTAAATCCTGAAACACTAGCCCCAGCACGACCCCCTACACTGCCCGAACACCACTGCACTGCCCTAAACCCTGAAACACCACCCCCAGCACGACCCCCTACACTGCCCGAACACCACTGCACTGCCCTAAACCCTGAAACACCAGCCCCAGCAAGACCCCCTACACTGCCCGAACACCACTGCACTGCCGTAGACTCTGGAACACCAGCCCCAGCAAGACCCCCTACACTGCCCGAACACCACTGCACTGCACTGCCCTAAACCCTGAAACACCAGCCCCAGCATGACCCCCTACACTGCCCGGACACCACTGCACTGCCCTAAACCCTGAAACACCAGCCCCAGCACTACCACCTACACTGCCCGAACACCACTGCACTGCCCTAAACCCTGAAACACCAGCCCCAGCACAATCCCCTACACTGCCCGAACACCACTGCACTGCCCTAAACCCTGAAACACCACCCCCTGCACCACCCCCTACACTGCCCGAACACCACTGCACTGCCCTAAACCCTGAAACACCACCCCCTGCACCACCCCCTACACTGCCCGAACACCACTGCACTGCCCTAAACCCTGAAACACAAACCCTGAAACACCACCCCCAGCACGACCCCCTTTACTGCTCGAACAGCACTGCACTGCCCCAAACCCTGAAACACCACCCCCAGCACAACCCCCTACACTGCCCAAACACCACTGCCCTAAACCCTGAAACACCACCCCCTGCACGACCCCCTACACTGCCCGAACACCACTCACTGCCCTAAACCCTGAAACACCACCCCCTACACTGCCCGAACACCACTGCACTGCCCTAGACCCTGAAACACCACCCCCAGCACGACCCCCTACACTGCCCGAACACCACTGCACTGCCCTAAACCCTAAAACACCACCCCCAGCATTACCCCCTATACTGCCCAAACACCACTGCACTGCCCTAAACCCTAGAACACTACCCCCAGCATGACCCCCTACACTACCCGAACACCACTGCACTACCCTAAACCCTAAAATACTACCCCCAGCACAACCCCCTACACTACCCGAACACGACTGCACTGCCCTAAACCCTCAAACACTCCCCACAGCACGACCCCCTACACTACCCGAACACCACTGCACTGCCCTAAACCCTAAAACACTCCCCCAGCACGACCCCCTACACTACCCGAACACCACTGCACTGCCCTACACCCTAAAACACTCCCCCCAGCACGACCCCCTACACTACCCAAACACCACTGCACTGCCCTAAACCCTAAAACACTACCCCCGCATGACCCCCTACACTACCCAAACACCAATGCACTACCCTAATCCCTAAAACACTACCCCCGCATGACCCCCTACACTACCCTAAACCCTAAAACACTACCCCCGCACGACTCCCTACACTACCCAAAGACCACTGCACTACCCTAAACCCTAAAACACGACCTCCTACACTACACAAACACCACTGCACTACCCTAAACCCTAAAACACTGCCCCCTACACTACACAAACACCACTGCACTACCCTAAACCCTAAAAAACTACCCCCAGCACGAACAACTACACTACCCAAACACCACTGCACTACCCTAAAAACTACCCCCAGCAGTACCCCTACACTACCCAAACACCACTGCACTACCCTAAACCCTAAAACACTACCCCCAGCAGTACCCCCTACATTACCCAAACACCACTGCACTACCCTAAATCACTACCCCCAGCACGACCCCCTACACTACCCAAACACCACTGCACTACCCTAAAACACTACCCCCAGCACGACCCCCTACACTACCCAAACACCACTGCACTACCCTAAACCCTAAAACACTCCCCCAGCACGACTCCCTACACTACCCAAACACCACTGCACTACCCTAAACCCTAAATCTACCCCCAGCATGACCCCCTACACTACACAAACACCACTGCACTACCCTAAACCCTAAAACACTACCCCCAGCATGACCCTCTTCACTACCTAAACACAACTGCACAATATGTTACAGGCGTTGCAACGCAGGCCTGTGGTGCTTACTGGAAGTACCTAGTGGGCTAGTTGGGCCCCAGGGACCCTCAGGATTCAAGGTGACCTAATCCCCCAACTTAAAACGCACTACGGCTCGCGTTTGCACAGTGGTGAAGGGAGGGGGCGGGGCCTCAGGTGACATGTGCGCAAACACGCCCTGTGGTGCGTTTTAAGTTGGGGAATTAATTCCCTTTGAATCCTGAGGGACCCTGGGGGCCAACTAGCCCACCAGGTACCTTCAGTAAGCACAACAGAGTTGCGTTGCAGAGAGGTGAAAAAAGGTGCGTGGCATCGAGTCGGAACGCCTCTCTGCAACTCAGCTCTGTGGTCCTAACTGTAGGTACCTGGGGGGCTAGTTGGGCCCCAGGGACCCTCAGAATTCAAGGGGACTTAATCCCGCAACTTAAAACGCGCCACGGGGTGCGTTTGCACACATGTCACCTCAGGCCCCCCTCCCTTCACCACTGTGCAAACGCGCCCTGTAGCGCGTTTTAAGAGGTAGTTTTAATCCCCCTGCCCTATTATGTACTAGGGACTTGCAGAGGAGGTCATGCTAATCACAGGGGTACCCCAACGCATAGTGTTCCCTAGTGTATGTAGGTGTTTTCACTGTATTCTAAGTGTTTTTTAGCATAGCACTGGCTCTGGTTAGTCAGAGTCAGTTACCAGTACCCGTCTGAAAAAGTTGTGGGCACAGGATGATTTTGCAACAAGGCCTCTTTCTGCTCCTCTGTTGGTTCTTTCTGCACATCTTTTGCTTCTTTCTGTGCGTTTTTTCTTCTTTCTTCACATGTCCTACCTCTGTAGGCATAGGTAGAAACTAGCATTTAAAAAAACCTTTGAAATTCACTTAAAAAATCATAGGTTTCAGGCACGTTATAGTTAGAAATTAGCATTTAAAAAACGTTTGAAATTCACTGAAAAAACCATAGGTTTCAGACACGTTATAGTTAGAAATTAGCATTTAAAAAACCTTTGAAATTCACTGAAAAAACCATAGGTTTTAGGGACAGTTATAGTTAGTTGGACATTTCACTCGTACAAAACCATAGAAATTCCCCCGTTATAGTTAGTTCAGCTAACTATAACTCGCGCCTCCGCAATGCACTGCTGATGACGTCACATATTACATCACTCATGACATGGTCAGTGACATCACTGATGACATCACTGATGACATCTCAAATGACATCACTGATGACATCATCCATGTGATAATTTCATGCATCTTCTCACACACTAATATAACTTTTGATACACCCACTCTAAATTACAGACTGCCATTCTCAAAACCATAGACACTCCAACACCAAAAACTACATACCCACTCACTGATTCTTAGGTCTACACACACATCCACTCACTCACCCGTACAGTCACTCATACTTAGTCACTCAGTACAGGACTATCATATGCACTCATACACCTATATAAACACTCACACACCGCCACTCATCCATAGAGGTACTCACACACCTAGTCAGTCATGCAAAAAACTTAATCACACACCCATTTACTCACCTATACAGTTATACACACACCAGCTCACTTACTCATACAAATACTAGCACATTCTTACGCTCTTATACAATCACTGATACAAGTACACACTCATCCATACAGCCACTCTCACAATCATACACTCTCACTTATAGCCATTTATATACTCCAACACACATATATACTGCCTTGCACATATGTAGTTACTCACACATGTACCACTGAGATATACATTCAATCACTAACACACCCATACACACACTCACCCACCCATACAGTCCATCACAGATGCACTCTTGAAACCATGCACCCAGTGAATCACCAACTCACACATCTATGCACAGAGTCACACACACCCCACCCACACAAACACTCAGGCACCCATACAGATACTCAGACAATCAATCAATAACCCATGTAGACACTCATGTAGCTATTCAGAAAGCCATGCAGCCGCTTACAAACCAACAGACAGACGGATACAGACATTCACACAGTTTAGTCACTAACCCATGCATTCAGTAAGATACATTTAATCACTCACTTGTAGAGTCAGTCACTCACGTACTAAATCATCCATTCAGACACTTATACACCCACTCATTCTTCAATACGCCTTTCCCTAAATATATTAAACATATTTAAACTTTACAGAAACACACAGTCACTGGATGATGTCATCAGTGATATCATCAGTGATGTCATTTGAGATGTCATCAGTGATGTCATCAGTGATGTCACTGACCATGTCATGAGTGATGTAATATGTGACGTCATCAGCAGTGCATTGCGGGGCGCGAGTTATAGTTAGCTGAACTAACTATAACGGGGGAATTTCTATGGTTTTGTACGAGTGAAATGTCCAACTAACTATAACTGTCCCTAAAACCTATGGTTTTTTCAGTGAATATATATATATAACGTTCTCCGTAGGCTCTCGAGATTCCTCCCCGCCACACACGGACACGGACCACAACGTAAGTGCTATGTATTTATTTCGATGTCGCCATAACGCGTTTCAACTCCTCAAGAGTCTTGATCACATGACATCATTGTGGTTACATTTTTTTTTTTTTGTCAAACATATTTTTATTGAATTCGTAACATAATACAACATATGCTTTTACCATCTTTTGTCTTGCTCAAATGACGATACAAAACTGGGATGAACGGAAATTGTGCAGCGTACTCCACGCTAAAGATCGACCCCGACCCAATCTAAACATGGTGCAAAAGTAAAGGCACAGTGTCCAACAGTATTGGGTTCGGAGCAAGTCTCCGTGTCCAGCACAGTTCGATAGGTAAAATGAGAAAGTGTTCAACCATCTTTCGATAGGGCATGTTCTCAAGTCCGTCTAGTCAGAAGGCATTAAACAGAAAATTCTACCGGACTTAATAGAACAGCTCTCCTCTATGGAGCAATACATCAAGAAACATAAAATAATTAACCAACCCTGTCCCAACTCCCTCCCCTCCCCAACATGGTGGTGGCACCTAAAAATATCTTCATCATTGTGTCATGATAGGTTGTACTTCATATCTGAAAGAGGTGTAAGGCTCTGATAGAGGCAGGGCAAACAGCAGATGGAAGGCCATGAGAAAGAAAGGTGACCAGGGGGCCCCATTTAAATTCAAAGTTCGTAAAGTTATCTCTAAAGACTTCCGACATACGTTCCATACTGAGTAGCTTCCATAGTCTAGAGTGCCAGAGGGAGATTGCCGGAGCTTCCCTGTTTTTCCAGGCGGCTGCCAGTGTGACCTTCGCCGCTCCAATACAGAGCCACATGATAGTTTTATCAGCCCGGGTCTGATGTTCCAAGGCAGGATCACGGAGCCCCAGCAGGACCTCTGCCATAGTAGTAGGAACAGGATATCCCAACATATCTTTAATGTGTGCAAGTATTTCTTCCCAGAAGGGTCGTATATGTGGGCAGTCCCACCAGATATGCTGGAAGTCCCCCAGAAGCCCGCATCCCCTCCAGCATCGATCAGAGGTAGTGGGGAAGATCCGTCTAAGCTTGGAGGGATAAAGATACCAATCCATCATGGTCTTAAGGTGTGCTTCCCTGAGCTCTATGGAGTGGTTGAATTTCATGGTATCGGACCACAGGTGGGACCATTCGTCGTCTGAGATGTCTCGTTGGAGGATTCCCTCCCACATGGCCATGTATCGAGGGCGCGGGGAGCGCGTAGTGGTAAGGAGAAACTTATATAAAAAGGAAATTGCGCCTTTCATAGTGGTAGCCTTAGTGAGAAAAGCTTCAAATTGTGTGAGGGGACGAGTAGCCGCCTCCCGGACCTGTGGTGTAAGGGCCCAATGCAGTAATTGGCTATAGCGGTATCGTTCTGTATTCTCCAGGCCATAGTCCCTTTTACAGTTATCAAAAGTGAGAGGGTCAAAGTTATGGAAAAGATGTGTTAGAGCTAAACATCCTCCCTCCCTCCAGGTGTCAAACGGTCCCGCCTGCATCCCCGGGGGGAATGCCGGATTGAAATGAAGAGGCGTGAAAGGGGAGGGAAAAGAGGACCATCTCTCATCGCTTGCCACTGAGTCCCATACCTTAAGGGTTGTGCGTGTGGGAGTGCTGATGTAAGTGTTCTTGGGTCTATCTTGTTTAGGCCGCCAGATCAGATCCCATATAGTCCGCCCGGTCACACTGCGGTCCATATGTAGCCAGTGTTTGTCGGAGTCATGTTTTGTCCATTCAATCAGTACGCGGAGTTGGGCGGCCTTGTAATATAAATGAATATCTGGGAGTCCGACTCCACCCTCCGCTCTGGACCGACGAAGCATCGAAAAGAGAAGCGAGCCCTTCTCCCTTGCCAAATGAAATTTAAGATCATAACCTTAACGCGTCGGAAGAAGTCCCCCTCTAACTCTATGGGCAGGGCTTGAAATAAATAGAGGAGCTTGGGGAGAAGCGTCATCTTAATGGCATGGATCCGACCCAGCCAGGACAGAAAGAGGGGCTTCCATTTAGTAAGCTCTGCTTGTATCCGCGTGAGTATCGGGGGAAGTTGGCGGCATATAGTCCTTCCACTCTTGGAGTAATCTGAACCCCCAGGTATTGTATGGATGAAGTGGCCCATTGAAGAGGTGTGAGGGGTTGCAGCCTGGAAATCTCCGCTGTAGGAAGTGTGAGGTTGAGGATGTAGGACTTGCCTAGATTTATTTTAAAGCCCGCTATTGCCTCAAACCGAACCAGCTCAGCCTGTAGGGGTGGCAGGGATGTGGCTGGGTCCGCCAATGACAGCAGGACGTCGTCAGCGAAGAGGGAGATTTTATGTTGTTCCCCCGTGAAAGGGATCCCCTGAATCGTAGGGTTCGCTCTAATTGCTGTTGCTAGTGGCTCGATACTAAGGGCGAAGAGCAGCGGGGAGAGGGGACACCCCTGTCTGGTACCTCTGGAGTGGGAGAAAGAGGACGAGTGTGTGCCATTGATCATCACTTTAGAATGGGGTTGAAGATAGTTAGCCCGAATCATAGTGAGAAATTGGGGTGCAAAGCCAAAAGCCGCGAGGGTATGAAAAAGAAACGCCCAATCCACCCTGTCAAAAGCTTTTTCCGCGTCCAATCCCACCAGGACCGCGGGAATCCGACGTCTATTGGCCTTCTCAATAAGGTGGACTATTCGGCGGGTGTTATCGTGGGTTTGGCGCCCTTTAATAAATCCCGATTGGTCCGGGTGTATGAGGTCGGGCATAAGCTCATTGAGCCGCTTAGCCAAAATGGAGGAATAGAGTTTCGCATCGAGGTTGAGCAGGGCGATAGGCCTGTAGGAGGCGCACGCATGAGGGTCCTTCCCTGGTTTGGGTATAACAGTAATCATTGCTTCCGACATGGAGCCAGAGGTTGAGCCTTCCTCCGCCATCTTATTAAAGAGCTGTGTAAGATGCGGGGTGATATCAGATGCAAAAGTTTTATAAAATATGGCGGTATAGCCGTCCGGACCAGGAGCTTTATGGAGCTTGAGAGCCTTAATAGCAGAGAGAACATCATCAGAGGTGATGGGGGAAGAAAGTGTCTCATTCCCGTCAGGGAAACCTGCGGGAGATGGAGGGTGTGGAGATATTCCCGTTGGGCGTCGGGATCTAAGCGATCCCCCGTGTAAAGATGTTTATAGAAGGAGCTAAAGGTCTCCGCTTTTTCCTCGTCGCTGTGAGTAAGTTCCCCATGTGATCCCCGTATACCGCCTATGTACTCCTTCTCTCGTTTATCTTTAAGCTGCCGAGCAAGGTGTTTGCCAATCTTATTGCCCTGGGAGTAGGATAGTTGACGTAGTTTAAGAAGCGTGTACTCCGCCCTATTGTTGTAGATGGCTCGGAGTTTACCCCTAAGCGCTGTCAGGTTGCGAAGGGTATGCCTTGTGGGGTTTGATTTATGAGCGTGTTCAGTGGAAGTCAGTTCCGACTCCAACCGCTCTCTTTCTTTAGCACGTTGCGAGTTTAGCGCGGCGTTGAGGGAAATGCACTTCCCCGAAAGACCGCCTTAAAGGCGTCCCAATTAGTAAACTCCGACGTGTCTTCCGACTTGTTAATGTCAAAGAATTCAGTGATAGATTCCCTTAATTTAGTGCAGGAGTCCTTATCTCTGGCAAGCGCAGCCGGGAAGTACCACCTGGGAGAAGCAGAGGAGTCCGCCCTCCATCCCATCGAGACTGCCAGGAGACTATGGTCAGATATTGAGAGGGGGAAAATCTTGGCATCCTGTAAGGCACCCAGGAGTGATTGGCTAATAAAAATATAATCGAGACGGGAGTATGTACGGTGAACATGTGAGTAAAATGTGTAATCGCGTGAGTTAGGATACAAAAAGCGCCATGCATCACGGAGTCCCATGTCGTGAAGTTGTTGTCGTATGTCCGGGGAGAAGGAACCCATATCTGAGCGTTGCGGGTGAGTGCTATCTAAATCTTTCTGCCAAGTTAAATTGAAGTCGCCCAGAAGTACCAGTGGCCCCTCCAGGAAATCCAATAGTCTCCCCAAAAAAGTGTGCAAGAAGACCGTCTGGCCAGTGTTGGGGGCATATACCGCTACACAGGTGCAAAGTTTCCCCATTAAGCGACCCTTTACCATGACCCAGCGACCGTCTTTGTCGCGTTGTACATCCAAGGGCTGGAATTTTGTGGAGGACCGAAACAGGAGTGCCACCCCCTATGTTTCGTTGGTGCGGACGATCTATAAATCAGAGGGTAGTGTTTGTGTCGGAGCCGTGTGTCCTCAGCTCTAGCCAGATGTGTTTCCTGTAGGGCCACTACGTCAAGGTGGTGATCAATAATGTATTTCCATACCTTTTGGCGCTTCTGAGGGGAATTAAGGCCCTTAACGTTCCAGGTACCGATAGAAATTGTCATAGTGTCAGGAAATGAAACAGCATCTCAATAGATACCCCACTAGGCTCAACATTTCCCCCACCATCAGCTGCCCCCAAGGAGTGACCTCTCCCCTTCTAACAAAGTGCAGGCTTACTGTGTGATCTGCATACCTATCTATACGAGATGTTAAAACGCCACCACCATGACCCACCCACTCCCTCCCTTCCCATCCCCCCCAAAAAAAGAACAAAATGCAAACCTTATATGCAACATAGAAAACAAAATCCATTCCCCGGGAAGTGTAACGAAAACCCCCAGGAATGCGGGGAGGCGGTGGGACCGAGGTCCCCGTCCGCACCCATCCCGGAGCAATGCCAACAGGATTCACATACAAACGACCCCGAGGCGCCGTCAAGTCCTCGCTAAGGTAAGCCCCCGCTGCCATGAGTAGGACCTGGTCATATGCCTCCGCCCCAGCAGCACCACGACGGTCTTTGAGAAAGGGGATTTAGACACCAGACAGCCATGGAGCATATATCAAAGTATACCTGAGTTCAACAGAGGTGAGAGTACATCATTCGCAGTATTAACCGCAATGGAGGGTGCCGCAGCCCTTGAGTACCAAGCATCAGCAGGAGGTCAGTGAGGATGAAACAGCCAGGAGGAGTGAGACACCGCCCCACTCGTCCCTCGAGAATGTGCTGCGGTCCCCTCAGCCCCCGCTGACCATGGTGGTGCTAGAAACCATTCCCACCCCGAACAGAATGATGCAATGCCGTGAAGCATTCGTCGGGGAATCATCTGCGGCCTCTGCGTGAGCCCGCCGACCATGCAGGCGCGTCCGATCGGGCCTTGTGTAGTGCGCTGGAGGCATCTGGAGCGGAGTCTTGATCCTCTACGGAGAGACCCAGCAGAACCAACCCTTCCTGTAGGTCAGAGATATGACGCTGTTTATTACGAAATTCGAAACTAAGTCCAAACGGGAAAGTCCACCGATATCTAATCTTATCCTCTCGGAGTTTGGCAGTGAGAGGCCTGAACAGCTGTCTCCGTGCAAGAGTGGCCGGCGCCAGGTCTTGGTAGATCGTACACGTGTGCTTTTGGAAAGAGATGGAGTCCTTGGGCCTAGCCGCTGCGAGCACCGCTTCCTTAACCTTGAATGAGCGGAATTTCGCTAAGATGTCTCGGGGCCTCCTCTTGTCTCCATTCTGCAATTGTCCCACTCGGTGGACCCGTTCCAGTTTTATTTTGAGGGATTGAGGGCTTAGGATCTCCGCAAAGAGCCCCTCCATAAACGCCTCCAGATCTGGCCCCTCCGCGCCTTCCTCCAGGTCCCGGACGCGAATGTTCTCCCTCCGGGCCCTATTTTCAAGGTCCTCCGTCTTAAGTTGCGACTGAAGAAGCTGATCACGGAGATAGCGGACATCATCTCTGAGCTCTGTCGTGAGCTTTTCTTGATCCTGGTGGTGCACCTCCAAATCCAGAACTCGGGTACCCACTGAGTCTACGTCCTGCTGGAGGGAAGTCAGCTTTCGGGTCAGGTCCGTCCGTAACTGCTCCATGGAGGATTTGATGTCCTGCCCCAGGTCCTTGCGCAGCTCCATCTTGAAATCCTTGAACATGGCCTGGAGCTCCGCTTTCGTGAGCGCCATTGTGGTTGCTTCGTCGGCCGCACTCAGCACCGAGCGCCTGTCTGAGGCCACAAAGAAATCAGAGACCTTAGCAGATGTTCTGGCCGTCCCCTTCTTGGGCGGCATGCGGGCCTGCCCCAAGGGGCTCTCCGTCGGCGCGATGAGGGCGTCCACGGAATCCGTTCAGCAAGGCTGGTGGTTGCGACCTCCAAGGTGTAGGAAAGGCGCGCGTGGATGTCCGATCTGAAATAGGGTCCTCCCCACTGATCGAAGCAGGACCTCCTCCCTTTAGGCGCGCTGGCAGCCGTGAAGTGATCTCCGGAAGGTAAGAGGGGAGAAGCACGCTCGACGGATCACCTCTCGGTGGATGTGGCGCCAGGTGGCTGGGGTCCGAAAGGTCGCGCCCACATGACGCGGGGCACCGGTCAGGCAATATCGGCCACCATCCCCTGTGCTACCCCATTCCGGTCAGGGCAAGCAGAAGCAGACACACAGTTCCCACCGGAAGGTGTAGGGCGCCATTCCGGGCCCCCGTGGCCCCGACTTCATCCAACCCTCAGCAGGGGAGCCGCAGCACCTCAGGTCCGCCGCCGGGGGAGTCGCTGGGCACAGAGCTGGAAGCTCGGCCGAGAAATCGGTAGCGCCGATGTCGCTAATGGGCCGCCATTTTAGGGTCAGGCAGGCGGGTCGCGGTGCAGCGTAGGTCGTGGAATGTCCCAGGGGAAGCGGCGATAACGCTCTGGCAGTCACGGTGGGTTCCAGCCTTACCCTGATAGAGAAGGCAATCTAGGAGGTCAGGGTCCTCAGACGGCACCTCCCGCCGCACCAGCAGCCGCCGGCGGTCAGCGCAGCCCGGCAGACGCCATTTTGCCGCTCGGCCTCGCGTTACTTCTCAGGCTGAAGCAGGAGTGCCCCTGGGTGAAATGCGGCAGGTAGGGACTTCTCCGGCAGAGCGCCACATCTTCCGCTGTGTGTGGGAGCCGAGCTCAGTCCTCAGCGCCCCGGGAATCCGCCACAAGTAGCTCCGGAACAGCGCGCGGACCGGGAGCTGAGATGGATTACGTCCTCTCGGCCATCTTGCCCGGCCACGCCCCCCATTTTTTCTTTTTTAAAGTGACCTGGTGCATTGTGATTCGTGCAAAGAGTGTGCATATAAATAGACAAAGGAAATACTTTAAAAGATCGTTTTGCTCTGCGTTGATGACAGTTCTTTGCCTTGATTCATTGTCTGCATTGGGATTTTATCACCATTTAAAATGAAAGCATTATTATCAATTTTACTAATATCCATATATAAATATACATGTATGATAAAAGACAAGTTTCCTAAAATTTCATTCATCAAAATTAGTTATATACATCTTGATTGTACCATAAAACAATCATAAATGTCATCCCAAGTATCATGCTTTCATATTCATAAATAATTGTATAAAATACATTTATAATAAAATTGAATATGTGCAAACCAATTTTTTGTAATATGCAAAATGCAATTATTTCTAGGCTATACCTGTTTTTCTACGCTCTACTTTTTCTAGATCATTTCCATTTTTAGTCCAAATGTGCAAAATGTGCCTTAAAAGTGTCAGTGCTTAAGTGCTTAAAATTAATGTGTCCTTTTGTACAATTTTTTTTATTATTCATTGTACCTGCTGATTTTATTTTGATAATAATTTATCAACAGATGCTAGCTCTCTGTGAATCATCTGATCTGCTAGGTTCGTGGTATCAATACCTTTAAACCCCACTTCTAATCAAGGAGTATGTGTGCAGTTAATCTGCTTGATTTCATCCTGTTAGTTTTCTTTTTCTGATACTGTAACAGCTTATTTTATGTAGATGTCACATATGTTTTGATATTGAATATATAAATATAAATAAATATATAAATATCTTAAAACATCCTGTGTAAAATACATAAAAAATCCTTCTTATTTCAGTATGCCAGTGTACATAATTATAAATTAAAAATTTCTAAAGACAGGTGTACATATCTTCCGTTGTGTTCAGCCCTCCTGGACGTTTGGAATCCATTTCAAGGATGTATCTTGTCTCAAGTCTGCGTAAATTGGCCTCCCTGTTTCCTCCTCTTCTACTTGGGGGAACTGAGTCTACAAGATAGTATTTTAGATCTGGACTCCTTGACTTGTGATATTCCTTGAAGTGTCTTGCAACTGGGTATGTGTTGTCTTGGTTTGTAATAGCTCTAATGTGCTGAAGTACTTGTTTATGGGCTTGAAGTTTTGTACTTCCTATGTATTGTAGCCCACAAGGACACACTAGAACATAAATAACATACTCAGTTTTACATGTTAGAAATTTGCTGATTTTAATCTACTAATGGCTGAACGGTGTTGTGTATGTGGTCTTGTTTATCCTTAGTTGACATGCCTTGCATGTCTTGCATCTGAAAAATCCTTTGTGAGACTTGAGCCAGCCACAACTTTCAATCAGTTCCGGACTTGTTTTAACCAGTTTATCCCTCATGGAAGTTGCCCTTCTACGTGTGATAGCTACCTTGTGTGACAGGGTATGTCCTATCACCGGATCACTTAATATCAGTGGCCAGTTACGTGTGACGATACTACCTAATTCTTTGTGTTGTTTGCTGTATTCCATGATTATTCTAAACTCCTCAGTTTTAGACTTCATTCGGGTAATCTGTTTTGTCTGTTTTTCCTGCTGATTTGTGAGTTTCACTGGTTTATTCTTAATCATTTCTGATCTGTCTGGAATCATTGATTTAGCTGTGGCCCCTTCAATAGTTTTTTGTGAATATCCCCTTTCTAGGAATCTGGCTTTACTCTCATCTTGTGCCTCCTTAAGCGATTCTTGGTTACTGTTTATCCTCCTTAATCTCAGCATTTCCCCATAGGGAATGCTGTTTATTAAATGTCTTGGGTGGGCACTGTTAGCATGTAAAGTCGAATTGCCCGCTGTTTCTTTGCGGTACAATTTGGTCTCTATTCTGTTGTTTTTAATATACACCTGTGTAACTAAAAAATTGACTGTTGTTTCACTTATTGTGGCAGTGAATTGTAAGTTAAGTGAATTCACATTAATTGAATCGACGAACTCCTGGGCTTCCCTGTGTGTACCTTTCCAAATAACGAACAAGTCGTCAATGAAACGAAGCCATAGTATTATGTTGTGTTGTATGCATTCACCATGTTCAATAGCGAGAACCAGCTCCTCCCACCACCCCATGTGTAAACACGCATAGCTGGGGGAGAAGCTGGCACCCATGGCTACTCCTCGTGTTTGCCGATAGTGTAGGTTGTTAAACATAAACACATTGTTTTCTAAACAATATTCGACCATTTCTATCATCATCTTACTGTGCTGTGGCAATATGTCTGGTTTTACAGACAAATAATGTTTCAATGCCCTGATGCCGTCAACATGTCTAATACCAATATATAATGACGTAACGTCTAGTACTATCAGTAAATAATCATTTTGCCATTCACAGTCTTTCAGTTTGTTTAAAAAGTCACTGGTATCTCTTACATACGATGGTAAGGATTGAACATGTTTTTGTAAATAAATGTCTACATATTGTGACGTGTGTTCCAAGAGTCCGCCACGCGCCGAAATAATAGGTCTACCAGGTGGTTTGTTCTCATCCTTATGAATTTTAGGTATAAAGTATATTGATGGAGTTATGGGATGGTCATTTTTCAAAAATGTATATTCATCCATAGTTATTAATCCTTTTCCTTTCCAAGATGACAGTTTGGTGTAGTATATTTTGTATATTTCCTTAAGATCTGTCCCATTTATTCTTCTGTAGCAGGTTTGGTCGTTCAGTTGTGAAAGTGCCTCCTTTGTATAGTCCTCTCTGTCCCAGATCACAATATTTCCTCCTTTGTCGGAGTTTCTGATGACGATTGAGGCCTCATTTTCCAATTTTTTCATCAATGTATGGTAACTCATATCGCGTTTATTGTATTTGCCTTTAGTATTCCTCACTTTGTAGTTCAACTGTTTAATCTGGGCTACAACATGCTCGTTGAAAATATCGATGGAGTCTCGCATACTGGTTGGAGTAAATGTCGATTGGAAATGGAAACAAGGCTAGAGACTTGGAAAATTCCTGCTAGGCTTGGTGTGGTATCCTGACACATCCAGCCCACAAATCAGCCCTGAAGGCGAGGCCAACACTGCTCTCAATGGTAGATGCAGGATTTACTGATGCAGAGAAAGAATGCTCCGTAGACATGGATTACCGACCGAACAACGCATGCCTTTACCACGTACGGTAAATATATTGTAAGGTAAGTAAAACATAATAAAATATATATATATATATATATATATATATATATATATATATATATATATATATATATATATATACATACATACATACTGACTCGCCATGGTCACACTTCAGTCTCCTGCCCCTTAGTTGGTTCGGGGTGTGAGTCCGATATTTTCCATCCAACAATCGGCTATGCTAAAGGGCCAAGCATACCATGAACTCCAGACATCTTCCTCACAGGTTAGGGGGCTGACACAAAGACACATAGGGGCATATTTACAACAGACTGGCGGAGCGCGGTGTTACGCCACAATTGGTAACGCCGCACTCCGACAATCTGAAAACGCAGGGATGCACCGTATTTACAATAATACGGCGCACCCCTGCATTTCCCCTAGCGCTGGTGCTAAATTTAGCTGCCTAGCGCCAACGCAGGCACCCTTGCACCATTGTGCAAGGGTGCCTGCATTGCAGGGAGTGATTGGTCATGTGCAGGAAGGTGTCCCTTCCTGCACATAAACAATAACTAATGGCGATTCGTAACTTCTATGTGAGCTGCGGAATGCAGCACATATAGAAGTTGCAACTCGTCAGTTTCTAATGATTGTTTATGTGCAGGAAGGGACACCTTCCTGCACATGAACAATCACTAATTGCGATTTGCTTTTTCAGAAAAAAGGACAAGGGAACCCTTGAAATCAAAAGGGACCAAGGGTGCTAATCGATTCTCAGAAACAAAGGTCCCTATAAAGTAAGAAATGGATAAGATGGCCACAAAGTCACAATGAAGTTTGAGGCTACTTTAGTTATGCATACAAAATATTTAATTATTAAGAACCAAAATAACAAAAACAACAAAAAAATCAATAATGAGTGAGCAAGGCGTGAGGAGGTAGGGGGAAATCAGCCGATTTCCTTACCGCAGGCAAGTGACTTAAAAGTGACTTAAGCAATAGAATGAAAATTAGAAGCCACAATAAGGGGTACGTCTTTTACTCAAAAACAATATCTATACAACATGAGTTTAGCAAATCACTGATCCCTAAATTCGAGGGTCTAGCTATAGTTCTAGTTGATTGTTGTGTATGTTGTTTAAGCTCAAACCATCTTTTGAGTTTCAGCTTTCACGTGAATTAGAGGAGATCTATACGAGTTTGTATATAGTCTAAGCTAGCTGTAGACCAAAGAGCAGACCAATGATAAGACCTCAATTTGTGCAGTGCTGAGTACATAATTAGAGAGATTTACCACAGTCATTTTGTGTCCCATTATTTCTTGGTGGTCTAGCCCCTTGTTCTCACTCCCACCGGGCTGCTGTTGTCTTTTATTGATCCTGTGTCTCTCTTGCTTCCTCCTCTTCCACCTCGACCACATCTTTTTGAAGCTCCTCTGGAGGGTTGCTCCTCCAGCCTTCCCATTGTAGGGAGTTGGAACTCTTAAAATTTGGGTTTTTACCCCCGTGGGCTCCAAGCTTGCAGAGCTGGCCAAGGCATCACTCTCGCTGGTGTTGCTCTCCTCTTCCGTCACTGTGATGTTATCCGCAGTATCTGACTGTGCACTGCTCCTTTCCATTGTTCTGCTGCTAACAGCTTTGTCTTGTCCAATATCCCATGCTTCCTGATTCTTTCTTAGTGGATCATATTTCTTGGCAAAAGTGAGGATCTGTCCTTTTTCATAATCCTCATAGTCCCTGCAAATTTCTCTGCTTTTTGCCTTTTATTTCCTTCTCTGCTTTGTCAAGTTATTGTCCAAATTGCTCATCTCCTGTTCAAACTTTCCCTTAGTGCATTGGTTCATTAGGAGTTGCATTATTTTGTTAATTTCTTCAAGCAATTTGTTCCTCTCTTTCCATGCATATTTTATCAGTATTTTTTACAATATGTTGGAACACTGGTGGGTGTTGGCTGCCCACTCCTCCAGCATTTCGGAATCTAAGTTTTGACAGGTTGGAACGATAAATACTCCTAGTCCCCTTGGTATTCTCTCACACTCTATTTATTCTTGTAGGGTCTCAGCCTCCCACCAGTTCGACTGTTCTCTCTTACTTGGTCGAGAGACGGAACCACACATGGCATTACAACGCATGCCTTAATATATCGGTCATTACAACGACCGCACCTTTACTGCGCATGCCTTTACCATGCATATGCCTTTACCACGCATGCCTTCACAACAAATAAGTAAGTATTTAGCAGGTAAGTATAAAACCTTTCAATTTTAATATATATATAAATATATGTATGTGTGTATATGTGTATATATTTATTTGTGTGTATATATATATATATATATATATATATATATATATATATATTTGTGTATCCAAGAAGTGCCTGAGAGCATGAGAAGGCACTCGACAACGCTCTAGTGAAGATGCAGCCCGTTTTCCTGCTCCCCTTCAATTGTATTTCAGCCAACGCGTTTCAAGGATATAATCCCCTTCTTCTTGGGCAGCTCAACCCCCACAAAGACAGCTCACATCTCGCTAGTTTTGGCATCTTTTATTTCCATTGTTGCCCCCAGTGGGCGTATGCTTAATGCTTTCCGTGCATGATGGGACATTGAGTCCTCGATGTCAGCATAGTTGTTTACTTTAGTAAGTTCCATGTGTGCTTGTAATTTGTAGCATATTAAAATCCTGTAGTAGGTGCTGGTAGCTTGAAAACAGGCTCAATTAGCATATTTGAGCGTTGTGCTGAAACGGTGTCGCATAGTTCAACACCACAGCCTCGTGCACTAAGATGGTGCTCTTTCCCCACGGTCGGTGCCGCCGTGTATTTTTGTTTATCCAAGAAGTGCCCGAGAGCATGAGAAGGCACTCGACAACGCTCTAGTGAAGATTCAGCCTGTTTTCCTGCTCCCCTTCAATTGTATTTCAGCCAACGCGTTTCAAGGATATAATCCCCTTCTTCTTGGGCAGCTCAACCCCCACAAAGACAGCTCACATCTCGCTAGTTTTGGCATCTTTTATTTCCATTGTTGCCCCCAGTGGGCGTATGCATAATGCTTTCCGTTTTCACAAATAGAATTGAAGGGGAGTAGGAAAACGGGCTGCATCTTCACTAGAGCGTTGTCGAGTGCCTTCTCATGCTCTCGGGCACTTCTTGGATAAACAAAAATACACGGCGGCACCGACCGTGGGGAAAGAGCACCATCGTATTGCACGAGGCTGTGGTGTTGAACTATGCGACACCGTTTCAGCACAACGCTCAAATATGCTAATTGAGCCTGTTTTCAAGCTACCGGCACCTACTACAGGATTTTAATATGCTACAAATTACAACCACACATGGAACTTACTAAAGTAAACAACAATGCTGACATCGAGGACTCAATGTCCCATCATGCACTGAAAACGGAAAGCATTAAGCATACGCCCACTGGGAGCAACAATGGAAATAAAAGATGCCAAAACTAGCGAGATGTGAGCTGTCTTTGTGGGGGCTGAGCTGCCCAAGAAGAAGGGGATTATATCCTTGAAACGCGTTGGCTGAAATACAATTGAAGGGGAGCAGGAAAACGGGCTGCATCTTCACTAGAGCGTTGTCGAGTGCCTTCTCATGCTCTCTGGCACTTCTTGGATAAACAAAAATACACGGCGGCACCGACCGTGGGGAAAGAGCACCATCGTATTGCACGAGGCTGTGGTGTTGAACTATGCGGCACCGTTTCAGCACAACGCTCAAATATGCTAATTGAGCCTGTTTTCAAGCTACCGGCACCTACTACAGGATTTTAATATGCTACAAATTACAACCACACATGGAACTTACTAAAGTAAACAACTATGCTGACATCGAGGACTCAATGTCCCATCATGCACTGAAAACGGAAAGCATTAAGCATACGCCCACTGGGAGCAACAATGGAAATAAAAGATGCCAAAACTAGCGAGATGTGAGCTGTCTTTGTGGGGGCTGAGCTGCCCAAGAAGAAGGGGATTATATCCTTGAAACGCGTTGGCTGAAATACAATTGAAGGGGAGCAGGAAAACGGGCTGCATCTTCACTAGAGCGTTGTCGAGTGCCTTCTCATGCTCTCGGGCACTTCTTGGATATATTTGTGAAGCCATCGATATAGAGCAACACCTAGATGAAACCAGCACCAGATTCCTGGCTAGGAATTATCCATCGGGTGTTATTGAAAGTGCCAAGATTAAAGCAACAGGAAAAATGAGATCTGAACTATTGGCAAACCATGATCAATTAGAAGAAGAAGATGTGATCCGCCTAATCTTAGACTTCAATGTGGAAAACAAGAGCTTAAGAACCATCATTAAAAAGCATTGGAGCATTTTAATGCTTGATGAATCATTGAAAAAGACACTTCCAACAACTCCAAAGATCACGTATAGAAAGACAGCCTCATTGGGCGATCTTTTGACACACAGCCACCTGGAAACATCTAATAAGGAAAAAGGAAGAAGAACTTGGCTAACAACACCTGGCTTTTGGAAATGTTCCAAATGTAAGGCCTGTGAA
Organism: Calotriton arnoldi; assembly: GCA_963921515.1. NCBI lineage: Eukaryota > Metazoa > Chordata > Amphibia > Caudata > Salamandridae > Calotriton > Calotriton arnoldi. The sequence goes on along the minus strand of CAWUFW010004403.1, from coordinate 1,226,163 downwards.
CATGGATATAACACACAAACGTATCAACTGCAAAATGGAAAGAGGGAGAGAATCACTGAACATATCACATGCGAATCTAAGTATGTGGTATATGTTTTCGAATGTCCATGTAAAAAACTCTATGTAGGGAGTACCATTAACAAATTAAAACTACGTATATTACAGCATCTAAGGGCTATAAAAAAACAAAGATCTTTCATACCCAATGGCAAAGCACTTTTCAGAAAAACATTTGGGCAATAACTTAGAACTAAAATATTTCGGAGCTAAAATGATAAAACAAAATGAAAGAGGAGGGGACAGAACCCTGGACTTAAGAAGAGCAGAATCGAGGTTCATTTTAGCACTTGGAACAGAAAATCCATTTGGGCACAATTTGGATGCTGAGTTGCATGTTCACCTGTAACAATATGAGATCAATCTACAGTATAACTTCTTGATTATGAAAATTAAGAAGGAAGAACATCAAGTTAAGGGACCCTCGGAGAATCATGGGACAGCGTTACATTTAGTAAAGATATAAGAATATGAACAAAGGAGCAACAATTGTGAGATGGTACATTTGGGAGACAGATGGAATCTGGGAACTTCAGAAATAAGTAACAAAAGAGATGAAAAAAGTAGTGGGACACATATAGTACATGTAGAAATATGGAATTGTTATGACTACAATGAGAGGAATAGAAGCACCTTTTGACTAGACCCCTAATGAGATATTATTGACACAATCTACTTTAGAGAAATTAAGGCTCATGGAGTAAGATGTTAGGAAAATGACTTTTTTGAAAATACATTTGCACAAATGCATTCGTCACTTTATCTCCTTAATCTGAGATTTATCTCAGAAGAATTAAGATTCTTGAAGGAAAATGGTTTGGAATTCAACCTTGCACTATGAATTTTGCACATTGCGAATTTGCACGTTGTATTTTGCACAATGCACATGTCACTTTCATCTCTCCATTAGAATCATGACTCATAGGCGGCTCTTTATATTTATAAGATATGTTGAGCTTTTATCCTTTTACTCTTTTACTGTCTTAATGTACTTCCTTTACCTTACTTCCCTACCCCCTCTTGTCTTTAAACATATTGAACTTAGACTTTCTTGATCATTCTTAAAATGTACTTTACAGAATTAGAATGGTCATTTTCCTTTTAATATATTTTTATATGTACTTAATGGTGTTCTTACATGTCCATATACTTTTATTTGATGAATTTCCCCGTCCGTCTTAGTACTCCCTCGCTATACTCCCTGCTCACCCCTTCATTATCTCCTTTCCTGATGCAGTTGTTTTTATAGAGTTTTTATTGGTTAGAATCTCTTCCCAAGGCCATGGTACTTTACCAGTAATGTTGTAATTTGTAAACTAGAGAAAAAATGGCAATAGATAATAGCCGATGTATATACCTATAAAACCGGGGTTAACAGTCTAGTCTATTTTTAATAGAAATAAACAAGGGATTCATGCACAATGTCACTTTAAATAGACAGTTTAGACGGTAGGACTCTATGGTCCAGTTGAAGGCATTCGCCGAAACGCGTTGACCATCCTTGCACGTTTGCACTAATGGTGTGGAAAATAAAATAAAATACCTCTAAGAAACTGATTGTGGATTCCCTCTGTGCCGTGGAGACTCTGGTTCGTATGTTTGGGACCGCGTTGGGTTTTGCTGCTAATATATATATATATATATATATATATTTGTGTGTATATATAGATATGTGTGTGTGTGTGTATATATATTAAAAAAAAAAATATATATATATATATATATATATATATATATATATATATATATATATATATATAATGGCTTTATAGTTATCTGCAAAATACTTACATTTTCTTTAAAAAAGCATTTGTGGTAAAAGCATATGCACTTTTAAAACTATATATATATATATATATATATATTTGTATTTCTTTGTAATACTCATATACATATAAGTATGTATGTGTATATTTTTACATACACACATATATATATATATATTCACTGAAAAAACCATAGGTTTCAGGCACGTTATAGTTAGAAATTTGCATTTAAAAAACCTTAGAAATTCACTGAAAAAACCATAAGGTTTTAGGGACAGTTATAGTTAGTTGGACATTGCACTCGTACAAAACCCGTGAAATTCCCCCGTTATAGTTAGTTCAGGTAACTATAACTCGCGCCCCGCAATGCACTGCTGATGACGTCACATATTACATCACTCATGACATGGTCAGTGACATCACTGATGACATCACTGATGACATCATCCAGTGACTGTGTGTTTCTGTAAAGTTTAAATATGTTTAATATATATAGGGAAAGGCGTATTGAAGAATGAGTGGGTGTATAAGTGTCTGAATGGATGATTTAGTAGGTGCGTGACTGAGTCTATAAGTGAGTGATTAAACGTATCTTACTGGATGCATGGGTGAGTGACTAAACTGTGTGAATGTCTGTATCCGTCTGTCTGTTGTTGTGTAAGCAGCTGCATGGGTTTCTGACTAGCTAAATGAGTGTCTATATGGGTTATGGATTGGTTCTCTGAGTATCTGTATGGGTGCCTCAGTGTTTGTGTGGGTGGGGTGAGTGTGACTCTGTGCATAGATGTGTGAGTGGGTGATTCACTGGGTGCATGGTTAAAAGAGTGCGTCTGTGATGGACTGTATGGGTGGGTGAGTGTGTGTATGGGTGTGTTAGTGATTGAATGTATATCTCAGTGGTACATGTGTGAGTAACTACATATGTGAAAGGCAGTATATATGTGTGTTGGAGTATATAAATGGCTATAAGTGAGAGTGTGTGATTGTGAGAGTGGCTATATGGATGAGTGTGTGCTTGCATCAGTGATTGCATAGGAGCGTAAGAATGTGCTAGTATTTTTATGAGTAAGTGAGCTGGTGTGTATAACTGTATAGGTGAGTAAATTGGAGTGTGATTAATTATTTGCATGACTGACTAGGTGTGTGAGTACCTCTATGGATGAGTTGCGTTGTGTGAGTGTTTATATAGGTGTATGAGTGCATATGATAGTCCTGTACTGAGTGACTGTAAGTATGAGTGACTGTACGGGTGAGTGAGTAGATGTGTGTGTGTAGACCTAAGAATCAGTGAGTGGGTATGTACTTATTGGTATTGGAGTGTGTATGGTTTTGAGAATGGCAGTCTGAAATTTAGAGTGGGTGTTTCAAAACTTATATTAGGGTGTGAGAAGATGCATTAAATTCTCACATGGATGATGTCATCAGTGATGTCATCAGTGACGTCATTTGAGATGTCATCAGTGATGTCATCAGTGATGTCACTGACCATGTCATGAGTGATGTAATATGTGACGTCATCAGCAGTGCATTGCGGGGCGCGAGTTATAGTTACCTGAACTAACTATAACGGGGGAATTTCACGGGTTTTGTACGAGTGCAATGTCCAACTAACTATAACTGTCCCTAAAACCTTATGGTTTTTTCAGTGAATTTCTAAGGTTTTTTAAATGCAAATTTCTAACTATAACGTGCCTGAAACCTATGGTTTTTTCAGTGAATTTCAAAGGTTTTTTAAATGCTAATTTCTAACTATAACGTGTCTGAAACCTATGGTTTTTTCAGTGAATTTCAAAGGTTTTTTAAATGCTAATTCCTAACTATAACATGTCTGAAACCTACGGTTTTTTCAGTGAATTTCAAAGGTTTTGTAAATGACAATTTTTAAATGTATTAATTGTTATATTTATTTTTTCATACTGATTTACTACATTTTTAGACACATTTTTTTTTTTACATATTTTATTTTTTAAATTACATTGTAATTACATTATACATTACAAAAAATACTTTCTCAGAATGAATTACTTTAGTTTAAATACTTTGCACATAGGCAATAGACTTAAGTACAGTAGTTACAGTTGTTGCAATGGGCAACACATTTTCAAATACAATGCAACATTCAGCTCAATGTGAATTTCTAGTTAAATGCAATTAGTTACTTTATGGATTACTTTTCTAACCACAGGACTGGATCCTAGATTCAGTCCTGGGACATCTCCTGTAAACAGTTGAGTAAAAGCGTTTTGGTTACAGTAGTGATTTTTAAGGAATATTATTGTATTTTAAAAGTTGACACTTAGAAACTTTTTCTCATAGAATCACCATCCTATGGAAGGAAATTCACTTAGGTAAAAACTGTTATCGTTACTTTTTCTTACTCAGTGTTGGATCCTGGATCCAGCACTGGTGCATCTCCTGTAAACAGTTGAAAGAATGCGTTTAAGTCATACAGGCGATTTTTAAGTAATATTTGTAGTTTGTGAAAATCGACACTTTGAAACTTTTCAGCTGAAAACCAGACAATGGATTCCTATGGAAGAAAATATAAGTTACTGGTAAGTACGGTTAAAATTACTTTTCAGGGTCAGTGCTGGGCTAAAAGATGCAGCACTGAGGTCTCTCCTGATAACAGGTGAGTAAATCGGAATTCGTATTTCGGCTGATTTTAGAGGAATATTTTAAAGTTCCAAAACTCCACACTTAGAAGAATTTCCAAGTGAAACCAGTCAATGTTAGCCTATGGAATGAAATTCAAGTTACTGGTAAGTACGGTTAAAATTACTTTTCAGGACCAGTACTGGGCTGAAAGATACAGCACTGAGGTCTCTCCTGATAACAGGTGAGTAAATCGGAATTCGTATTTCGGCTGATTTTAGAGGAATATTTGTATGTTTCAAAAATCAACACTTAGAAACTTTTTCAGCAAAAAGCAGGCAATGATATCCTATGGAAGGAAATTCAAGTTACTGGTAAGTACGGTTAAAATTACTTTTCAGGATTAGTACTGGGCTGAAAGATGCAGCACTGAGGTCTCTCCTGATAACAGGTGAGTAAATCCGAATTCGTAGTTCGGCAGATTTTAGAGGAATATTTGCACAATGGTGAAGGTAGGGGCGGGGCCTGAGGTGACATCTGTGCAAACGCGCCCCGTGGCACGTTTTAAGTTGGGGGATTAAGTCCCCTTGAATCATGAGGGTCCCTAGGGGCCAACTAGCCCACCAGGAACCTCCAGTATGCGCCAGGGGACTGCGTTGCAGAGACGTGTAAAGAGGCCACACCCCTTTTTACACCTCTCTGCAACGCAGCTCTGTGGCGCTTTCTGGATGTACCTGTTGGGCTAGTTGGCCCCAGCGACCCTCAGGATTGAAGGGGATTTAATTCCCCATCTTAAAACGCGCCACGGGGCCTGTTTGCACACATGTCACCTGAAGCCCCGCCCCCTCCCTTCACCACTGTGCAAACGCGCCCCGTGGCGCATTTTAAGTTGGGGGATTAAGTCCCCTTGAATCCTGAGGGTTCCTGGGGGCCAACTAGCCCACCATGTACCTCCAAAAGCGCCACAGAGCTGCGTTGCAGAGAGGTGTATAAAGGGCGTGGCCTCTGTACACCTCTCTGCAACGCAGCCCCTAGCGCATACTGGAGGTTCCTGGTGGGCTAGTTGGCCCCAGGGACCCCAGTATTCACGGGGAATTACTTCCCCATCTGCAAACGCGCCAGGGCGCGTTTGCAGAGTGGTGAAGGAAGGGGCGGGGCCTGCGGCCCGATCGTTTTTTTCCCTGAAGGGGGGCTGTGTGGAAAAGCAATTGTCTTTGGATATTGGAAGCGAGAGCAGGTTTCCCTGCTCTCTCTTCAATATCCAAAGCAGTTTGCAATGACAGGACGGGAGCCGCGAGGCTCCCGTCCTGTCATTGCAAACAGCAGTGTCCCGGGGTAGGCACCCCGGGACACTGCAGGAGCCGGCCCTGGGGAGTGGCGGTCCCCAGGGCCACCACAGGCTCCAGAAGGGGGGCTGCGCGGGCCCCCTCCCCACATCAGCAAAGCCACGGGGAGGTGGTGGTCCCCGGGGCTTCGGGGGTCCAAAACGGACCCCCATTTTAATTTGTTAGTGCCCCGGGGAGGTGGCGGTCCCCGGGGCGTGTGGGGGGGCTCGAGCCCCCCCACACAGCAAAAAGTACAAAAAAAAAAAAGAAGCCCCGGGGAGGTGGTGGTCCCCGGGGCTGCGGGAGGGCTCAGAGCCCTCCGGCACCATTTAAAAGAAAGCCCCGGGGGTGGCGGTCCCCGGGGCTTGGGGGCCCTTTGAGGCCCCCCATACATAAATTTAACCCCCCTACCATGCCCCTGGGACTTGGGCCACCCGGGGGCAAAATACAAATCAAAGCGCGGGAGACCGCCCTTCGATTTTTATTTTTTTCGGCAGGATTCGCGCTCCCTGAGCGCATCCTGCCGATTTTTTTTTTTTTTTTAAATGCTTTTTTCTGCCCAGGGGTCCTTGTGGGACCCCTGAACAGACCTAGGGGGTCAGGGTGTTTCTACCCTGCCCCCTTTGTGCGTTTTGCGCACTTTTTTACTGCTTTCTTGTTCCTCGGTTCTACCGAGGAACAAGATGGCTGCCAACACTTCCTGGTTTGGAGTGTTGACAGCCAATTAGCAGACAGCTCGTGATCGGGAGGGTGCGCGAATCCGACGCGGCCATAGATATATATGTACTTTTACTTTTGATTTTCTCAGCAACTACTGAACGGATTTACACCATTTAACAAAAGGGTTCTTTCTGAACCAAGAACTACCTCTTTGCCAAATTTGGTGTAATTCCGTTCAGCAGTTCGAGGCTGTAGCCGTGTCTAAAGTTTCCTATGGGAAAATGAATGGGGAAAACACGTTTTGGGACCCCCTTTTTTCTCGGCCCCCGCTTGACGAATCACCCTGAGACTTTCAGGGTAGGAGCGGACCGGAGCGGGCCATAAAGTTTGAAAATTTCGCGAAGATTCGTCAACCGACGCAAGAGTTATTTCAAATAGAATGTCGCGGATTTCCTATGGAAAATAGGTCTTAACTATAACTATCTACTGCCAGTAGATAATGAGAAAAACACATACTTATATTATTAACTACATATTTTAACAAATAATAAAATGTAAAAAATATATACATTTTTTTAATCCTTAAAAACCCTCAACCTTTAATCCCATCCAATCCTAAACCATCCCTTGCCACCCAAAAACCCATACCCACCCTAACCCCTAAAAATGCCTTAACTACCCAAATACCCATACCCACCCTAAGCCCTAAAAATTCCTTTGCCACCCAAAAACCCATACCCACCCTAAACCCTACAAAAGCCCTTGCCATCCAAAAACCCACACCCACCCTAAACCCTACAAAAGTCCTTGCCATCCAAATACTCATACCCAATCAATCATGGGTTTGTTAGGCGCGACTACTCACCCGTAAGGGTCTCAAGGCGCTGGAGGGGTGGGGGGTGGGGGCGCAGGGTCCTGTCCATCAAGGAGGAGGTCTATCGAAGAGCCATGTTTTGAGGTCCCTCGTGAAGTTGGGGAGTGATGTCGTCTGTCTGAGGTGGAGCGGGAGGGCGTTCCAGGATCTGGCTTCGAGGAAGGAGAAAGAGCGGCCTCCCGATCTGGACTTCCTGGTGCGAGGGACCACGGCGTAGGAGAGCTGGGCCTCTGGGGTGCGTGGAATGTGAGTCAGCTATTCAGGTATGCTGGTCCAGTGTTGTGGAGGGCTTTGTGTGCGTGGGTGAGAATCTTGAAGGTGATTCTTGCCTCGATGGGGAGCCAGTGGAGTGTGCGCAGGTGTTGGGTGATGTGGCAGTGTCGTGGCAGGTTGAGGACTAGTCTGGCGGCGGCGTTCTGGATGTTTTGAAGTTAGTTTGCAGGTGAGGTTTTTGTTGATTCCGGCGTAGAGTGCGTTGCTGTAGTCAAGTCTGCTGGTGACGAGGGCGTGTGTGACGGTCTTTCTGTGTCCGAGGGGGATCCATTTGAAGGTCTTGCGTAGGAGGTGGAGGGTGTGGAAGTAGGAGGCTGCGACGGAGTTGATCTGGCGGTCCATTTTGAGTTCGGAGTCCAGGATGATTCCGAGATTGCGTGCGTGGTCCGTGGGGGTGGGCGGGCTTCCGAGGGCGGGGGGCCACCAGGTGTCGTTCAAGGCGTCGGCCCATGAGGAGTACTTCTGTTTTGTCCATGTTGAGTTGTAGACAGCTGCTCTTCATCCATTTGGCGACTGCTTCCATGCCTTCTTGAGAGTTGTGTTTGGCTGCGTTGGGTTCGTTGGATAGAGAGAGGATGAGTTGGGTGTCGTCTGCGTATGAAACAATGTTGAGTCCGTGGGTTCTGACGATGGGGGCGAGCGGAGCCATGTAGATGTTGAACAACGTGGGGCTGAGGGAGGATCCCTGGGGGACTCCGCAGGTGGTCGGTGTGGGGTCCAAGAGGAAGGGAGGGAGTCTGACCCGCTGCGTTCTGCCGGAGAGGAATGAGCGGGTCCAGTCGAGGGCCTTGTCCCGGATCCCTGCATCGTGAGGTCTGCGTGTTAGGATGCGGTGAAAGACTGTCAAAGGCCGCTGAAAGGTTGAGGAGGATGAGGGCTACTGTCTCTCCTCTGTCCAGGAGGGAGCGGATGTCGTCTGTTGCGGCGAGGAGGGCGGTTTCCGTGCTGTGGTTCTTTCTGAAGCCGGATTGGGAGGAGTGAAGGATGTTGTGCTCTTCGATGAAGGTGGCGAGTTGGCTGTTGATGGCTTTCTCGATGACTTTCGCTGGGAACGGGAGCAGGGAGATGGGTCTGTAGTTTTTGAGGTCGGTGGGGTCCGCCGAGGGGTTCTTCAGGAGGGGGTTGATCTCAGCGTGCTTCCAGTCGTAGGGGAAGGAGGCGTTAGCGAGGGAACGGTTGATGGTGTGGCGAAGCATGGGGGCGATGGTGTTGGCGGCTCTGTTGAAGATGTGGTGGGGGCAGGGGTCTGTGGGGGCCCCGGAGTGGATTGACTTCATCGTCTTCAGTCTGTCTTTGGTGGTGAGGGCTGTCCAGCTGTCAATCGTTGGCTTCAAGGTGTCTGGGTGGTTGTTGTGGGTTCTGTGTGTTGGCTGTCTTCGTCGAAATTGTCGTAAATGTTCTTGATTTTGTGGTGAAAGAAGGTGCTGAGTTTGCCGCAGAGGTCTTGTGAGGGAGGGATGTCTGTAGACTCGCTGATGGGTTGGGCGAACTCCTTGATGATGCTGAAGAGTTCTTTGCTGTTGTGCGCGTGCGTGGAGATTCTGCCTTCGATCGCTTTCTTTCTTGTATTCCTGATGAGTTGGTGGTGGGCGTTGATGGCGGCTCTGAAGTTGTTGTGGGCTTCTGTGGATTTGGAGTTTCTCCAGGCCTTTTCGAGGCGGCGGGATGTGCGTCTGGACTCTCGGAGTTCGGTGGTGAACCAGCTGGCTTACCTGGCGAGTTTGTTGTTGTTCTTCTTGAGGGGGGTTATGGTGTTGGAGCAGTCGGAGATCCATCTGTGCAGGGTTTGGGCTGCAGTGTTGGGGTCGTCGTTGTCCGTGATGGTTGGGGTGGAGTTGCCGAGTGAGGTGGTGAGCTGGTCGTCGGTGATTTTGGTCCAATTTCTTCATGGGAGCAGGTGCCGGGTTCTGTGGATGGTGGGTGTTCTGAAGGTGAAATGGATGCAGCGATGGTCTGTCCACGGGAGTTCGGTGGTGTGGCTGAAAGTGATGGAGTTTCCTGTTGTGAAGATGGGGTCGAGGGTGTGTCCTGCTGAGTGCGTGGGTTCAGTCACGATCTGGCGGAGTCCTATGTTGTGGAGGTTCCCCAGGAGGGATGTGGTGTTGGGGGTCTTGTTGGTTGTCGAGGTGGAAGTTGAGGTCTCCCAGCAAGGTGTAGTTGGTGGACGCGATGGCCTGCGGGGTGATGCTGTCCGTGATGGAGTTGGTGAATGGTCCGCGGGGTCCGAGGGGTCGGTAGATGAGGGTTCCCCAGAGAGTGGTGGTAGGGCTGGCCTGTATCTTGAAGTGTAGGTGTTCCATCAGGTCTGTGGGCTCGTTGGGAAGTGTGCTCAGTCGGAGGGTGGATTTGTGGACAATGGCGATTCCCCCCCCCAGGGCGGGTGGGGCGGTCCTTCCCCGAGATCTTGTATCCTTGGGGAATGGCGATGGCAATGTCGGGTCCCGAGGTGGTGTTGGTCCAGGTTTCAGTGAAGAACGCGACGTCCGGGGTAGTGCTGTCGAGAAGGTCCCAGATTTCGGGTGGCGTGTTTGTGGAGGGATCGGACATTGAGGAGGATGCATTGCAGGGTCTTTGGTGCGGTCACGTTGTTGCGGGTGGGTTGTGCTGGATCCGTCGCCTTGGCGGTGCTGCAGGAGTGGCGGTGACAGCTGAAGGGTCCGTGGGTGTCGGCTGGTGATTCTAGCTTGCAGTTGTTGTTGCGACCTGGGTTGAGTGCGTAGAGTGTCGCTGGGTTGTAGTGTTGGCGGGTCGGAGGTCCAGAGTTTCTGGTGCTGGTCGCGTTTGGGACGTGGACGGCCGGCGCGCCCGCTGCGCGCGGCCGCCATTAAGTAGGGTTTGGGAGGGCTGGACAGCTGGGAGGCGGGAGCGGAGAAGGGAAACTGGCTTGGGCTGGTCGCGCTAGGGGGGAGGAGCCACGGGGGCAGCAGCGGTGGGGAAAACGGGAGAGAGGTGCCCAGAAAAGGAGTGAAAACAGCATAAAAGTAGAAAAAGGAGGATGGACAGTGATAGAAAGAGTAAAAGGGGTGAAAAATGAAGGTGAAAGGAAAGAGGTGAAAGGATAAGGCAAGAAGAAAAACGGAGCGAGAGAAGAAGTAAGAGATCCACTGGACCACCAGGGATGAGGCGCAGGTATAGCCTGCGGGTGGAGGAGGGCCTCGAACACCAACACTCGAGAGTGCAGGGGCTCAGGAGGGTCTCATTTGATGGTGGAGCTGCGAGGGTGGGAGAGCAATTTCACTGACAATAAGTCAGTTGTCTTGCTCCCACCTTAAACACTAAACATTTCCTTACCACCCAAAAATCCATACCCACCTAAACCCTACAAAAGCCCTTGCCATCCAAAAACCCACGCCCACCCTAAACCCTAAAAATTACCTTGCCACCCAAAAACACATACCCACACTAAACCCGAAAAGAATACCTTACCACCCAAAAACCCATACCCACCCTAAACCCTTAAAATTCCAATCTCAACCAAAAACAAACACCTACCCTAAACCCTAAGAATGCCCTTCCCCTAACATATATATCTATATGCACACACACACACAAGCATATACAAACAATACACTTAACTTTATACTTACATTTTGTGTGCTAATGGCATGCGCTGTAAAGGCAGGTTGTGGTAAAAAACTGCGTGGTAAAGACGCATGCGTCGTTAAGCTTTCGTTGTAATGGCATGTGTGGTTCAGACCGCGTTGTAATTGCTGTTTCCCCTCTTAATTAGCTTCAGCAGCTTGTCCCATATCTATGTTTTCAAAGTCTGTGCAGCGTCTTGTTGCATTTGTGCGCTGCCTCCCAGATTAAGATTACTTTGTTTGTGATTGCTTGAACAATTCCTCCATGCCTCCTTCCATCTTGTTTCTCTGACTCTTAATATGTGGGCATATTCACCTCATTGATAGGATGATATTTAAACTATGATTTGCCATGACTGTGAGAATATAATATGCAATTTGAAAATGATAATGGAAAAATGTATTTCATCACTGCGCCACATTTTGTTGTTTGAAGGAATTATATATATCCAGTATGAGCTGTTTGCACTCTTTATCAGTATTTGGTTTAATGAACCTTGTTCGTTGCTAAGTGAGAGGGCGCGCGGATCCGCGTTGCAATGTATTTTCGAAACTGTTGTTGGAATGTGTCCAGAGATTTGCTGGTGCCAATGCAGCGTATATATGTGTATGTATATCGTTAGTAATTGCCACCCCTCCCCCCCCAGTGTTGAGACGCTCACGGGTGAGTAGCTGCGCTTTACCAACCCTGATTGATTGATTGAACCTCCTCTTTTTTTTTAATTTAGATTTGTTTCTTTGTTGGGGCAGGCCCCTCAACCCCTCCTTTTTTATTATTTTGATTCTCCCTTTATTAACCTTACCACCCAATACCCCTACCCATCTCTAAACCCTAAAAATGCCCTTACCACCCTATACCCGTACCCACCCCATAACTCTATAAATACCCTTACCAACCTATACTCCTACCCAATCCTAAACCCTAGAAATGCCTGTACTACCCTATTCCTCTACCCACTCCTAAACTCTAAAAATCCCTTACCACCCTATACCTCTATCCTCCCGTTAAATACTAAAAATACCATTACCACCCTATACCCCTACCCACACCTAAACCCTAAAAATACCCTTACCACTCTATACCCCTATCCACCCCTAAACCCTAAAAATACCCTTACCACCCTATAACACTACTTACCTCTAAACCCCAAAATGCCCTTACCACACTATACCTCTACCCACCCATAAACCCTAAAAGCAACTTTACCCACCCCTAAACCCTAATTTATACATATACACACACACTTACCTTGCGTTGTAATGGCATGTGTGGTAAAGGTATATTCGTGGTAAAGGCATTGCGTTGCAAAGGCAATATGTGGTAAATGATACGCAGTAAAGGCATTGTGTGGTAAATGTGTGGTAAAGGCAATGCGTGGTAATGCTTGCATTGTAAAGGCTGTTTTCCCTTAAACTTAGTGCTAGACCAGATCCTGTAGTACATAGCTGCCAAGGTTTCAGATTGCCATGTGTGACATTTTCATAACTTCAGTGTAATTATGAGTGACATTTCAAGGACTATGAGTGACACTTTCTCATGCGCAAAATCAAGTAACAAAGACTAGGGAAACACATAAATATGTGAAATAACACCCATTTGAGCAAGGTAGCTCTAAGATCTTGCCCCAAGAATACATTGTCCTACATAGAATCTGGAAACCTCAGTGTTATAAGCGTGGTCGGTCTCTTCACTTATGAGTCAGTATTGTGTGATCCTTGTCAAATCACCCGATCTTCATGTACTCCGCTCCGTTACCAACAAAATAGGATTGCATGGAAACATGTGCGTGCCCGTATTAGATGCTGTGTAAAAAACAAACAGCCACCCTCGCTTAGTGATTATTATTATTTCTGAAACGCTCATCTTTCTAGAGCAGCATGAAATATTTCAAAGGGGCTACTGGGGAAACATGTTTTCTAAGACTGGCTATCTCACCAGATGTCAAGATGTGTTTTCAGTGAGCTATTTCATGACTGACCTGTGTTTTGCCTCAGTCCAAAACAGTGTAAAAACGGCCCAGGGCCGAAGAACTTCAGCAAATTATACGACCGGCACTGCAGGCAGCTGATCGCGTGCTGCCACTAATAAGCTAATTTAATTAACACACTCGGCTGCACTCACTAAGTTGCGAGGCCGCAAACCCACGGCAATGGGTCCAGACCTCGCCGCTGCAACGTCACCGCGGCAAGGTGACTGTCATGGAGTGCAGTGTATCTTCCAATGTCATGTGAGAGAGGCCACAATGCTCACAAACAACGGTCAGGTCTCGTGAGCACTGCACCCGCCCACTCCACCTGCAAGTAGCGCTGCCAAACTTAACACATCTCTGACACACTGTATACTGTCACACGGGGTGGGTGGTCTACTTACTTGTTGTTCACTACCTGCGCCGACCGGACCTTGTCCCAGGCTCCTCCTGAACCATGCATGGCAATCAATGATTGAGACAGTCTGTCCAGGCAGCCTCTGACCATGGACCCGACCGGACCAGACTGTGGCAGCAGGCAGTGCGGACCTCTCATCTGCTAATTAATTGTAATTACACGGACAGTTTGAGTCAGCTGAGCCCAGCCTGCAGCCGCACCAGCCTGGTTAGCAGTGGGCTACAGGCTCATGTTGTAAATGAAATATTCTGAAAATGAAAATTACCATGAAAGTCACGATTTACACAGACCTAAGCCACGGCCACGATGAGTTCTGCAGCAGGCACCATATTGCAATATGTGATGCAGACAATGGTTGTGGTAATGGTTTAGTTATCTAATTCTCTAACAGGGGCCACTTTTATTTTGGTGCCCAGGCCTGTTTTCTGTCCCAGTCGAGTCCTACCCTGGTGCTGGTCTGACAGTTGTATTGATGGCACGGGTGTTGGTGGTAGCAGCAATGACAGTGACCAAGTATATAGCAAATGATTGGTGAGACAAAATACTATTTGCATTATGTAATCATGCACTTTGTAAAAAGTGTCAAAGTACTCCTAAAACACGAAAAAGTAATCTGATAAAAATTGTTAATGAAAAAAGTCGATGTTACACTTTTTCATTTTCATTGTTTAAGTGTGCACTCTATACACCTCAAATCGAGAAACAATCCATTGCTGGCACAGTGACAGGTGCGCGTGGGCAGATATATGTGCTGCTCTGACGTCATGCAGCTATCTCAAAAGCAGTAAAGATTCGGCGGGAAAGCCGAGGGCTCCTGATTCTAAAATAGCCGACATTCACTTGAAGTCCTTGTCATAAATATTGAGGGATGAAGTGAAAATCAGACGCTCTGAAGCCAAACCACAAAAAGCACAGGTGCACCTGACCGATGCCCGACCACAGCGACCGACAGTTCCAATCCCAGTGCTCGGCAGGCGAGACACATTTTCGGTCGGAGTCACGTCTGCCAGACAACCACCGATCCCGCCTGGTATTCCAACAATCCCGCCACAAGGCCCCGGGGTCCTTAGAACATTAACCCCGGACTTCGGAAGCATTCACGCAGCCTTGACCTTTGACCTCTCGTGAGATTTCTGTATTTCCGTAAATAACGCACAGCTGACGAGGGCAGACACATTGAGACTACATCAAAAGAGAACGCGTCGCTGTTGTCAGAAGTGTCATAACCCTCTAAAGTACAGCCCGACAAAGGCCCCGGACGCTGTCGGTGTGGGCGTTGTACAGTGGTGCCTGGTGGCTCTAACTAACTAAGCCCAGGGCCACACTGGAATTATGCTTCAGGTCAGGGCCAAATTATGGAGCAGGGTTGAGTAAATTATGCGGCAAGGAAGAGTAAATTATGCGGCAAGGAAAAGCAAATTATGCGGCTCCTTTTGTAAAAGTATTACTTCATTATTTTGACATTTTTAGGTTTCGCCTGCACAGTTCTTGCACTGTGCTTGAGAAATCTATTGTTTTTAATATAAACGTAAAAGGGAGTTACATCCCGCCTCCTCTCTTTCCTGGCTTTTCATTGGTTCCTGTGGGTACTACTTACTTTTCCTCCCTTTCTACTTGCTGTAGCATATTTTCTTCCATTTACCAGTGCTTGTTCCTCATCTGCTTCTCTTATCAGTTTCCCACCACCAAAATACTGTAAGCTTCTGCGTTGGTGGAATTATTTTTTCATAAATAAAGTTTTTCATCTTTATGCTTTTTCGTCCAGTAGCAGTTGCATATAGCTGCAATTTATCACCGGGAGAGATTACGTAATTTTCCAGAATCACAGAATGTTGCGCTGGCGAGAGTCAAACCGGGAATCCCAGCTCTCGAGTCAGCAGCTCTGGCCACTGCGCCACATTCTCTCCACTCCCGTGAGGGTTGTCAGGGAGCTCTTTCCTTCGTCCCGATGGTGACTGATGAAAACAGCGTAGTTTTCATCATATAGGCGAACTCGAACTAGTGCTTGTTCTTCATGCGCGGTGATCAGCCTGGACACCCCCATGCGCCCGAGCCGCGTGGATTCTTTCCGGGCGACCTCCCCAGCTGTCTGTGATTGCTTTTCCACCCCCTGCCCTCTCTTCCTCAGGCTATTTGTTGCAACCAGCGCAGTAGGAGTCACTTTAACGACATGGTAAGCATAAAGCGCATTTTCAGCCATTCTTTGATTTAAAAATATTTCCGACACACCAACCGTTAAGTTGTACCTACTTTTACTGGAACACATTTTGAAGATAACACCGTCAAGCAGTAGAAATTGCAAGGTATCTTTTGTGGAAAGTGAAAGTGCTAAAACTGGAGAGCGCTCACGGTCCAAGTGGAGAAGTGTGGCTCAATGGTTAGAGCGGCAGACCCTGATGCAGAGATCTGGCCCGGGACCAGGGTTCAATTCCCGCCTCGGCGGGTCTTGGGCTCAATTTCCTCGGACCTGATAATTCTCGCCTCGGTGCCTATTCTAATCATGGGTCCCACTTTGCAACTCTGGGCAATAGCTTGCTTAATCTCCACAACGGCCCCACCAGCGCTGGGATGCCTGGCTTCACCTTGGGGGTGCCCAGGAGTGGACATCTCACAGGGAATAGCCAGGAAGGGTTCCACAGCGGTATGCGTATAGCGCCAGGACGCCTCTGTTGGGGGCAGCAGTGCGCTTTACAAGTACGAATTTCATTTCATTTCAAGTCAACACAAGCCTCTTCCTCCAGCTCAGGCAGCCACTTCCTGTTGCTCTTGGGGACATTTCTGCTGAATATACCCATTTTCACCTCCATTTGCATAATTGCACAGTTACATGTTCAGCTACCTAATTATACGGCATTTTACATCTATTGCTTCACAGCCATAGAAATCGGGGCATGATTGTAGGGTGGGGTTGTTCATTCGGTGGTCGTGTGACAATCTAGGGTAATATCAAGGCAGACTAGCCTGCTAAAAAGGCTACCAACAGACTGGGCCTGTGAGGGGACACACGAGTCGGGGGCGCAACAGTGGCAAAACATAAAATAATGCACCCCACTCTGAGGTCTCTGAGATTCCTGTATCACACAAAGGGCTTCAGTGGCTCCCTGCTCCACAGCTGCGGTGCCAATGGGGAGTGCTTGCCAACTCGACTGTCTTTTACTTTGACTGAGCTAGCTCGGAGGTCTCCGGGCACAAAGACTTCATGGAAACCTCACACTAAAGAAATACTTGAGGGCTTAATTCGAGCCGGGCCTTTCCGGTGCTAAGCACCGGCACTTAATTGGTTTCCGGTGCTCGGCACCGGTACCTTATTGTCAACACCATACATAGAACAGTCTACCACATGGTGGCGCTGCTCATCTAATTTAGAGATGAGCAGAACAACGGTTGTTTAGGAATACAATATACATTAAAATTGCAAATACCTGCCTCCCCAGCCATTCCTTTAGCTTTGGGGACCTGGAATAATCTGAACTGTCGCATTTACATGCGAGAGAGATGGTTAGTAGTTGTTTTGGTAGCGATGACAAGGGCGATGGGTGGTGCAAGATGCAGTGGCCTCCCGGTCAGAGCCCTGGCACTTAATATTTTACAAATTAAGCACTGGTGTACATTAGTATTTTTTTATGATTGGGTCGCCCTCATAGACTGCAGCTAATTAGCACATGAGTAACTTTGCTTTACTCCAGAACCAACCACAGGTCTCACGGCTGGAAGCAGAAGCATGCCACCTGCATCACAACTATCATGGGCGGTGTAGCAGGTCAGCGGTCCTGCCATCCAATAGCCAGATGTACACACACACTACATCCTCTGGTCAGGTGTGGTAAGAGGCCTTAAATAAAGGGGAGTGAACCGCTCGGGGTTTACTCAGAGACCGAGATGGTGTGTATGTAGTAGCCTCAGAGATCTGGGAGGGGGGCTACACACTCAGGGTATCGGCATACTACCACCACCCCAGCATCACAGGCAGCTCAAGGTGCGCACCACTCTCAAATTGAGGGGGCTCTTTCAGAAACCTTTTGTCAAAGGCTTCAAAATGAATGAATGGGTCCTTGTGTAATGTATCTGGTGCTCATGTAAAGCGCTCCAATACCTTCAGGTCAAGTTCACGCTATATAAAACTACAAAAAAAGCCACACTTCACATCCCATTAACCGTGCCCAGTCCTTTCCGAGGAACTCACCCTCAATGTAGATCAGGCAATAGGTTATGCAGATTTCCAATGAGGTGTATATTGCCAACAGTCTGCGATCTTCAATGGGTGTTTTTCTGTGGTCTAAAACTACTCACAGGCATATGAATAGAATCAGTTAAAATTAGACAGAATCACAGGAAAGCAGAACACAGGACGTGTGACACAGTTGTCAAAATTTCCTTGGGGATTCTAACACATGACGTGGATAAATGAAGTCTGGGCCTTGTGGGGCGCTATAGCCTTAGGAACACATCTCTTCCCAAACAAACAGCAGTGTGGTGTTTTAGAGAGTTTGTGGTAGTTATGTTCTTCCTCGAGGATATTACTTTGTCTTAACAGGTTGAAACTGCAGTTTGATCAAAGGCTGTAGCTTCCTGTCTAAATCAAGAATTTTGAGTACGTTTTGGAGTGCTGTCAGAAAAACATAGACTGGAGTTGATTGAAATCTACTTAAAACTGCTTTTGTTTTGTCATGCACTCTACTGTGCAACATGGTTTAAAGAAAAACAAAGCGCTATGAGGCAGTCAACTCTGGCTGCGTCACAGCACTTTGTTTTTATTTACTTTAGGCCATGTTGCACAACAGCCTGTGCTGCTATGCAACATGTCCAAATTGTTTTTGGAAAAGTCAATAGGTCTCACGTAGGCGAAACCTATTGGCTTTGCCAATGCTTGTTACACTTGTTAACACTATCTGGCCATTGGTTGCACCTCATCAGTTACCAGTTTAGTATCCAACTACAGCAAAAAGCAACAGAAAGGTGGCAGGTCAACCTTTACAAAGGGCCTTCCACTGCGCAGCAACACGTATTGCTGTGTTTTTTTAACTTATGAACCACTTGAGCTAGAAACAATGTTCTCGTTAAAATCTGCACATTATGCAGCAGATGATGGATTATGTGGCAAATGTGGCATATCCATAAATATGTGAAAAACGCCACGGCCGCCGAATCTTATAATTCCAGTCATGGCCCTGACTAAACCTACCAGCGCCAACATATGGACACGCACGGATTACAGTTACTATCTGGAATGAGCCATGAGCTGATCCTTGTCGCTTTGTTATTCACGTGGACCCCTCATTCCTGCAGTGGCTAGGTGGCTCAATACATGTAGCTTTTACCATAGTTCAAAGTTAAACAGAAAAAATAATTATTTCGCTTCTTATGTGCAATCTGTGCCCAGAGAGAGATAATAGGGGCGCTATGGGTCCAAATCTACCCACAGTGCTACTTGGGAGTGAGTGCCTTGCAGTCCTGGTTCTCACTAGTGCAATATAAACCCCCTCGGGTGACACCCCTCCATATGTGGGTCTGGTTGGTGCTGACCAGCAAAGGAATTGGCACGCTGTCTAACCTGTGTGTTATGCATACAGCCCCCTTTAGGTGGCGCTCGTCCATGTGTGCTTCCAGCAGTTGCTGATCTGCACAAAAGGGGGCACACTTCCTAGTCTGTGCCTTAGATATACTATAACCCCTTCAAGTCCTCCATGTGTGGGCCTCGTTGGTGCTGGTCTGCACAGAATCTGGCACACTTGCTAGTCTGTGTGTTAGGACTAGAAGCCCCCCTCAAGTGGCAGGGCAGGCGTTCCTCCAGGTTTGGATCTGGCTGGCGCTAACTAGCAGGAGGGCAGGAATACCTCCCAGTGTATGCGTTGAATATATAGAGAGTTATATTATGTTTCATATTAAATATATGACTCCATTCTGGTTGTGAGTTCAGCGAAATTTTCTTTGTGCCAGGAAATATTCACTTATGCAATTAATTAATTGTGCACCCTTGCATCTCCAAGATTTAGGAAAGTTTGTGGGGTGGAAGCGATAGTCTTTCCAAGAAGTGACTGGTTTAGTACTGGGGAAATTACCAAATTTGTTAAGAAGGTTAATAAATATAAAAACACCACAGAGCTTCAGGAGTCACAGATATAAAAGGACAACGTCTCAGTTGGATGAGTAGTGAACGTTTCTCTGAAAGGGCCAATGAACAGGCAGATTACGGCAGCGGAAGGATGTGCCACAGGCATAGGAACCAAGTCCATGCTGCTGCTGGGAAGGAGTGTGTAGCTGTTGACAGGGTGCACATGCAGAGTAACCAGGGAGACAATTTTGCTGAAATGTGCAATAGAGATCCTAGCAAATTACAACAAGTTGGGAATTTGGAGAAAAGCATACCACATTTACTGTTACATTTCAAATTTATATTACAAATTTCCAAAGATGTTGCATCTTGATAGAGCAATCTAACTTCTGACGGATTTCACCACCTGATTCAAGTAAGCCCTTGGAATTATGAGGGTAACCCTTCAAGACAGTTGGGTGCACCTTAATGTTAATCTCTTAATGTTAATCCACTACAAAGATTGGGAATTGTTGGGTAAGGTGTAAATCACAGTAAATCATTCACCTTTGCTAGAGTGAAAAGCAAACATTTAAATGAAAGAAATATTGGATTACAGTGACCTGGAATTGTGTTAAGCATAGTCGACGGGCATGAATATGCCACATACGAGGAAACGTTTGTAAAAGTCTGCTTTGACCAATTGGAGAATGACAAAGGGATCAAACACAAGATCATCCTTAAAAATATGGCATTTAACCAAAACTCACAGGGTTAAAAATGTACTGTTCTTGCTGGGGATCAAGTTAAGAAAGATGTGAAACACGTGTAAGTTTGCTACTATTGAGAACATAAATTTCTCTAAATGGTTGTAATCTTTGGTGTACTAAAAACAATGGAAAATAGATTTTGTGTGCATTTGTACAGTATATGGGTTGGGAATACCCTCTGCCAAAAATCAATGACATCATTGCTATGCTGCCGTATTCCCAGTTATTTTCCACCTTGGATATGTCCTCTGCATGCAAATACCTGGCACATGATTTTAGTTATCACCCCAGAAAGATTATTCGATTTAAAAACGTTGTTTCAGGTACCCCTTTGTTGCAGACCTTTTATGAAACATAATGATGACTAACCCAACAGCTATTAACTTGTGGTCCGTGGACCCCCCAGGGGTCTGCGACACCTCCTCAGGGGGGTCCATGACAGTTTAGAGTAGTAAATAATACTTGCAACATGTAACATTTTAAAATGCTCTGTTAATGTGCTGGAATTTGAAATTGGTAGCTAAAAATTAAGTTGGAATCCTTAGCTTGATTTACAGGAGCAGGGCAAGTACTGCAAATAGAATCTAGTATGAATGATTGGTGGCCTCAATTAATGGTTCCCTGGTTTAAACTAGCCAACTGGGGAGGCAGGAGTTTCATGGGCTGCACCGCCAAGCTATGGAACAGCCTTCCTATATATCTAAAATCACAGTCCACTCTGCTTAAGTTCAGAAAAGACCTAAAAACCTGGCTTTTTACAAATTAATTTCACAGCATTGGATTCTATAAGCTAATTTTCCCAGCACTGTAAGACATATGTACCCAGTGCCAAGACGCCTTATGGCATTTGCACGCTTTACAAAAAATTAACATTAACATTAAAGCACCAGTGTCCAGTACCAAAAGACAGCATGCATTAGGAGCAAAAAAGACAACACAATATGTGTAAGCCTATCATATCACTTCATCTTTTAGAAATAAAGTCCCATTTTGAAAAACTCCTACCATCCCATTAAAACAAAAATTTTGACTTTTGTAGGTTTTTGAATTTGAATTACATAAAATATGTAATAGTTTGTGTATTTATTTAACATATACTCATTTATGTGTGTTTGGGTATTGTTTAAGGTTCGAGTCATGGAAATGTCTTAGGCCGGGCTCCTTGGCTTCCAGTTGTAATTCCGTGGGGGTCAGCGGAAGTCAAAAGGTTAAGAACCACTGGAGTGACCTATTTAAATGCAGGGGTAGTTTCTCCATTAGGGTTCAGTGGCTGTGCCCCTCTGAAATTCGTACACATTTACATAAAAACATATTAAATAGATCTGTTAGAAATGGGGGTTTCTAGTTGGCAGAGGCATGTACCTTTGTCCAAATAGGGACCCTTTCTTCTAGTCAGAGTAAGGGGGATACACACTTTAGATAACCCCTGCTCACCCCCTGGCTAGCTTGGCACGAGCACACAGGCCTATCCCAAAGGCAATGAGTAAAGTATTTGTACTCAAAACACACAGCAATACAGTGATAACACAACAAATGGACACCACACCAGTTTAGAAAAATAAAGTATCTTTATCTAAACTCAACAAGACCAAAACAACAAAAATCCAACATACCTGTAATAAGAATATGACTTTAAAAAGGTTTCAAACAACTGAGTCCATAGAAAACTATAGATGCGTGATTGCTCTCAAAGTATCTGTAGTTGTGACAAAATTCACAAGGCTAAACAGCAGCAGAGATGGGAAGCGTCGAGAACACAAAGAGATGCGTCAGTTCCTGAGACCGTGGGGGGGTGATGCAACAGTTCTGCTGCATGCAGAAGAAGTGATGCGTCGTGTCCAGTCTCTAGGGGGAAGTGATGCGTCGACTCCAAGACGATTCTGGTCCGCGGGTGATGCGTCGGGAAAACTTGGCGCACAGGTACGATGCGTGGAAATCCGGGATGCGTTGGCAATCGATGCGTCAGTTTTTTCAGCCACGATCTCTCGATTCGTCAGTTTTGGCATCGGTGACAGGCGCTGCGTCGGTTTTGGCAGCGGTGCGGCGTTGCGTGGAGATTCTTCTCGCACAGCTCTGCTGCATCAGGAAAACTGCTGCAAGAAGAGCGATGCGTCAATTTTCTTGTAGTTGTGTTGCTTTTCCAGCTCCCAACAGCAGGAACAACCTCCAGGGGCCCCACACAGTCACAGGCACCTCTTGGCAGGTCAGAACTCCCAGCAAGAAAGTTCATGGGGAGCTGGGGGTAAAGTCTTTGTGTCCCTGAGACTTCAGAACAGGAGGCAAGCTTTACTCAAGCCCTTGGAGATCTTCTTCAAGCAGGGAGGCACAGCCCACAGCAAAGTCCTTTTCCTTTCCTTGGCAGAAACAGCTACTGCAGGCCAACCACAGACAGCACACTGCAAAGGGGCAGTACTTCTCAGTTTCTCCAGCTCTTCTCCTTGGCAAAGGTTCCTCTTGATTCCAGAAGTAGTCTACATTTCTGGAATTTTAGGTCTAATACCTATACCCCAAAATGTCTTTGTTCTCTTTGTGCAAGGGTCTCTGAGCGCAGTCCAAACCAGTTCTGTCCTTACTGGTGCAGTATGACCACAGGGGGTGGAGACAGCATTGTGCAAGGGAGACAGGCCCTATTCAGGTGCAAGGAAATCTCCTCCAACTACTCTAAATGCAGCCCAGGTCTATTAAGCTAAGCCCTGACTCATTCAGGAAAGGCAGGACACACATCAACCCCCCAGTGGCGGTCTGAGAGAATGCACATCCCCAGCCCCTGTCACTCCAAAACCAGACAGTCAATACACAAACAGGCAGAGGTGCACAGAATGGCTAAACAAGAAAATGCCTACTTTCTAAAAGTGATACCAAAGGGGAAGATGGACGGAGCGTTAGAGCAAATCAAACACTCACCCCCAGTCAACTGATCTGGGTTTAATCCATCATCATTCTTTAGCTCACTCCACCACCCCAGTTCAGACATGGCCATATGCAAATCAGTCTGACCCTGTGCCTCATGGGAACAGTCCAGCCCGAACTGCCAAGCCATGTCTTCCCTGGACCGGAAACAAGCATCCTGGGACCGGTTTCGGGTTCAAAACCCTCATCAGCCAGGCTATCTTGAATCCAGTGGCAAAGTGAGCAAGGGACCCACGTCTGGGCATACCCTGCCAACTTAGGGCGAACAAAGCGATACCAAAGGGGATGATGGACGGAGCGTTAGAGCAAATCAAACACTCACCCCCAGGAAGACATGGCTTGGCAGTTCGGGCTGGACTGTTCCTATGAGGCACAGGGTTAGACTGATTTGCATATGGCCATGTCTGAACTGGGGTGGTGGAGTGAGCTAAAGAATGATGATGGATTAAACCCAGATCAGTTGACTGGGGGTGAGTGTTTGATTTGCTCAAGCGCTCCGTCCATCATCCCCTTTGGTATCGCTTTGTTCGCCCTAAGTTGGCAGGGTATGCCCAGACGTGGGTCCCTTGCTCACTTTGCCACTGGATTCAAGCTAGCCTGGCTGATGACGGCTGAATAGCCAGAAACCGGTCCCAGGATGCTTGTTTCCGGTCCAGGGAAGACATGGCTTGGCAGTTCGGGCTGGACTGTTCCTATGAGGCACAGGGTTAGACTGATTTGCATATGGCCATGTCTGAACTTTGGTGGTGGAGTGAGCTAAAGAATGATGATGGATTAAACCCAGATCAGTTGACTGGGGGTGAGTGTTTGATTTGCTCAAGCGCTCCGTCCATCATCTCCTTTGGTATCGCTTTGTTCGCCCTAAGTTGGCAGGGTATGCCCAGACGTGGGTCCCTTGCTCACTTTGCCACTGGACTCAAGCTAGCCTGGCTGATGATGGCTGAATAGCCAGAAACCGGTCCCAGGATGCTTGTTTCCGGTCCAGGGAAGACATGGCTTGGCAGTTCGGGCTGGACTGTTCCTATGAGGCACAGGGTTAGACTGATTTGCATATGGCCATGTCTGAACTGGGGTGGTGGAGTGAGCTAAAGAATGATGATGGATTAAACCCAGATCAGTTGACTGGGGGTGAGTGTTTGATTTGCTCAAGCGCTCCGTCCATCATCCCCTTTGGTATTACTTTCTAAAAGTGGCATTTTCAAACACACAATTTAAAAACCATCTTTACTAAAAGATGTGTTATTAACTTCTGAGTTCAGAGAGCCTAAACTTTATTTCTCTATCCTGTCCCAACGGGAAGTTATACTTGTAAGATGTTACGAAGCATTTCCCATTCTATCCGTTGGGGCAGATAGCCTTTCAATAGTGATATACGAAATTGGCAGTATTTCACTATCAGGACATGTCTCACACACACCAGTACATGCCCTACCTTTCACATACACCACACCCTGCCCATGGGGGTACCTTGAGCCTAACATAGGGGTGTCTTACATGTAAGAAAAGGAAAGGTTAGGGCCTAGCAAGTGGGTGCACTTGCCAAGTCGACATGGCAGTTAACAACTGCACACGGACACAGCAGTGGCAGGCTTGAGTTACCTTTTCAGAGCTACTCATGTGGGTGTCACAATCAGTGATGCAGGCCCACTAGTAGCATTTGATTTTACAGGCCCTGGCACACTTGGGGCACTTTACTAGGGGCTTACCCGCAAATCAAATATGCCAATTAGGGAGAACCAATTGTAACAACAGTTTACACAGGGAGCACTTGCACTTTGACACTAATCAGCAGTGACAAAGTGCCCAAAGCATCTAAGCCAGCAAAAACTAAATCCAGCACAGAATCAAAAATACAGGAGGTAGAGGCAAAAAGTCAGGGGAAACCACACCAAAGATGCCAAGTCTAACAAGATCGATTTATTTAGAGATACTATCGTATCTCTAAATAAATCGATGTATTTAAGTCTGGGCTGTCTGTTTCAGGCTACCTGCTCCGCCTCGCTCTGAAGCAGGAGATGGAAGCCAGGCAGTAAATCAACTTTCGGAACTGTGATGCAGGACATAGGGCTTTCTGTTTTAAAGCCTTTCTTTGCCATTGTGGTCTATGTTTGTATCCACTCTGTAGGCCACTCAGTGTCAGGGTTTCGGGCGTCGGAGACTTTATCCCTGTCTTATTTCAGACGTCCGTCATTCAAAGGCATAGATCCCACCCTTTCATTGTACGTGAGAGTGGATGCAAGCACGTCTGATCTGGTGCCTTGTTCTTGGTAATGGTAAGCATTTGCAAGCTAATGCTGTGTTATGTATATTGTGCTGAGACCCCTCATCACGCTGACCTCCCCCGCTGTGACACCCGGAGCCCTCGCTGCAGATCGCTCGCTCCTTTAGAAGTGGAGCTGCTTCATTTGTTCCCCTGTGAAATGGATCCAAATAACGAGCAAGTTTCTTCTTCCCTTGCGAAGTTGATCCAAATATCCGAGTCAAGCAAGGCGAGAAATATGTGCTTACAGTGGACAGTTCTCTGATGTATGACATTGAAACCTGCCGTCTTCATGCCCCTAAGTTAACACTGATGCCATAAACATGGATTGACTTGCAAACAATGAATGTTAAAAACGTTAAGGGAATTCATTTCACAATTTAGTTCCTCTCTTATTTTATATGCTTTACTTAATCTTGCATTCCCCGAGAGTTAGCTTTTTTATAATGTTGTTTATCTGTATTCTTTTCTGTGCATACTTTGAGACTTGAGCCATGCCAGGTGTTTATGAGGGGCTTTTATTGAGCGCACAGGCGCTAAGGTTGAAGCCAAACAAAGTGCCTGTCAGTGGGTTGGCCTCTCTACAGAGCACACAGAACAATGTTTATGTATTCCATTTGCAACTGAAATTCTGTGGATATCTGTGTGAAGGGGGTACACAGATGTCGAAATATTT